>JAOWBC010000248.1:19592117-19607169 GCA_028566105.1 Hypoplectrus providencianus | reverse complement strand
TACAATGATCGGAGAATCACAAACATATTCTGTAATTTCATGTAGAGAATCCGTTGTACGCTCAAGGATTCCTGCAGCCAAACCCGCCTCACCTCAAACACACCTGGGTAAATTTCCTGTCAGTGCCGAGCCTCTGCACAGTGACCCTGTGGGCTGTGTTTGCCCTGCAGATGTTTAATCTGCACTCGGCAGCGGCACCATAGCTGTTTGCTGGTAATCTGTCAAACCAAGTGAAAGCCATAATTAACCTTCAGAGAGACTCCAGACACACTGACATCAGGTTTCACACACTCTGCTCTGGCACCCGCCCAACTTAAACTGTTACAGCATGATAGATTCTCATAAGTTACACTATCAGAGCATGATAGAGCTAGAATTATTAGAAAGGAAAGCAGCATGTCACTCTGTGGTGGTGGAAACCTCCCTGCAGATAGTGAGAACTCTTCTCGCTTTACAGCCAATTATGTGGCCACTGGTCAAACAGTTGTTTATATCGCCACCACTTTGGTCAATTTGTTACCCTCCCTCCATATTTCAAGTGTGTGTATTGTGAGTGTGTGCGCCATCCCACAGTCCCACAGCCTAGTGGTCGTCTGGTGGTTTTAGGGGGGGAATCTCCACCCCAAGTACAAAGTTGGCTAATTGCCCCCCACAGCCACACCACACACGCACACACACACACACACACAAACACAGAAACTCACTCCATCGCTCTCTGTTGTTCTGCTGAGGAGGGAGGAGGGGAGGATTAATCCTAATTGCGGTGTGTGGGAGCCTGGAGAGAGGCCAGGATTACTGGGGGCTTCTCCTTGATCCGCAGAGATGCTGATGGTAATGCTCCCTGCCCATCCCCTGGCAGCTGCCTGCGCCGTATACGCGTATGCATCGGACGCACGCCACTCCCACGCACTCATGCAGAGGAGTACAGTTTCATGAACACAGCAGCCCATAAGTATAGGGTCTGTGTCCTGAATCACCGGGGTTGGTGATTCACTTCTCCCAGTGCAACCCTAGCCTCTTTCTGAGTGTGTGTGAGGCCGTGGCCTTGCGTCAGGGCTGCTGCGCGGCTGTTTATGTCTGCTGTCGTGTACGCAGGCTGCACCCCCAGCTGACGCACTACCACCTCAGCGGGGTTAACCCAGCCCGTGATGGAAGACGCATTTAGCCTTCAGTCCACTGTCTGCTAATTCATTGTGACTTTGTAGACTATAAACTTAAGACTTAATAAAATGTTTAAGAAAGATTCAGAGGAATAATCTGTCCAGATGGCCCGAATATACAGTTGAAAAGAAGATGTCAGCTAAATATGAAGCTACAATAGGAAGATGGTTTGCATAGCTCAGCCCAAAGTATATGCATGTTGTCGTTTTATGTCTCTTTGTAGTTGTTTTGCAACTCTTTGTAGTTGCGTTGTGTCTTTTTGTGGTTGTGTTTCCCCCTTTCAAAGCTCCTTTGTGTCTCTTTGTAGTCTTTTTATGTGTCTTTGTAGTTGTTTTGGTCTTTTTCTTTTAGGTCTTTATAGTCAGTTTTGCTGCTTTTTGCCCAATTCGAGTCAATTCCTGGTTGCTACATATCTCATTAAGTGACATTTTACACATTGGGGAGCCCTGCCCGTTGGGGCTCCTTTGCCCGATAGGTTTGTTCATGTTTATTCATGGCATATAGGGAGGAGTATGGAGATATGACTATCCTTGTGTGTGGTTTTTACATTTAAGTTTTAATACAGCTGAAAGAAACAAGATACAGTGGGTTAATTGGTGCACTACAGAGCTGCTTTAAGGCAGAATTTGTTTAAAAATCCTGTGTTCTCTCCAATTTCTGGTCTTTATGCTAAGTTAAGCTAACGGGCTGTTGGCTATAGCTTGATATTTGATGTACAGCTGTGAGATTGGTGTCTCAGTGAGAAAATGCTAAACTGTTGAGTGTAATGAGTTTGACTTTGGTCCACATCCTTGTTTCACCTCCTCTTGGGTTTTTCATTGCTCTTTCATTTCTGCAAAGTTTTTCTAAACAAAACTTGTAAAACTGAACCATCTTAACCTCCTTCATTAACACAAATATCAGTATTATGCTAATCTCTAAAGCAGTTTTTGTAACATCACTTTGGAGGAAATGTGTGTGAAAACAGGTCCTCCCTGTGAGCTTTCTCTCTTCCAGCATGGAGGCCCAAGGCGAACCTTTTCTGCCCCATCAGGCCTTTCCAGCATTACACTGGCTGCTGTGTGAGAAGCCGCAGGCCTGCCCTCCTCCCTTAACAAAATCAAGTCAAAAAGCAATTAATATCTTAATACCTCCATCAGCGCCGACCACCAAGCCGCCGAAAGGCCCGACTCTTTGTTTTTTCCGCCTCGGTGTCGGCCGCCTCGCTGCTCTCGCCTGGCCAGTGGTTTCCTTGGTTTCATTTCCCAGTGCCCCGGTGGTCAGCTGTGGTTTTCCAGGGGGCACGGGGTAGGACTTTGTGGGCAGGAAGGTCCCCCACTCTCCCCGAGCATTAAGTACTACTCTCCAGGCCTGAGAGCTCCAGTGGCCGCAGCCCTGGCCCCGTCTAATGCAGCGGCCCACGGATCAGACCTGACCAGAGACACTCATCCACTCTGCAGGCTTTCCATCCATTAAAGACACACAAGGATAATGGTCAACACCTCTGATGTGGGTTTGATCTCTGGGGATGTTCTCTTGTGTTTCCCTGGGTGTTTGCATTTATTTAAATGTTGAGGACTTTGCTAAACAGCGCTGCTCTGTTGTGTCTAGGACAAGAATTACTCTAGCATTTTTTTTTCTCCTGCAGATCAAGGCATGTCGGAAAATGATTAATGATGTTGTCTCCCCTTCTTAAGCCGCATGAGTTGAATATGCTGACATGGCCATTTGTTTTGTCTTTGCGCAGCTTATGTGAGCTTACGTTGCACAAGCATTAGCCAGGTAACATCAACCACACAAATTCTTCTCATATCACTAAACCCGATTAAAGCATTTGCCCCATCTCTCATCCGCCACTCTGTGAACACAATACCTGGTCCCAGTTAGGTGTTTCTTT
The DNA here is from genome assembly GCA_028566105.1 of Hypoplectrus providencianus. Lineage (NCBI taxonomy): Eukaryota > Metazoa > Chordata > Actinopteri > Perciformes > Serranidae > Hypoplectrus > Hypoplectrus providencianus. Next base: position 19,604,132 of record JAOWBC010000248.1, on the reverse strand, counting down.
TATAGCTCAGCTCTTCAAAGAGAAGAAAAAGATTGGTTTTGACTTCTGAGCCATGGCTCCACAATATTTGGTTTCTCTACATTTTCATTCATTTCTCTTGGCAGGCGCGACCAGTAACTGGTGGAAGGTCTTGGCAGAACATGCGATAAAAGCTCATGATTAAAGGGACTAAAATAAGTACTGTATATAACTCATGTATCCATTAACCACTGAGAAGAGAAACAGAAAGAGCAGAAAAAGTTGTTTTTCTTTTCTACCCTCACTTGGCCAGTTAGTCTATATTATAAATGTATAATATAGTCATCCTCATCTCCTCTCTGTTTATCTCTCTACCTTCTCATTGGGAAAACTATATGTATTCTCTCTGGCTCATGAGTTTTTGTGATGCATGTGCTATATGACCATGACTTTACCTTTTCTCAGCTCTTGTTCACACACACACACACACACTCACATACGCTGTCATGCATGCACATCCACACGTCTACTGTCCAGGGTCATCCGATCCCTGCCTGCAGGCCCACACACCTTGGCCGGCTGGGTGGTGGTGCCTTTGAGTACACTGTAGTGGTTTGGCCCCGGGCCCCTGCGTGGCTCGCCTGCCAGCGTCTGTGCTTTAGCCCCTCTGGACAGTCGGCCTCACAGTGCTGTCAGAGACCTGGCTATACAGCTTTCCTTTACCATCAGACAGCAGCTAAATAGCAGCTGTACAAACACATATACATTAAACCAGACCTGTATTAATGACTTTATGTTGGAGCCCCTCTGCGGCTTCTGATATTCTAAGAAGTTGTAGCGGTCGCTGTCGTGGTGGTGGTCTTATGCGTAGAAACGCTGATGTCGGCTCAGTCTTTCAAGGGCAAGGCGGCGGCGGGGAGTGATGGCGCGGTACCAGCTGGACCGGGCTGGACTTCAGGAAGTGGATTTTGAAGTGTGTAGCATAAGAGTGATTGCCCTGACTTGGACAATGTAGGTGGCTATAAACTATTGGGTTACAAGTGATTTGGCTATAGTGAGCACATTGTCTTTTTATAATGACACGTTTTATGATTATGGGGTTGGAATACTACATCTGCCCCGGGCTGCAGCCTTTCCAGAACTTTGATTTATCTTCGACGGGATGAGACAATGAACCAATTGAACAGCTTGAGTAGTGATTGTTGATGGTTTAAAACAGAGAGAGAGGTTGTTACAATCCATCCTGCACGAGCCCTGAGTGGGGCCCATTGTAGAAAAGATTGATTTACTATTTATCCCTCTGACAGCGCAGATAGGGAAGAGTCATAATTCTGTGCACTGGGGAGATTAAATTCCTGTATCGCTGTCAGCTACATTAACTGACTTCCTGGATCTCAATTCAATTAGCGCAGCAGCATTCTCTAGCATTAATAAATCAATAGTGATGGCCTGCTGATAGGCGCTCTGCATGCTGTATATCGAAGATGTTCCCTGTGCACATGCATATACACACGAACTCATCTGTTACAGCACGTCTCTGCACTGTTTATTACTGTTCATTAATGATTCCCAGACCTGCTGCAGTCAGGAATGCCAGCTAGCATGCTAGCTGATGTTTAACTACAGGAAGGGACATGTTGTTTAAAAATAGATTTATGAACCCTAAACAACACACACCTATAGATATAATCTCTGGCAATACTGGAAAGCACAACTTTACAGAAGTATTTATGCTCTAGATCAGCTTACTGTTGCTGCTGTTCAACCAAGTAATTAAAGACCGATTGTCCCTCAAGGGCCTTAACTCCTCACTTACTGCTTCAGCGAGGACTCGAGCCAAGAGACGCTTGCGCCTGCGAGCCCTGAAGAAAAGACACAAGCTATTGTTTTCCAGCCGTTAAACCTCCACAGCTGTTTGGAAACCTCTGTGACAGCCAGCAGAGAAGCGGAACCAGATCCTGGGTGCCACTGACAAGGAGGAGGAGCAGAGGAGACATGCTATTGCAGTTGACCTTTTTTTGTTCGGAGTGGATTGAACGAAACTTGCACTTTGCTGCACCTCAGTCATTTATTGATCTGTCAGTTACTTCTTTCATATGTCTTTCACACACTTACACACAGTGTGGAAATAATTTTGGATTTAAATATTTTTCAAGTTCTTCCACAAATGCATCATGCTTTGTTTTCGTACACCTCTCCACATCCCAGATCTGAGACGTCTTTCAGTACCTGTGTACGCTCAAAGGTCCTGATTTGTTGACTTGGATTTTTATCATCATCTTCATCTGTTTCTGTCACCGGCCATTTCTCTAGTTAACTGTTCTGCTCACTGTTTTTCCAGTGGATACTCTTGTTCCTTAGATGTTGATTTCTTCCTGATTACACAAACTATGCGTCACTCTGTGAATTGCCAAGGGCCAATTTGGCCAGTCGGCCTGATGAGACAGTTGATAAGGACATTGATTGGCTCTCCTTCTGAAGGAGGGAAGGATTTCATTGGGACAAAGATATGGGGGCAACACGGCATTCATTTCAGCAATCAGCCCACCATCCTCCCTCCTTCCTCTCCTTTTCCCCATTTGGCCAAACTCTTCCCAGAAGTCTTTCAATATGGATTACACTGCATGGTGCGCGTTGTGGTAATTCAAGGTGAAATAAAACTCTTTTAATCCAATCGGCTGCAGCAGGGAGAGAGAATCAGAAAGTGTAGACGGGCAGACATCAAGCTAGAGGTGATTAGATGAATGTGGCCTTTCCTTTGATGCCTGTATCTGCCTATTTCTACCTCTGGAAGTTGATTTGGTAGTAACGGTCTAGTGAACACGTCCTTAGTCAAGTCCCTGTCTCCTCCTCTTTCTGGATGCGAGCGCCGCTCAAAAAAAAAAAAAAAAATCATAGGCCTTCATTATCTCCAGTCAGGCAATTTTGGGAACATAATACTGTCTTAGGATTGGAGAGCTTGCCCCCATCAGGGCTGGGGCCTGATCAAACCACTTGCACCGGGAAGGGGAGTTAAAGAGAAGCACGCCTGCCAGTCGGTTCATCTCTCTTCAAAGGCATATGGTGCAAATTTGATCAAAAGTGTAGGGGGGGAGGGTTTGAGGGGGCATTCACGTCGCTGATGTGAAAAATAAGGCTGGGCTGTAAAAAACCAAATCAAACCACAGTCGGTTCTCTGGGAGTGATTAGAGCAAAAGAAGAACCAGCTGCCGCATCGCCTACCGCATCTCAATCTCCTCCACGCACTGGCAGCCTGCTGGCTGGCTGGCTGGCTGGCTGGGCAGGGCAGAGGGAGAAGGGGAAAAGACAAGTGCTCATCCCTTCATCTGCCGCGCTGGCTTCTGAGCTTTGACGAACCGCAGAGAGAAGAGACAGCGGGCAAGCGTGAGACGTGAGGAGAAGAAAGAAAAACAGAACAAAAGAGGGACTGAAAAAGAAGCGAAGGAAGGAAAGCAACCGAAGTGCACGGAGGTGATGGAGGTCAGGGTTAGGAGAGAGTGCAGTGAGGCAGAAGTGAGGATGTAGGGGCGGGCTTCACCCCCTCTGGGATGCCAAATGGAAGAGTCCCAGTGTGTCCTTAAATATTCATGCCTAGTGTGAGTTGCAGGCCTCTCCTAATGTTCACTAGTGGCCCTGTGAGACCAGGCTCTCTATGGGTGAGTATACACATCATTTCAAATTACAGCTTGTTGTTTAGACAAACACTTATAGATTGTTGCTTTATAGTAATGACACCCTGAGTTCATGAATTTCTGCATCTATAAAATCAGTTAGTGTAGTCTTTTAGCTTAAAAAAACGCATTGATAACCAACTAATTTATAATCTGTTATTTAAATCGCATTACTTTCAACCAGCATTGCATCTCCGTTCTCCAAAGGTTAAGTGTCACTCTGGGCTACCTTCTCCTCAAAGTCCTTTGCCTTTAATGACAGCAGTAATTGAGATGAGACAGAGAGAAGTCATCACCCCGTGACTCCTCCAGCATCCTCATCAGGGCCCTAAAAGCCCCTTTGTCCTCCACGAGGGAGAAGTGTGAGATGGAGCTGAGAGGGTGTAGAGACCAAAGGGACTGTATTCTTTGTATTTTACGCCTAGAGGTAGTGAGTGTTTGTCATCACCATGAATCATTCAAAACACTCAACAGACTCATACAACATCCATCTTGGCCCCATAATTCATGGCTGTCAGTTCGTTTTATCTTTCAGCAAACACACCGTCACACCCGGGCTACACTCCTCGCAAATCTTCGTGTCCAAGAGCGGTAATCAATGCCATTACCAATAGGACTCGGCTCAGGGCACGACCCCCCTTTCTGTCCTCCAAAGCCACGGTCAGGTCCAGAGGTGAAGGTCAAGTTTCCAGAGTGACTGTCCCAGCTGTAGCTCGACCACAGAGCAGAAGGCTCAGCCCAGTGCTCCGTCTGTTTGTGCAGTTTGGGCTGACCTGGGCTTTTGTCGAGGCTGCAGACCCCCAGATTGTGAATGGTTCCTCCTTGTGGCCCTTGTGGTCATGGTCAGCAGTGACCAGGCTGTTGGAGGGAGAGGGGGGTCACGGCAGAACAAAGACCTCTCCTGTTAGTGGCAGGGAGTGGGTTGGTCAGGGTTGGCAGGAGGGCACGGTAAAGGCTGATGATATTGATTATTTAGATAAAGGAAAACATATAAGACTACTGTGGCAAAGCTTTACTCGGTCTGAATAATGATCGATCAGATGAATTAATAGCTGGGGATTTTATTTAAAAAGTGAGCTGACAAACGAATGTTCTGAACTTCAACTTTGCTGTAAGGTTTTTTCCATCCTTTGTAATATTAAAGAAGATCAATTTATTTTTCAACAGAACTAATAGGATGAAAGCATTCCACAGTTTGGCCCTGGTTGTTCTTTTGTCCAAGCGCTTTGATCCATGCTGTCTGTATTATTGTTGTCGCCATGGTGGTGTCTGCGTTTGTGCATGTCTGTTTGTGAATAGACAAATTCCTGCGATCACAGTTACGATGACTCATGATATAAACTTCATGCTTACGCCACAGGTTTCCTGTGAGGACAAGTACAGTGTGCAAGAAGTAATTGTCATTCATTTAGGTAATCAATAAGGGAATTAATAAACATAAATCACTCAGTTTATAAATGTTATTAGTGAGATACGCTGCCTCTAGTTGACACTGGAGGAACTACAACTCAAAAAAGTTGCACCGTCCTTCACAACAGTTAAAATATTTCCAAAGCAAATTCTTTATTTGGTATTTTTCAGTCTTCCCATCACAGACTGTGTACAAAGATAGAGGATATAACCACTTCTCAAAAGTGAAGCCAAAACATTTCAGTCGCCCCCTGGTGGCTGGTTGCAGTATATATGATCGAAATGCCCCAAATTTACATTTTCTGGAATGCAAAACTTGATGTTTAACCTCAAAATTTGCTTTTCCTTTAATGGAAACACGGCTAATGTGTACTTATGGATGACATTTGGAGTTCAGGGACCCAGCAAACTACAGCTGTTTTGTGGAGAGAAACAGCAAATTGAAAACTCACTGCAATTATTAATATTTTTAGTCTCATTGCTTTGCTTTTATTTTAACAGTTTCTGTTGGCCCAGTGGTTAAAATAAGATACCACAAGCCCAGTGGTATATTAGCCTAGCACCTTTGTTGCATGTCATCCCGGCCTCTTTTACCCTATTTCACCTCTCAAAAAGTAGAAAAGAAAAAGCATATATATTACAAAGACTACAAAGGTCAGTGTGTAAGTTGCATTTACTCTGCATTGACTTTTGACCCCAAACTGTAGGGGTCCTACACCTGTGCTTAAATAAATCAGCCATACTCATAAAACTTCTGACTTCTCTGACATATGGGGAGGTGAAAAAAGTTTGACAATTACCCCCTTCTATGAGTCGTAGTCATTTTTCTTCCCCGGCGCTGCTACGTATGGATGCATTCAATCAGAAGCCATTCCCACTGAAACATGCTCTTACACAGCGAGTGAGTAAACCTTTATGTAACCGCCAGTCGAGTGGGGAGTTCATTTGATGGAGAGCCCTGCTTGATTTGTTTGTGGCTCCAAAGAGGCTTACGACACGCAAGCTGCCCCTGTTCTGCTCTGATAAATGGTTCTGGTGAGAGGGAGGAAGGAGAAAAAGTGTGTGTGAGACCTCGCCAAAGACTTTGGGGTTTTTCACAGCTTAACTATATTAAGAGACAATCCCCCGCAGACGCATACACACACACACACGGTACACACATACATGTTCGTCTATCAAATATGAGTACACACGCACACACAGGCATATTTCTGGGAGGTATGCACTGAAATGAAACAGCCCACTGATGAGGTGGGAAGAGGAGGAAAGGGTGGCTCCCCATTCCTCCACTCAGCCTCCATCATCCTGCACAGTGTGTCGTGTGTTTTTGTAGTAATGCAATGCTGCTGTCTTTTTGTCTTCTCCAGGCAGAGCAGTAATTGAAAGTTACCTGTCCCACCCAGCCAGTCCCCGGCAAAACACTGCCACAGCCGATTAGCTCACGCTGTAGCTATGCTAATGGTCCGTGAACACACAGGGGCCCACGTGGAATGTCTGCTCACGACAATGTGTGTGTGTGTGTGTGTGTGTGTGTGTGGCTCTTTTACATCTGCCTGCCTCTTTGTCTCTGTGGCTATTATGTGTAATGAGTGAGTATTACTATAGCGACCGGCTGCTGACAGGCCACACAGAATGGAGTGCAGTGGTCACGCAGTTGTCCCACCAACACACACACATACACACACTCCTCATGTCAGGACCGGGCAAAGAGTGTGCCACTGGAACACACAGATTTGCTCCGGCTGATGGCAAACCACAGCAGTGGAGCCTGTGGCGGCCTGCATTTCCTTTAATATCCTGGCTAATGTACAGAGAGAAGCCAGGGCCTCTAGAAAGCCACTGGATCCCAGCCAGGCTTCCTAACCTACCACCACACCAGTCTTATGTAATGATTTGAGCAGCACAGTAGGCAGTGTTTAGTGTGGGAGATGTAAATGGGACTTATATCTGGACATGGCAGTGTTTCAGCTCATATGAAAGGACTTTATTTGTCCGCACTTTTTCTTCACTAATAGGTTACACTTGGTCTCTTGGCATTCATTTTAATCCAGTTATGCTGTGAGGTTGAGTGCTGCAGAGCCTTTGCTTTGACAATCTAACAAATCTGAGGCTAAATTATCGTATTGGACCAAACATAAGACAAATTCAGGCGACTCCTTTAAGGAAGCACTGGAGTAACTGGGCACTTTAACACATGAACTTCCTCAGTCTCCGTTGAATGGCGACAGCTCAGAGCTACAAAATAGGCCGGCATATTTCTATTCCCCTCCATAACAATTATTTGTCAGGTTTTAAGTTGTTTTTCACAAAAGTCACTAAAAAACAGATTTTTCTAAGATCTCCAATCTGTCCAGGAGAAAAAAAATTCAATAAACTTCTATTTGAGTGGATTTAAGTCTGAAAATATTTGCACTGTAATTAAAGCTATTTATTAATCTCTCACCATCTGATGCTTTGTAAACAAACTGCAAATGTCTACACATAACTAGTATGCATATTTTAAGCTGCTTCTACTGTTGTTCGCCTTTTGTACTTGTAATAATGTCTCATCATTCTATAATTCAGGCTGCCCATTTGATGCTAATGTTGGCAGTTTTGGCTAGCCTGTTTTCCATTTGTTGATGGAAACAAAGTGGAAAATGAAACCCTGCAGATTCTCATCAGACCAGTGTGCAATGCAGAAAATTGTCATTGCTATACTGTCATTCCTGCATCCCTTTTTTGCGTCACACTGGTGAGAAACAGCTTTTTAGATTTTATAAAGATTAAACAAACAGGATATAACCTGTTAATTTGTGGTCTTAAGATGTTCTTGTGGGCAGATTTGTAGCTGATGGACAGAGACAGGCTCAACTCTGACTTACTGTTAGTTGCTTGGAATGAAATAAAAATAATGTCGTGTTATGCTAAGCTAAACTAACGTCCTGCTGCTTCTAGCTTGAAATAATGACCGTACATTTAAGCGTAACTCTTGGCACAAAAGGGAATTGGCATCTTCCCCAAAAATGTCAAACTGTTGCTTAAAGGCTTCAAAAGAAAACATGAATCAGGTCACTCTTATTGTGATTTGTCACAGAGGCCTATACTTGTGCCGCTAGAGGTGATACCCCATCAGGTCCTTCAAAAACAAAAACTCCAACTACTTCAGCCTTATATTCAGGCTTCTACTGTGAGATGCTCTTTTTATAAGTGTGTCAGGGAAATGAAGGTGAAGCAGAAGCTAAATCTCGTGTAATAATCCATAAAGATGATGTAGGGATGGGGAATATTGAGAGAGATGTTGGAATGAAGTGATGTTGGGGGCGTATTGTAGCCTCGACTACGCAAATTAAGCATGGCTTCATACGCAGGCCATCATTTCAGGATTCACAGCAGCTGGAGAAACCACATCTCCTCCCATGGAGCGGAGCCAGGGCCACAGCCAGACCCGAATAAGCATCATCTTTTTTATACCACAAAAGAAAAAGAAAAAAAAAGACACTGGAGGAGAGAGGGTGGGGGCGAGGAGAACAGTTTGGAGGGCAGCAGTAAAAGGGCGGCTGTCTTCATGGGGGTTTGAGGCCGAGGAGTTGAGGAAGGAAACCACAGGAGGATTACGAGCGAGGGGCTCTGTGTTTCAGTTAAACTTTTCTCTCTCTCGGAAACCGTTATATAGACTTGCTGACCCTCTCTCCCTCAGTCAGAGCTTCCTGCTTCCGTCTACCATGCAGAACCATTTGCTCGCTTCCAGCCAAATCACATCTCTCAGCCCAACTGTGGCAGTTCATGAATTACTCCATGGAGAGGTGTTCTTGCCCAGACTCACTCCTGTGCTTCCTACCTACAGCTGGGGGCCACAGTTTTTCTATGTTTTCAAGCTTAAAACTGGCAACTTTTGGGTTGGCTGTCACCAGGTTGCTGAGTAGGCACACCAGAGGATTGCCTGTCTGAGATCTTGGGTTGTAGCAGCTGCTGTTGGCACTTTGATGAATGGCAAATAAAATAAGAGTGGGAATAGGAGGAGAAGGCTCGCTCACCGGTGTCCCAAACCTGCCGTGTTATTTCTCCTGTTCTGAAACTTCCTGTTGACTTTGGTCATGTGACAGGGGCGGTCGAGGCCAGTCATGATTGGGTGTTCCGGTCTCGTCTGGCCTGCTCAGGTCTGGTTTCTCCTGGGAGGAGCTGTGCTTGCTTCAGCTTGGCTGTCCATGGAGGTTGGTGTTAACAATGGGTAAACGTTATGGCTAGTGTGCTTTTGTGTCAACGCAGGATAATTACACCCTGTCCAATGGTCATCCTTGGACCAGAGCTATATGCAGTGTGTGTATTGACTTTTCTCTCCGGACCCTATACTTTTCTTATTTGACAGTTTTTCCTCCGGCTGATGATCGGTCTGTTTGTTGTTTTGGTCTGTGCGGATGGAAGTGGTTTTGATCTTCTTTCTCTATTAACATCTCATTTTAAAAAAGCACACTGTTAAGTCGAATTTTTGCAGAATCGCCAAGAACTGTCTTGTGCACAGTAAGAGCCTGACCACCTACATTGTACAGTAGACGTCCCAGCAGCCGCTCCAGCTGCTGTGTGTTTGCAGAAGCCTTTGTAATGCAGCAGTTGTCATCGGAAATAAATGCAATTAACATTATGCTGTAGTTTCTGTCACATCCTGTCGCTGCCTGCATGTCGTGGCGAGGGGTCGGGGCATTTCTATGTATTATTTACTAATTCTTTGTAGTTGATCAGAGGGACATGTGCTTTATTAACTGTGTGGCTGCGATCCAGAGTGAATGTATCTGTCCTCTTTGTTGGTGCAACATCACATTTCTACTCATCTCCTCAAATGTGGATAATGGGACGAAGGGAGAGGGGGGAACATCTGCAAAGAGCCTCTGTAATTATATCTGAAGATGTGGAGAAACAGAAGGAGGGGGGTATAAAGGAATAAAATGAAGGGGGTGAACAGAGAGAGAGAGAGAGAGGGGGGAAAGAGACAAAAAAAAATCTGACTGTGAAATGACTGCCAGATTTCTATTTGTGCCTCTTGAAAGGCCTGTGTCTCTGCCGCTGCATATGGGATGTGGGATGAGAGCTCTGGCAAATCAAAGGCGCATTGGATAAAGATCTCTGGAAGCCCATGCTAGTAAACAGGCCCATAAAAGCGGCTTGCGGGGTGGAGCGTCAAAGAAAAACTTGAACGTCTGCCCACCTCCAATAAAGCCAGAGCTTCTGCAGGCGTCGGTTCCAGCGCTGCATACGGCCAGGCGCGGGGCTGCCGGTGGTTTGGACCTTCCTCGTTGTATCATATCCTCTGATTAGGGCCTATCAGTCATGCAGAATACTACTGTCTCTGATGGCTTTTCCAACTTTCCTTTGGTCTTTTTTTTTCATGATTTTTTTTCATCACCCTGCATGCCAACTCTTCTCCAATTTTCACCATTGCCTTTCAACCTATATTACACACATTACAAACTCTTAATTTCCACATCCATCCTGTCATTTTCTGCAATTATTAACCACCAGTTCTCTTCCATCCAACCCACTCTACGATTCTTTTTCCAGCAAAACCAGCAAACAAGGCATGTCCTGCTGTAACACTTGTAGCATTAGTGCTAGCAGTCAGAATCCCTGAGTCAGCAGATCTGCTCTGGCTCTGCAGCTGCCCTCATTTTTCTGCACTTTATCGCTGCCAACTGTCGTTGCACACAGGGCTTTTTTTTTTCCTCCATCAAGGATGTAAGTGTTTGTGACATTGTGGCTAGAGGGGGGCGGAGGTGTTGAGGCCAAACTATTTCATTTGAAACAACTCAAACCCGGTAGCATTCCAATGTAGGCAACCCTCCTGCAGTTTGCCCAAGAAGGAAAAAAAAATAGGAAATAGAAAAACATGGCTGCGAGCTTTGCGGTAGAGGGAGGCTTCATGCTGTGTGGCATTTGTGTGTTGTTGTTTTTCTTTTTGGTGAGCAAAGTACTTCACACCACAGAAACACCCTTTACCTTTAACACTGATAATGATACACTCCTCATTTGAGTGCGTTTAGCTGCCCTGACACTGGACAATCGTATTAAAAAAGAAAATTAAAAACCCTGCAAATAAAGCAGTAAACACTCAAGGAAGGCGCCTGCTTTGTTGTCTAATCTTTGTGGGATTATCCAGCACTCAAGTTTAAAACCTGTGTCCCATGTGATGCACATGCCATACCAAAGTGTGGCAGATATCTAATACATCCTCACTTTGTCCCTCTTAATCATCCCCAGTGTCTGGGGCAGAGGCATCTCCCAACAAAGAGCGCTCTGTGTGAACGCAGACGGAGCAGTGCCCTCCAGTGGTGCAGCAGCTTAAAGGGGCCCTTCAGAGCCGTTCGGCTTTACATGCATTCCTCCTCGGTCGTAGTCAAGGGCTCCTGGCTGACAAAGGCACACACAGCAGCGTTAAAAAAAAATCTGTTTCCACCACAGTCTGAGGAATGTTTATCAGTGGTAAGCACACTGCCCTGGAAGCATATGGTGTGGTTTCACTGCTTTGGGTGCACGAGAGGTGAACTTAGGGAAAAGTCGTATGATCATACAAGAACTCACGGATGGTTGAACATGTGAGTTTCAAGTAGTAAATTGTGCTTTGTGTCGTCCACCCATTTAACATATAAGCTGCCCTTTACTAATGAAACCTTTTTTATGAAATGCCCTTTAAACACACGCATGACTCTCATGAATTAATGTGTTCACACTTACAAAGATATACAGTATATATACAGTGTGCTGCCAACTGGAGCATTTGGTCACAACCATCCAGATGAGCCTGTCATGTTCCTGGATGTGATTGAGGGAGGCACTCCCTAACCATGATGGCATACTAATTGGCACATTATCTAGTTGAGCAACACCTGCTCTCATTATAATTTGTATCTCATAGTTTGTAACCCACATGTTGGTGTTCCGTTTGTGTCATTAGAGACATTTTAACACAAAGGTGCCGAAAGGTAAATAAGTGCTTTTAATTCAA
>JAOWBC010000248.1:19578172-19590212 GCA_028566105.1 Hypoplectrus providencianus | reverse complement strand
GTGTGTGTGTGTGTGTGGACAGAGTGGTACAGGGTAGGTTACCCACATGGCTTCCAAAGCCTGTAAGCTGTTCCCTCTGCCCCCAAAAGTGGTGTGTTTGGGGTGGCTCTGGCATCTCAAAGTGCTACCGCTTCAAAAGTTTATTCAATAAATGGACAGCCATAATTATTGTGACGATAAAATCCCCAAACCACTGATGGAATTCAATCATAAATATGACTTCCCTGACATAGGCCCTGAGAGAAAACAGCTCAGTGAAGCAGGCTATTGTAATATAAGGCTAGACACAAAGCATCATAGTAAACACTGTGTTTATTGTCAATCATTGTGCGCTGCTTTAACTCTCCAACAGTGTGCATTACTGCTGTACTGTGTACTATAATGCAGGGAGCTGTAAAAGTCTTTCTCTATACAGTTCAACAGTCACTCTCCAGCACACTTAGCCCCCCCTGGCACTAATCAATACAGCTTAATAATAACCTATAATCAGTCTCGTCACGTTGGGAGTGATGGTGACTGATAGGCCTCTGCTGTCTGCCTGGCGCTCCTGCTGACACTAATGCACCGCCTGTCTATGAACAACTGTTTATTACTCAATAAGGACATTTGGAAATAGCCCGATCAATAATGAATGGTGCTCTCTTAACTCTGCTGCATGCACGAAGGAGGCAGAGAAACAACATGTAAACAACAAAGCATCTTGGCTAATGTGTCGATTCCAAGCAGCAGCCTCCCAGTCTGAAGAGTGGAGCCACTGCAGAAGAGTCTCAAACCTGCATTATTTCTGATGGCCAGCAGGGGGTGACTCCAGGCTGCAAGAGAAAAGTCAGATAGTGTAGAAACCTATGAGAAAATGACCCGACAATGTGTATCTGTCACACAAGCCGGGTTACCATTGAAGTCGAGGCAAATTTTGGAGAAAACAGATAAAAATGTTGCATCAAAGAAAATGCTAATCAGGGATGTTTATATCAACTGGCATCTGACAAAAGCTTTTCCATCTCCCATGTAGCTTATAATTTAAGTGTAAAACCTTTATGCATATTTATAAATGTTTCTATTGAACTTTGGTATTTCCGTCAAGCTTTTGTCATGCAAAAATCATCTCCAAAACACGTAGAGAATATTATTGAGTTGAACATTTGTAAACTTGTTCTTGTGTTTCATTCATGTTTTCCGCATCGAACATTGATATATTTCACAGATCTTTTATTGTAGTTGCCTGAAAATGTCAATTTCACCAAAAGACTAAAAAATTTTTCGAAAAGTATATTTTCTTTTAAGCCTGTTTATTGTTAAAAAATGTATATCATATAATTAGTAGAATGTTTGTTTTAAAAAGGTTCTTATTTCCTGTTTATATGGAGTGCATTTGAGAAATAGAGTAACATCAAATGAAAAATAAATGATAGTCTGACTGAAACACTAATCCATCACTGGAGAGCTAAAGTGAAAGAGTGGAGGGCTGCTTGTTATAGTGTTTTACAAAGCAATTCCAAGGGCTTGATTCATTTAAAACATGACCTCCAGTGATTAAGGTAACGGACATGAGGTGCTGTGAAGCTATAATTATGTTTCGTGGACTGAGGTGGCCTTGCCTCTCAATAGAGAACCATTTCACATAGTCAACACACTTTGATTTTGGCCGCTGAATGGTCCTTTTCAGCTGACACTCTCACTTTTCAAACAGCGAGGGCGACAGATATATAAAAGCGGCTCTTCAGGTCTTAGAAAATATTTTGGGAAACCAAAATAGCTTGGCACTTATGAGAGAGTGAGCAGGAAAGAGAGGAAGAATGACACTTTTTTTCAATGTAACTGGAAGGGCGACAGGCAGTATATCTGCCTGTTGAAATCTCATTGGAAGGAGAAAATGTTTATTTTTTTCCTTTTGGCCACAACTTAAAAACCCAAGGAGTCTGCTGTCCTGCTCGCTCCGCCGTCTGATGGTTCAGTATTAGCGCCTGCCTCCAGAGTCGTCGGGCCGGGGGTTGGGGGTTGGCGGGGTGTCTCTAAAAGTGGCTGAGGTTTCCCCAGGACCTGCTTGGGCATACCGAGACCATCCTGTGCTAAGCCCTCACCTAACACTAGACGTAGAGAGCGGAGAGACGCCCAGTCGTCTACCCATCTCTGTCAAAATATTTGTTCCCCATGGATGGTGGGGCTCGGCATGTGTATGTGTTTAATAGGATGGTCAGTGGGACTTGTGGCGCTCCATGTGTGGGCACTGCCCAGGCTGTCTTGCCACCCTTTGCAACCACACACACTCACTCATCTCACCTTTGCAGGACGAGTGTATGTCCGTCCCTGTCCACACACACACACACACCAACACCGGAGTCAGACCACCCAGGCAAGTGGGGAACCATGAGAAGGCCACTTTATGCTCCCAGACAGCCCAGTCCGACCACAGTGGCGCCCCTCTAACACCCATGCTGCCCACAGAGCCTGTGTGTGTGTATGCATATGCATCTGTCAGTCTATCCGCCTGCATTGACAAATGTGTGCGGACGAGGTAGTGACTCTTCTCTTTATATTCTGCCAACCGCAGGCTCCAGCACTTTTAACTGGGCTAATTTAGTTAAATGACTCCAGTGCAACATCAGAGGTTTTCACCTGGCAAACCATGATGTGTTAGCATCAAGTCCAGCCTCCCTCCAACGCTTTCTCTCACACAGCCATTATCCTCGCGAATATTTATTGTGCTGGTGTGTGTTGATCGAGGCAGAATGGAAGGCTGGATCGGTCAAAGTGCTGACATTTATCTTGTGTGTTTGTGGCTGCGATGGTTGGGTCGGGGGCTTGTCATGTGACCGCTTCTGCTTTGTTCCATCTTTGTCTGTGGACCATCACCCAACCATGATCGAAATTGCCAGGGACAAATTAGCCACATATGTTGAGTAACGGCTACAACAATTGATTGGGCACAGCTTGCCTGGAGGGAGTTTCTATGTGTGTGAGCATATGCATGTGTGCCTGCAGTTTTATGAATGATTGTGCTCATGAATTAGGCTTGCTTGCATGCAGAGCAGCGCGTCGCTCACTGCCAGCTGCTATTTGTACACTGCAACTTCTTCATGTTGTTTGTGTTCCTCATGTTCATCTTCGTATCGATTCTTTGTCAGCGATCAAAAGTCAGCCGCTGACATTTTTTTCCGGTTGCTGTGACATTCCTGATGAGGGAGGAGGAGATGTCAGGGAATTGCACCAACAAATCTGGAAAAGCATGAGTCATTTTCTGTGATGCTCTTCCAACCAAGCCTCCCACCACGCCACGCATGCCATGGCAGCCGCTCCACCTTTGATTAATGACTTCTGCTATTGTCGGCCCTCATGCCTATGATCTTTTAATAAAGTTTGTTTTTGCGCCCAGAAAGCTGGTTGGACTCACTGCAGTGACTCATGGCACGGATGTTGCTCCATCACAAACAGCACAGAGTAAAAATGCTCAGCTTCTGTATACATTTGGAGCAAATATAATCATTCATTGAAATATTCTGTTATGATTTGATTTGCATGTGTTTGTCAGCCGCTGCCGTCTCTGTTAGGGAGAATACAGGAACATTTTGATTCAAGTATAAGAGACATTTCAAACTCTAGTTTACCCTCCATGAGCATTAATAGCTCTCTATGTGTATATATATATATATATATATATATATATATACATATAGTTATGTGTTTAAAAAAAAACCAGTAGATTAGGTTTCCAAAATAGTGGTATTTTGCTTTATTTCACTGGTTATGTAATGCACTGGGATTTTGTTTAAGCTGATTTTTACCACACCAACTTACCAAATGATGTTTAATGTGCTGTGTTTAAAAGTGGTGAAGATGAGAGCGAAGGAAAAGAGGAAAAATAGAAAGTGCAGACATTCTTAGAAACCACTGCCATTGCACACGACACGCCAGAAGGATGATGAAACCACCGGTGTGAGCTGTCCATTCAGGGACAGAGCCACCTATTTATTTTTCTTTCCTGCCATCTGATTGGCCGGCGGAGGTGTGCGGCCAGTGAGCGGCGAGCTTCCCCTCCAGAGCCCGATGACAGATCCAAAGGATAGTTCCCTATCCCTCTTGTTACAAATAACTTCCTCTGACATGTTTGGGCACGCTGACAATGTTTTGAGTGAAAACAGCTTTCAGGGTTGGATGGGATACAAGCTTTCAACCCCTAGGGTGGGCTACTTCTTCAACTGCTGCTTTATCCCTCTGAAGAGAGAAAGCAGGAGGGAACAGAGAGAGACAAGATGAGGATTAAGGACTGTACAAGACAGAGAAACACAATGAATAAAAGCAGTTGGGACTGTTAGTGTTTTGGCTTAACAGAATGACACAGGCCTGTCTTTTTTTTTCTTTTCTTTTCTTTTTCTTGCTTTAAAGACAGCAGCAGGAGGGAGGGGACGAGCTGGAGCAGAGGTGTGTCATTGTTGACACAGACAGGGAAGAATGCCTGGACAGTTTTCCTCTGTTGCTGTGACTGGATCCACTTCTGTGGTCTGGGATGTGTGTTTAGAAGCAGTTCCAGGTCGTTGCATGTGATCTGTGTCGTGGGCACAGACAGGCTTTGTGTCTGCACTCTGTCCTCTGGGGTGGAAATCATTGAGCAGAACACGTTTCTTTCCTTTGTGTCTACCGCAAATCCTTTGTTTTGAGTCAGTGTCGGCATAAAGGCTTTTTTTTCGATTATGAATTTACCATTTGAGAAAAACCCTCCCCCCCAGACAACACGTCTCTAATCATGACGTCAGCTCCTGTACTCTACGTTTAAAATATTTGAGCATGGCGCCTTTTTCCGGCTTCCCAAAAGCCAAACGGCAGTGTAAAAAGCTACAAAACTTTGTATATCCGGCCTATAGTTGTTGTGTTGAACACAGACCCTATTTCTAATCCATTCAAAATCCTCATTAAGTTTGAGAGGATAGACCCCAGGGCGTAAAATGCTAACTAACTTCCAGGTTAAGAACTCATCCCTTTGGTGCTAAAACATTTATAATTTAAATTGGGTAAGTTTAACTGGCATGGCTTAGTGATTGTTAACTCTGAATCCTTTATTTTTGCATTAGTCTCTCTTGCACTCTTTCTTCCTCTTTTTAACAGCTATCCTTTGGGGCGCGTTTTCCTGATCAGGCCCATCGGAACGCTGCTATGTTCTCCTCAATTGCCTAATCAGAGGAGATGGTGAAATCAATGAGCTGGATGGATCCTAACAGGAATCTGAAATGAACACCAGCCCCGAGGATCAATGCTGGTCTTCGCCTCTGTGTGTTGGATGTGCGAGTGTGAGGGGCTGGAGAGGTTCGACCTTCGCCAGGACAGCAACACTTTATGCCTGGGCTGTATTGAATCACTTTTGGGAAATAATGGAGGGGGAGGTAGGGGAGGAAGGAAGGGGTGTTAATTAGAGGTCGAAGGTCTGCAGAAGGAGTCAGCCACCACAAGCCACTTTACTAAAATCAGTGCATAATCTTTTGAGGCCAAATCAATCTATCTATTGTATGAAAGGACAACTGATCCTGTATGGTCAATCATAGCCACCATGAAGGACATGGGAGCTGAAGTGAATGCATATTGATTTAGTCTACAGCAATTGTATTGGAACCCAAAGGCAATAAAAAAAACATTTTGACGGCGACGGCTGTGGAGGAGCTGACAGATAAGATAAGCAAAGGAGCAAAAGAAAACCGCAGAGATGAGAGGTGAAGAGAAGAGAGACTCTGGAGTAGTTCGTCACCATCTCCTCACCATCTGGTCCCCATCACCTCTGCCATGACTCCAGTGATGTCACTCTGAGAGGAGATGGTACCAATTAGATTGAAGACAACTCATGAACAGGGAGATATGGGCCCACTCCCAGGTCTCTGCATCTGTGTTGCACCGTCAGTGGATCAGAGAGCGAGGGTTGCCACCAAAGCCAGGCAAAAACATGTTTCTATCTGTGAGGTATCTATCCCAAATTCCTCATAAAAGAAAGGTGCAAAGCAAATCACATTATTGTTATTCTGCTTTGTAGATTATGGCAGTCTGGATGGGAAAATCCACCACATTTTAAAGCTCCTCTGTCACCTCAGGAGCGAGACGAGCAGCGCTGGCTCTCCTCTTATTTCTTTATCAGAACAGGAGACGGCTCAAGCGCTTTCCCAGAATCTGTCAGGGCCCAGCGAGCACAACGCTTCATCCATCACAGGAGCCAGCTCCACAGGCTTTTCATTTTACCGGGGAGGCCCACTTCAGAGGCCAGGCCCATTAAGTTTTCACATTCGTGTCCCAACGCCTGTCATTTGACTCACATCAACCGAAACGCTCTTTCATTCTCGCTGTTTCTCCTTCTCTATTCCTAACGTCCCATTTATCTTTATTTCTCTCCTTCTCCCTCTTTGCCCCCCATCGCTCCATCACTTTTCTCACTTCTAATGAGGAGTGAACTCGTTTTGAAAATTATGATGTGATCCCGAGGTCAAAGCTGCAAATGAAACACACGTTTCAGAGCTCACCCAAGACAAAGGATGTGCAGGACTTCCAAAATAAAGCCGCTCCAGTTTTATGCGTGCATGTGTGTTGCTTTCATAGAGTGACTATTAGCTCTCGGTTATCCCACATAAACAGAACATTGCACTGTAATTGCTGGTTGAACAAAACGATTTGCCTTAATCCTCAAGTCACGTGCGTACCAAACAAAAGAGTGAGCGCAGCGCTGGTCTTGCTCAGCAGTTAAGCAGAAAATTTCTGGATCTGCTGAATGGCTGAATTGACCATCTAAACACTATCAGGTTCCTGCGATTACTCCATTTCCCCTTCTAAAAGCATGGCGTGCAGCGTGTGTCGTTCTGGAGGGCCAGATCACAGGCTAACATTGTTGACAGTCAGATTTAGTCTTGGAACAGACCTGATGCCTCAATCGCTTTTTCCCCCTTCATCTTCTCTGACCATTTAAAAGTGGTTCTGGTATCACTGCCAATCATTCCGCAAACATTTTCCCTAATAGGAATCCGATGACTCAAGGCAATTTATCCCTCATTCATGGCGCTGCCTAAAATTGTTGTGAGGCCACAAATTTGGCATGATAATATCTGGTCTCAAAGGAGGTGCAATGGCGTCTCTGAGCGATCCTTGTTATGGTCTCTAATGTAACCCAGTGATGCAACACTAACTACTGCTACAGTATGTCCCACAACTTACATTATATATCATTACATTATTGATGCTTCTTTCTATATTTTGCTGCTTTGACACTGAAAATTCCCAGGTTTTGGAGCTAATAAAAGAATGTCATATCTAATATAATAGAAGCAGAAAAAATGCTGCATTCGGTCACGTAAAGTTTTACTTTATTTTACCATATCTTAATTTTAGACATGTTTGACAGAGAGACAGAGCATCACAAGAGGTCACAATGCTACAATATACCTCTAATAAGTTATTGCTCTGAATTTATGACCTACCTTATGCATTTAACCAGAAAAGCAAACATCTGCATATCATTGGTATAACTCAGAATACATGTAAGATCGCTGTAGGTAAATGCTGTCAAACACAAGTGTTACACAAAACACAGCTGTCAGTTTAAACCAAAACTGAAAAGCCACTAATTGTTTTATATTCAATAGTCACAGAATTAACACAACTTATTTAAAGATGACATTTAGCTCCCTGCAGCTCTTCATTACAAAACATGCCACACAGTGTAGTAAACCCCATGTAGTGTTTCTGTAATAGGTGTTCTGATTGTAACCACAGCTCCCAACTCATGAGACATGAACAGACATGGCCGGGATTGGGTTTTGCCATCTCATTTGCATGCTTTCATTGTTGTTGTGCCAAACAGAAATTTATGGCAATCCACATCAGACTGCCAATAAAGCTGGATTCAAAGTAAACACACTGAACATTCCTGCGTGTTGTGATTGTGGTACAGTGTGTTCGAGGCACGCACTGCCCTCTGCGTGTCAACACCCGACAGCTAGGGCCAAAGAGAGAGTATTGATCAGGGGTCAGCGGTCTGCAGGCGGTTTATTTACCCTCCTCTGCAGCTAGCAATTTGCAGGGAGGAGCTGACAAACTCTTCTGAACGGCCTCTTTGTCGATTTTGACCTTTTCTCCTCTGTTATCCCTCGCTACCACTCGAACCTCCATCCAGGAAGGAAGCAGTTGTTGTGAAACACTCGGCCAGTTTCCTCTGTGCATCATCTGTCAGCTCGCTCAGAAAAACAGAGACAGAAGTGGTTTTGGACGTTGTTCTATCTATCCATCAGTGTGTTTGGGTTTTCTTGCAAAGCACCAACATTTAGTTTGAAGTCGGTTTTTTTGCATATGTGCAGCACTTCAGTGCACTTTTATTTAATCTCTGCATTTAGACTCATTCACTCTTTCGCTCTCTTTCCCTCTCTCTCTCAGCTCTTTAAGGTGTTTACATAATGAACATATTGAATTTGTTACTGGGCCCTCGTCTTATTTCCACTTCGCTCTGGGTAAATAAAAGGATAGACCCTATATTAAAACATATTTTTAAAATTATATGATAATTAAACCAATTAGAAGTTGTTTATGGGCCCGTGCTTGGGTTATGGCCACTTTGGGCATACCATTGAACAATGTGGATCTTGTTTGGCTGACGTTTGAAGCGGTTTGGCTGTTTGGAGGGTCCCGTTAACTGAGACTTTTAAATAGTTGCTTTTTGAAGCCCTGTCGTGCGCTCCGCACTCAGCCCAATCCGTGGGCTCCTGGAAACCCGAGGGGAACATTATCAAATTTAACACAAAAACACATTCTGTTTTATATTTTGTCAACCATATCCTCTCGTCCAACCCGCCCCCAATGAAAAGACACTGGTCCCTTTT
The DNA here is from genome assembly GCA_028566105.1 of Hypoplectrus providencianus. Lineage (NCBI taxonomy): Eukaryota > Metazoa > Chordata > Actinopteri > Perciformes > Serranidae > Hypoplectrus > Hypoplectrus providencianus. The sequence continues at coordinate 19,581,375 of JAOWBC010000248.1, read as the reverse complement.
TTTACTAGAGCTCCACCTACTGTATTTCAGCATCCTCATCTTTACTACAAAGTGTTGATCACAGTAACTTAAATAGGCGCCGGTGTGCTTCGCATTGATGAATCATGTGGATCTTTTTTAAACAGGCCTAATTTTAACTGTATTAGCACCTGCTTTTACCAGCTTTATGCATCAAACTGTGCAGCCCATATTCATGTAACATATGCTGTTACAACATAAAATGTATAGAAAATCTGTTCTTCTAAATAAAAAAGTAAATTTCAATGCACACTTTCTTTCTGCTTGAAGCTGAGCAAAGACGGGCGAGGAACCGAGCATCAGTTCCTCTTCTCCCGTCGTTTCAGAGAATGCTTTCACAAACCACTGGTAAAAATGTTTGTCTCAAGTTAATGGTCCTCTCCTCACACTTGAGACCAAACAGAACAAACAAAAAGCACTTATGTCAAACAGCATCCTTCATTACATAGGAAAGAGAATGTTTTATTAACTCTAAATAAGCCCCACACCTATCGTAAACACCTATATTACTGTAATGCTATCAATAAATGAGCGAGAGGAAGCCTTTCAGCCTGATAAACAGCAAACAGCTCTCCATTTGCCTCTGACTAAAATGATTTAATGGCCAGATTGAATCAGTGAAATTAAGTTGTTGTTTCAGTCCCAATGTATAAGCAGCCAGGCCTGAAACAACGGGAACATGCAGTATGTTCCTCTAACTCCAGTTAACTGTAACTTCTGAATATTTCCTCCAAACAAAACAAAATATAGAGCAATTTCATAAATAGAAATATAGGAATATGTTTTCTGATAAATCAATTTAAAAAAAATTCCAGATCAATTCCGAACAAGCCAATCTCATTGTCATAAAGTGAGGAAAATTACAAATTTGCTGAAGGAAACAAAAAGAAAATTACAGAGATAAAAGAATGAAATCATCATTAAAGCAAAAATCATAAAAAATGCTTATATATAATTTTATAAAATAATGAACAATTAATATAATATAAATACAAAAGTAATGTTTTTAAAACTACATTTTTACTCTCTTTATAAGGTTACTGTTCACCTACACAAAAATTTAGCCATGAGTCAATATACACTAATTTTAACAAAATTTTACACAGATATCTTATAGGATAAAATTATGAGGTGATGACATTTTATATTCAAAAGGTCAAAGATCAACTTCACTACAAGATTCTGCAAAAACCCTCACTCAACTCTCAAGCCATTATTAGATACCATAACACATATTTGGAAACTATGGTGCTTTATATTTATATTGCTAATCATTATTTATTTATCACTTTTATTTATTTATGAATTCAGTCATGCTTGTTAGACTCTTAATTGCATTTATTATTATTTTCAGGGCTCCATGTGCTCATATTTTCTCAACACTCTTCCAGCACGTCTATAAATCTGTCCGCCGCCTCTAATATTGTCGAGTGCAGAAAGACACAACATCATTGCAGCATCGCGCTGCACGATAAGGCCTTGTTTACTTTTGAATATCAAACGACTCGGCTCATGCCCATAAAGAACCCACATGTCTTCATGTGTGGGACGACTCCCAGGCCTGCACTCATACCTCTGGTTAACCATTATCTTACATCAGGTTTAGCATGCTAGGCCGCAACCCAGATCAGGCCTGAAATGGGCGGTTGATGTGAGGAGTGTGTTGTTGGGGGGCGAGCGGCGTGGGTCGGCGTTAGCTGCAGCAGCAGCACCGCTCGTCCTGCTCGGGGTATTTTTAACTGTCAGCACTAAATGCCTCATTCAGCCCCGGCATACCCCCCCACCCACCTCGTAACCTCAGCCAGAATACCTTCACTTCTGTTTACACAGCACCACAGGCAGGCATGCCAGCTGTTTACACATGCGCACACACACTCAGACAGACACACACACTCTTACACATACTTAAAAAACACAAATATGCAGCATGCTTTCTCTGCTACACACACACACACACACAGAACACATCTATATAAACTCAGTCTCCGTGAAAACATATTCATATTTGCAAATGCACACACACACACAAATAGACTCTTCCACTCATACTGTACACACATCATGTGATTTGGCCCGGGCCTGTCCCGTCTGTTGGCGAGTTAGAGGAACGGAATGTGTAAGAAACGGTGCCCACACATCGAGCAGCCGCCCAGCGCTCGAGTTGGCATCGCACACAGTGGGGAAGTGTACCGAGTGAACAGCGAGAGAGGAATGCAGACAAATAACTTGTCTTCATTAAACAATACGGCAGCAATTAAACGCGCTCTTTCTCACCTTCTGTCTCCCCCTATCATCAAATTTGAGAGATAATGGGTGGCACTATGTGACGAGACGATGGTTATCTGTGAGAGCCGGCCCTGAGGGCGATCAATCATTTCGCCGTGACAGCTTTATGGGTTCTAATGAATTTCTCCCACGCCACCACCAACGCTGGTTATTCAATGGCAGCCAGAAGAACTTTTTTGTCTCCAGGCTGAAATCTGAAGGCATTTATCTGGCGCTCATCTGAAGTTACGCTCTTTTGGCAACTTTGTCTTGGGCGTGGATGGGATCTGGAGTCTCATATAGTAGACAGCCATTGTTTTTTCCACACCTACTGTTGGTTTCAATGTTGCATCATGTGCACATCGTCCCCTGGGCCCCCGCGCTTCTTTCCCTCCGTAAGCTCCTGAGTCTGTTCACGTCTAATGAATGAACGAGGGGAGCTGTGGCTGAGCCTCTCTGTATTTTTAGGGCTGTGTGCCTGTGGTCTATGTGGCTGTCCCATTCAGAGGAGCCATGGGGGGATATTTTTGGCCACGGGCTGAGCTGAGTCCAGGCCCACACAGAATCGCTGACAGACGCAGGCAAGGAGGAAAGAGGGATGTTTTCCTATTGGGAGGAAACCAGGCCTGATTATGGAGGGGAGAGAGAAACCAAGAGAAAAGGCAGATGACTGTGTCTCACTGTGTGTGTGTGTGTGTGTGTTTGTGTGGAGATGAGAGAAAGAAAAGAGATATTTCTCTCATTTCCACACCCCTCCGCTTCTCAGCCTACATATTTGGAAGGCTTTTAATTTGACATTTAGCTCTAATGATGTAAAAAAACAAACAAAAAAAAACCCATCACCTTTCATCAAACAAATTCTCAGATTTTATTTTTCATTGGAAGTGTTGAGCCGTGACACACACACACACACACACACA
>JAOWBC010000248.1:19479561-19495520 GCA_028566105.1 Hypoplectrus providencianus | reverse complement strand
AGATACACCTTAATTTTAACCTCCAAATGTCTGGAAGATCAAAAGAAAAACTACTTTACTTTTTGTGAGTGGATAAAGTGTACCTGATTGTGTTAAATAGGCAGATATCTCTTATAGCTCACAGGCCTCTGAATGAATGAAACTGTCATGGTGAAAGCTGTGATTTGCCTCTGTGTAGTTGCTACTATAATGTAGGTATATATATGACAGGAAGGCCTAATTTTCTTTCAGTGAACACTCATTCTCCCTACAAAGCAATTTTGGGGTTTACCCAACCCATGACTGAATTATAAAGCACGTGAGCAAAACCTTTTTTCCCAAAAATAGCTGCCTTACATCTCCTTGAACAAAAACACAGCGGGTAGAGACCACAGGATTTTATTTAGATCACCCTGAAGGTACTGGGTGACATGAGGACCACCCAGGAGGGAAGGGTGTGATGTTGTTGATTGTGTTTTTAATGGACTTTTAGCGCAGACAAATGGACCTCTCCTCCTCCACTCGCTGCCAGCTGTTATAGTGGCAAGTCCATAAACCTTTTTATGAGCTCCAAAGACAAGTTAGCATGTTTATTGTTAGAGCAAATGGCTGAATATTGAAGTGACATTTTGTCATCTTCTTGCTCTTCCTCTGTGAAGTGTTGTTCCCACTTTGACTGAAACAGAAAGATGCTGAATATTGTAGATTTACTGTTAGCTTTATGTGAACTTATGCCTCAGTTACTTGCTGTTTTTTGTTTTCACACAACTTTTTATTTTCTCTTCCACTGCTCCTTCTCTGGTGTGGTCCTGTGACTAGGCGCCCCCGGCTATCTCCACACTGATATAATATGAAGAGAAGTACATCGCCTTGAGCAGCTCACCGAGCATCCCTCTGATAAAAGAAATCAAATCCACAGCCTTAGAGTTTAATTTTAAAGACACAATTTTACAATATAGAGTCTTGAATTGGTGTCATCGTCTGGTACGCTGGAGGAGATATCTTTTATGAATGATTTCTCCAGCAGAAGTTGGCAGGATGGTTAATGAGTTCTGACAAATAGTGAAGAGGAGGCCAGTTTTATTTCTGTAACCTGTTTTTGGCACCACCAGGAAAATGTGTTTATTGCAACTTCTACTCCAGCACTTTTTTCCACACCCTTTTGTGGTGATTGATGAGTTGATAGTGGTTTTAGTTTAAATTGCAAATAAGCACCACCTGCAGCTCTTCACCTGACCTTGTGTGAAGCTGTGAAACCGCTGTCAAAAAGCAGCTGTGAAAAACAAACCCAAAACTCAGCAATCAGCCGCTCACCACATCTTTGGAAAAAAAAAAAAAAAGCTCCCTGACTTGTGAAACAGCAGCAGAAAAGGTTTAAAATGTCGAGACTGTTTCTGAATGCAGACAAGGATGGCATCTGGATGCAAAACACCTTCTAATTTTTGACTTCATTAACTGAAATTGAAAGGATTTATGGACAGCTATAATTGTCTATATTGTTGTTATAAAGTGTAACACATCAACATCTTCCTTGGTTATACAAATCAAGCATAAATATGTCATTTCGGGAGCAGATATGTGTACTCACATCATTGTACACAGCCTCATGTGCTAATCTACAATGCACTTACATCCAGTGTTGCTTTCCCTTTCGTTTACCTTGCAGTTCAGATTGACAGTTTAGAAAGCCAAAAACATGAGTATGCTAAAAATATTTCTAATTTATTTCATTATTTATTTTATTAATTACACATTCCATTAGAGCACTTGCTTTTGCCGTCCTTCCCAGAGGATTAGTAAAACTGTGCTCATTACACAAACACATACACACATAATGAGGACATGGTTGGCCAGTGATTTGTTAATTTTTTACAGGGGTGACAGACCTGGTTTGTTTTGGGTAAAGCCAGTGACTATGCCCGACTCAATGCGTCAAACTTCAAATGAGGATATCCAGCCAAACAACTCCTCTGCCCCGTTCTCTCTGATATTAGTGGATGGAGAGCAGGAGGTGGTAGGTTAACTGAGGGCATATATTTGGTAATTTTGCTAATCTCCCTTGAAAACAACCCAGTGGATATGGGACTGGAGTCATGTTTTTATCAACAGATATTAATGTGCAGTTTCAAGATTTGCACCCCCAATTTTGTTTTCAGCTGTTTGTACAATGACAGTAAAGGCTGTCTTCTTTTATCTTATGTTATTGAAAAGTTTGATGGAAATTTTCTAACTTATGAAAATGTGCATATATGTTTTTAGAGTCACTTGATGGGATTTTGGACATAACAAAGATCAAACTCAAATGACTGATCAGATGTTTCAGCCTTTTCAGTCAAGACGATCTGACATGAAAGAATAATTGGTATAAATTGCCCAGTTTAATCCACTTCCTGAAGACCTCCCTCTATGTTCTCTTTTGGTAGGCCAAAGCTGTCCGATTAGCAACCTGTTTTTTGTGTTTACTGACAGATTAGCCTACAGCAATACACTACACAGCCATCTTCTAACAAAAGTATGTTTATGCAGCTTTTCTTATTTGCTTTAAATTTAAAATTTGATAAAAACGTAATATACCTAATTAGTATTTCTTTTAATGCAGCTTTTCAAAATCCCTTCATAATTTGCTTGGACCTCAATGGAAACACAGCTAAGTTTTGCTCTACACATGTCTGACAGAGGATCTGTCAGTCTCCCCTACAGTACAAGCAGCTGGCTTGCTGATGAGCAGAAGTGTCACTGATGCATGTCTCTCGTCTGCAGAGCTTCCAGAGAACTGGACGGACACGAGGGAGACCCTTCTGGAGGGGATGGTGTTCCAGCTCAAGTACCTGGGGGTCACAATGGTTGAGCAGCCCAAAGGAGAGGAGCTGTCGGCGGCGGCTGTCAAGAGGATAGTGGCCACGGTGAGAGATGACACACTTGCAGCGGGCAACACGTGCATAACTGGACTGATTTAAACAAATGCACCAAGAATGTCTTGTCAACACGTCAACACTGCTATTCAGATAACTATTCCCTGAAAATGAGTTTCTCTCAAGCACATATAATATCTGTCCCACATCACCACCTCCAGCTCTGGAAATCATAGTTACCCAGTAGTTTTCTCCTGTTTATGACCTGAATGACACCTCGGTGAGAAGTGACTGGGTGGCTGCCTACTTTCCCCCCTGAAGCCCAGACTGACATTTAGAGGAGGATGCAATTAGTTTGGACACTGTTGCTCGGTATATGGCTCAGCCTGCTTTATCATGGCAGAAAAGGCTTAATGTTATTGGATGTGGCAGCTCAGTGGATAATGAAGTTAGCGGCGGCAGAATGGTGCGACTCGGGACACGGTGATGTATGGAGCGGGAGGCAGAGACTCTGATTGGGCCTAATCTGTTGGCTGCCCTCAGTGTCTCTCTGAAAAGGATGTTAGGCTGCTGAATGGAATATTTTTTAATTTGCCACATTGTGTAAGAGTTGCACTTGGAGTAAAGTAATGTATTTCCCAGCCAAGTTGTAAAAGACATACTCTGGATTGAAAGTTTTTTACTCTCATACAAACTTATTTCTCTTAAGAATCTTTATTCAAATGTGTTTGATTTGACAATGTCTTTGTTAATTGCATATGCATATTTTTCTACTGTTAGTCGAGCTGGCAACTCCGCAATTTTTGGTTTGATCCAATGAATTAACATATCTTTTGACTGGCCTCTGGTTTCCCCTCAAAAACCAAAATATATGGTGTTTGTACGGGCAGCAAAATACGACTCATATTTACTCTACAGACTGTCCTCTGTGGCCATTCTGCTGACATGGTTGCAGTGATTGACAGATGCAAAATTGAAATGTGTGCTGTTTGTGGAATGCTCTGCTCTTTACTGTGAGCCACAATCACTCATATGGGTCATTTATAATAGTTATATTTATAATGTTATATGTCTCGTTATGGGTGGTATTAATAAGTGACCTATTTTATTGTTTAAGTTGGAGTTCTTGTTGCTGTCCATCTTTAGTTTGGATTTTATGAAGACATCATTTGCTGGTCTGATCAAAAATCAGAACTATTTACAGAATTACAAAGTTGAATATTTGCTGGGTTGTTTTTCTCATTTATCTCACTCACATACCATCTTTCCTCTTCTTGGCCTCTACCCTATCTTCCCTCTTTCCTTTCAGGCCAAAGCCAGTGGAAAGAAACTCCAGAAAGTCACATTAACAGTCTCCCCAAGAGGAATCATCCTATACGACAGTGCCTCCAACCAGCTGATAGAAAACATCTCCATATACAGGTCAGTCCTCCTCTTACTTTGATTGCTCAGCTCTTGTCATTTTTCCCTAACACAATCTGTGTCCGTGACTCAGTCCAGCAGCCCTGGTTATGAAATACTTTCACCCTAGGCTTGTCCTTATCACCTACAATAAAACAAAAGTTGTTATTCGCTCACATCCATCACTGGAAGGATGTGAGTGTAAGAGCAGGTGTGGCACTCAAACGCGGCGTAATGACTTTCAGTATGTGTGTGTGTGTGAGAAAAGAGTGGACGACGTCTCTCAGCAGTATGTCTCATCAATCTCGACTCTCTTGGGAGCATTACAACAGCTGTATGTCTGATCTTGACACACATACACACACATTCTCTCTAGTAAATGCCTACAGATCTCCCCTGCCTGCCACAGCCTGCACACTTAAAGCTGCCTAACCTCCATTGGCCTCGAGCTTATGATCCAAGCCTGAATCACTTTTCTAAAATTCCACATTTATGAGGCTGCATATCAAGGAGAAATGGGACTTTCCATCATTTTTGCAAGCATGAATAGGCTTATGTTGAATAATTTCTCCTAAAAGCTGGCAGATTGAGGACAAACGTCAATTGTTGACAGTTTTCTAAAGTTATTCTGGAACAGTTTGATTGACAAGTCATCTACACTGACCACGTTTCTGACTTTTCCGTGTCACCTTTGGGATATTACTTTAAAATATATATATATCCTGGGACAGTTGCATTCCTCCTACCTGCTCAATTTTGTATCGCTTGTCATTAAACAACTGCTTCCTGACTGTGCAGCTTAGAGTAATCACTGTGGAGTTCATTTCTCAGGCATACTGGATTTATCTATATTAAAATCTGGGCTCTACATCGCTGGGCAGTTTCTTTTCAGATTGAATGTGAGGAATTTTGCATGTACGAGTTCAACTATGAAGGGGAAAGATAAAGTAGCAAACAATACATTTCTTACACGTATGTGCATATAGACAGTGAAATCGAACTAAACAATTGTTTTAAAGGAATACCTTTTTTTGTCAATTACTGACCCTGTGTTACTTTGAATGATTGAATTAAACTTTCATGAGGAATTCAAGGTAACACAGGTTGAGTAATTTACATAGAAAATGTTGTTTTAAGGGTGAAATATTATTTTAATGTTTTGTCTTGACCAACATTCCAGTAGTTAATCCAATATCTCAATCTTATCTTGACATTTTAGACTGCAGGAACCAGACATTGTCTGCCTAATCATAATGCCAAAATTACTGGCAAATGTCTATTATTGACTAATCAAGGAGCTTTGAAAGTCTGAAATTACCCCATAGTTAGTTAAATGGTGCCATAATTGGCAGCATCAAAAGTATGCTAATTAATCTATTATCAGTTCCTATTTTCAGTGAACCCATTATTGTGCAGACAGCTATCACTGAATTACTTTAATCTTAAGAAAACTTGTCAAAAAATGTCATCCTTCCTGAAGTTCTGGAGATCAAAGAAGTGTCTTTTTGATGATTTCTAAGAGGATTTATGGATGTTTATTTGCACTGCACCTAAAAGATAATATGCTCAGAGAGTGCAAGTCACACTGAAACTTAAACTATGTGCAGCCTTTCTGTGTGTACAGAGTTTAGATGGAGAAAAATTACCTTAAACGCCTCCATGTCCTGTGTGTCACAGCTGCTTTTGCTGTTACATGTGAGTAGGCCAAAGGAGAGGAGGCCAAACACCCTGTTGCACCTGTATTTGTAACTTCCTCAGTATCTTTGCTGCACGGCTCTCCCTCTGCTCCCTCCTTCAGCTCTCCCGTGCCTCCCGCTGGGGGCCAAGCCTCGCAGCTTTAAAACCTCTGAACTAATCGTTTCAGCTCCACTGAGGACGTCCTTATCACACACTTCAGGGAAGTTTACAGCAGCTTCTCTTTTACTCTCTTGTGTACAAAAACACCCAAAGCATCCATCCCTCCATTTTTGCAATCCAGTAAAATGCTGCACTGGTGATGGATTCTGTCATTTGAACAATATGAGGTAAATACTACAGCAATTAAAAGGCTGACTGCGTGAGGTGAGTCCAGCTGTGACCTCCGGATGGCTTGAAGACATAAAGCAGCTGGTTGCATCTCGCACCCCATTGGAGCCCTCGTCCCTGGACATCTGCTGAGAAGATGGACGACCAATAAAAGAAATGGATTTGCCTAGACACCCAATTTCCCTGACGCCCTGCCTCCCAAACGTTTACCCGTAAATCTTGGTTGTGTTGTGCAGACTGCAGCTGTGATTCTAAACGTCCCCAAACTTTTTTCCCTCACTTTTATTTATTTATTTATTTATTACCTCTCCACCTCGTATTCCTTAGTCATTAGTTAACAGAGTGTGTGACTATCCCACAGTGACGTCTGAGCACAGTGCTGATGCTCGAAGGGGAAAGGAAGGACAGATGGCAAACATTCATTATAGCCCTCCTCCGTCGTTTTGGGTCTCCCTCCCCAACTGGCCCATGTCCCCGTCATTTTGGTCTTAGGGTAATAACAGGATGATCAAATGGTGGAGAAAAGCTATTTGTGTGAAATTGCAGCTTAATTTAAACCCCAGCTCTGCACCTGAGACTGACGAGCAAGACTGATACCTTCCCTCACACACGAAAAATCCCAGAGCAGCGGATGACCTCCTACACCAGAACAAGACAGGAACAATCACCTCTGCCTGTAGGAGTCTTTTCATGTACCTCACAGAGGCCGAGCCCAGTCTAAAAGCTGTAATTTAAAACTCTGTGTGTCGTGGTTGTTCAGCAGGTGGACACAGTGGGGGGGTGATGTAGTAACTTGTTTGGAAAGCAGAAAGGAGCGGCATCCCTTTGGAGAAACGGCACAGATGTCCACTCACGCACGTGTTTATTTCAAATACATGACATTGTTCAGCTCTGTACCTGCGCACAGCCGGGTGTGTGTTTGATCGTGTGCAGAGTGGTGTGATCTGTGAGTGCAGCTGGCTTCAAGTTTGACAGGGATTTTTTTTTCTATAACAGAGAAATGCTAGATTGAATAGTTTGAATCAGATTGCCGGACGAGCTTAAGGGCTTAGTGGAGATGAAGTTGCACGATGGCCCCACTTGATCTGTTTTTATTAAAGCCTTTGCATCTGTGTCTGTGTTTTTTTTTCCTCTTTTTTCCCCCCAGAATATCATATTGCACGGCGGACAAGATGCATGACAAAGTGTTTGCCTACATCGTCCAGAGCCAACACAACGAGACGCTGGAGTGTCATGCCTTCCTCTGCACTAAGAAAAAAATGGTACGTAAATGAGTTTGTGCAGCTGTGTGTGTCTTAGACAACCACTGTGTGCACAACAAGCAAGCTGTTTACCTGAAGTAGTGCAATAACTTATTCATGTGGCCGACAAAGTTACACTCACTTTTCTGCAAGTGGACACAAAAAGCCTGCAACCACCTAAATTCTAACATTGAAAAAAATGTCTAGCAAAGTATCCATTTCTTTGGCCAAGAGAAGGATAACAAGATGCATGCACTCACTGGCCGCCTATTCAGGTGAAGTGTGCACCTAATAAAGAGATGATGTGGTCTTTTGTTGCTGTGGCCCATCGGCTTTAAGGTTGGATGTGTTGTGCATTCAGAGATGGTGTTCTGTATATCTCGTTTCTAATGAGCGGTTATTTCAATTACTGCTGCCTTATTATAACCATGAACCAGTCATTTTTGGCCCTGGATACTTTCTCTTTTTCTAACCATTCTCTGCAAATCCCAGAGATGGTTAAAATGGAATTTACTGTTCAATATGAGGATTTGACATTGTTAAACTATCTTCAAACATATATCTGTCAGTCAGAAAATAAATGGGGAGAAGTTCCAGTGATGGTTTTGACCACATTTAAATAATAAATTGATTAATATCAAACCAAAAATGTTTTTACATTGATCAACAAGTGGCTTCCTCACAGTCTGCCTGGGGGATTCAGACACGGCCGCCTGGTGTGGGAGGAACTCCTCCTAGGACCGCTCTCTGAGCGCCTGGGGTGGAGGTGGTTTGCGGCTGCAGCTGTAGCCTGACAGCACCACACCCCACAATCATGTCATTTGGGCCAAATAATGAGCTGTGACTGATGGATGATTCAGCTCGTCTGCTTTCAAAATGAAGCCCCTCCAAAGTCAACATGATCCACAAATCACGGTTAATTATTCAGAAAGTCGGTGTGCCTTGCCAAGACATATTTCTGCACATGACCTCATCATAAAACAACAACATTTTTTTCATATACAGCATAAAAAAAGAAAATCTAACATGTCAGTTAGTGAGCTCCAGAGGTCAAGTGTTGCTGCTGGCTGTGGCTCCATGATGAGCATGTAGATATGAAAGTATTATTAATATTCTTCACTAACCTTGAGCTATTCCTCTAATGCTGTTGGTTACATATAAATAAATAAATAAATAAATAACAAAGTGAGTATGCAGGTTGCAGCTACAAATGAAGCTTCAGATTCTTTGTGGTGCAGGATTCTGCATTTAGGTGGATTGGATTCAGCTTTTGCTCGGGGCACTGTGTGGAAAGTACTTTATGCAGATACATTATGTTGCAAAGAAACCTCAGAACTGCACTGCGAATTTGAGTATAACTCAACTCTGTACAGATGCAAATGTCCAAGCATTAAATGAGGAGAAAGACGGGGAGTGAGAGCATGAAGGGCGGGGAGGTTCTTGTCCCTCTCTGGCATTTTCCCCATCCCTGGAGGTTTGCAGAACGAGTGAGCCACTCCCTCCCTTTCCTTCCCCTCACTAATTTAGTTCTAGCCAAAAGGCCACGTATCCTCCCAGTTATATAAACAACTTGTCATGGAGCCCTGGGGTTTTCTTCCTCCTGTTCAAGTGTCTGTGAAGGATCCCCCTGTTGTTGGCACTCACTTCCTGTTTTTGTCACAGTCATAGCTCTTCAACTTCCTAGAGTCTCCGCTCATGTGGACGAGATGAGTGTTGCTCATCTTCCTTTTATTCTTCTTCACTGTCCCTCAGTCTCACACTCGTGTCTCTCTGCTTCCATCCAACAGGCGCAGGCGGTAACCCTAACAGTGGCTCAGGCTTTCAGAGTGGCGTTTGAATTCTGGCAGGCTGCCAAGGAAGGTACGCATGGTCGCACCCGACATCCAGAGGAGTGTGACGGACGAGTGAAAACGTTCGTCTCCTCTTCCCTCTCTTCCCCCCACTGTTGTTATTCTCTCCATTTACTGTACACACCCTTTATCCTCCTTCTTAGTGGCCAAACAATGATCCCGTCTTTTATTCTACCGTTTCCTGCTCGACGTGGAAACATAAATTTCTCTTCCTGGTCTTGGCCTTGACACCATCTAGAGGGGTCATGTGAAATACTGGACAACTGTTCCTGCCAGTCAATGCTCTCTTTCCACACACACACACAGACACACACACACACATACCTGCAGTAGAGGAATGTCCTCCATTGATTGAACTTGTCTCCTCCACAGACAGAAGCTAAATCATCACCTCGAGAGCTGGGAGACCTGTTTTAGTTTAGTGACGCCTCTTTATTACAGGCAGCTCAGTCATGGTTAAAGACTCATCTAGGTATCGATGTGGGGAGGGGCGGAGAGGAGTTAGGGTTAGCCCGGGGCAGAGGTGCGCTCACTGGAGGTAAATCTCCCCTGTCTGCTTTTACAGAGAGAATATGACTTAGATGTGTGGGAGCTGGGATTTTCCCTGGATATCTTTTGTCTTTTACTGCCAAAATGTTCCCTTCTTCTCATCATATATTTATATATTTTTTTTATGTTGAACTTGGAAAGCATTCTTTTAAAATCTGCGCCTTTTTAATAGCAGTCTACACTGAGTAGATAAGCAGACACAGCGTGTTGAGGCACCACGGTGGTGGACGCAGCAGGCAATCAGGGCGCTGTGTAAGGACGGTGCCACACACACTCTTTTGTACAGCTCAGCAGAACATGCATGTAATTTACTGCATGCATGACTCCAGTGTAAATGAGCAGGTCTTGCCACATAATATTGGTTTCTGCATCACAACCCCCCCCCCCCCCCATCTTCTTCATCTTTTACATCCATGTTGCCATGTAGGCGCCCTTTGAAATGCGCGATCATCCCTTTGTTGCTGTTTGTCTTGTTTTGCACCTGGCACCTTGACCCCCAACACACCTCCCGTTCTCCTCTGTCTGGTTATTTTCTTTTCCCTCTCTCTACCCCCCTCCAGCCCCGTCCATCACAGCAGCACTTGCTTCTGCTTATTAAAAGACGGGTGAAGAAGAGGAGAGCGGGAGAAGGGGGATGGGGGATGAGGAGAGAGGGCAAGAGAGCATGAAAGGCGGGGCAAGGGGGGCTGTTGGGACCAGGGGAGTGTGTAAGAGAGAAAGGAAAATGATTGTGCGCGTGTGTCAGTGGGAGCTCAGCCCCCTGACAGATTCAGTGTCAGTGCCATTGATCCTGTCTCACGCGAAGGCGAGCTTATTTATTCAGTCCTTTAGAGACACACACTTGCACTGTATGAAAATTCTAGCAGCCTCTATTTATTTACTCCACATTTCTTCCCCCTCTTCTCCTCCTTCTGCTTCTGTGGTGTGCAGGAATGTTTTTATGTGGGCACATTTATATTTTGAGGAGGGATTATTTTTCCTAACATCAAGGCCACAGGCTCCTTGCCTCACGCCTCTTCATTTGGTTGTTTGTAACTTTGACTTGAATATTAAGTCTGCTGCCTCCTCACTCCTTCACCTCAAACGTTTTGTCTCCACGTTCGTGTTTGCTTGCTTTCTCCTTCTCCCACCAATCTTCACCTCTCCTTGTCTTCTTTTGCTGCTCATGCCTTAATAAGATGTTTAATTTGCTGAGCTGTTTTCGGTTGCACAGTGTGGTTCAGTGCAGTGTCACTGATGAAGGAGAACTGGTGCCATGCTGGTTGGGGGTTATGCAGAAGAAGTAAAACAAAGTAGTAGTGGTGTTCTCTTGTGGCAGAGAAGAAGAAAGGGAGCTCAGGAGAGAAAAAAAAATCCTTTGGATTCTGTTTCATTAAAGTTACAAGATCCCGGAGGGTCAGGCCAGGAAGAGGGGGTCTCTACTGTATGTCTGTCTAGTTTGCAGCTTCTGTTTCTTAAAAACTCTCCTCCACCACCCACAGTGGTTCTCCACAGCCCACCACACATTCGTGACCCACATTCCTCTGTATATTACTGCTCCCATCTCTGTTCATGAATCTGCGTTCATCGAATATTCACTGTAAACACGACGGCTGTCTTTGAACTCCTCTTGGATGAACACTCTGCACTGGGAAGGCAGTGCAGGAAAGCAGGTGCCCTGGGGAAAGTTTTGTAACACTGCCATCACTAAGATACCTGGGCTCATGGGAAATAAGATGTTTTTTTGTTGTCTTTTTTTTTTTTTTTTTTTTTTTTTTTAGATTTAGAAGGATGATGCAATAAAAACACACTTCCTTGCTGTGAGCGGGTCTTGTTTGACAGAAATGGACATTTAATGTGTCGTCACAGTGTTAAAGCTTGAGTTTCAGTGGGTCAGCATCATGGCACCTCAGGGAGTTCACACTTCTGTGGCTCACTCTGTGTGTATATATATATTTATTTGCATTAACACTTACCCATAAAAGCTTTCAAGGAAATTAAAATAATCCTTCTTACCAAAATATCCTGTCCACATATCTTTAAAAGTGTGCTTTTCAGCTCTGGGGCTATATTAAGCACTCCGTTTTTTAATGCAGGATCCATTAACTTCTACAAGTGGGAGAACTATTTTAATACTACAAGGAATCCACATTTGGCCGCAAAAAATAAAAACTATTGAGAATAATAATTTTTAGAATTTACTCTGTGTGGTGGTAAAATAATATGTGTTTTAATAAATTTAATTTATTTCATTTTATTTATGTAATATATATACATGTTTCATATTATTCTAAGGCGTTTCTTTACTGTCTGGTACCAATTTCAATCCAATTCAGGGAAGAATAAGCATCAGTGAGGGTGGGTCGGAGTACATAGAAGTGCAAAAATGATGAAATTTAGCTCTGAGGTTAACCTTTCATATGCATAGCTAAAAGTATTTGGTGTGTAGTCAAGGATTTTGGAAGGTCCAGTGAATTTAATACAAGTTTTCACATGTTTTTTTCCAAGAAAATCCATGACATGAACTGGGAAGTCAAGGTGAATTGGTATGGAACAATGCAGCAGTAAAAGTTTTTTTTTTTTTTTTTTTTTACTTCGGATATCTGCCAGGAATAACATTAGGCAGAGGTCTTCTGTTAGAGGAGACAGTGAGTGCTTAATGACAATAAGCTTCTTAAAATATTGTTTCTGACACACGTGAGCCAGTCTCAGTGCAGGATGGTGGAGAAACCAGGGTCCTCTCAATGTTACACTTTATTGTAACACTGAAAATGCAGCTGTACAGCAGTCATTATTCTGTCAGAGCCAACAATTTCTGAAGTAATAAGTCAGATTTTGATTGTGCCTCATAATGCGCACGATGAGGCTCCTCAGTGAGAGCCGACTCAACTTAATTAAAACAGGTAAAATATTTTTATAGGGTCTTTTATCATTTTTAGTAGTGCTATTTGAAAGTACTGTGAGGCTATATTTTTTTTAAAGGCAAAGACACTTTGAGAACTATTTTTCCTTTCATGTTGTGACACAAGGGGTGCAGAGTTAAGGTGAGTTAGAAAGTGAAAGAGGGCATGCAAACTTGCACAGAATCCAGAACTTTCCCAAATATATCAAGGATTTTTCAGGAAAGACTTCTGTTAAATTTGTTGGACCTTGCAAAATCATATATCTTTACTTCAAACAGTTTAAAGAGTTTTTTTTTATTTTAAGTTTTTTTTTTAAATTTACATTTAAGACAACATCCCCACCTCTTAAATCTCAAATATTTCTGGTTTAATTTCATATGCAGATATTTTGTTCTAGGTTCAAGGTGAACTGGGAGGTCTTAGGTTAACTTTCAGTGAAATGCTTGATAGACATTAACTCCTTTAGAGTGTAAACAGAGCAGGAAATCAGACGGAAGCTGTTATCAGTTGCATGTGTTGATCCTGCGCCGTGTGAAAACCTTCTTAGCAGGTGAGAATGTTTGGAGCGAGCAGAGCCTATTATCCCTCTGACCCAGATGCCATGCCCACGCTATTTAAATGCTGCACTTACCGTATTTACTGCTGTATGCAGCGTGTGCGGTGCAATCTCTGGAGCCCAGGCCCCTCTAGGTTCCAGCTGGCAGATGGCTTGAGTAATGGCCTTAACCCTATCTGCCAATTTACTGCCGCTAATTTGTTTACACTCATTATATGCTTGGTTAGTGCAACATTTCCAGCAGCTCCAAAAGTAAACAGTTCCTGAAGTAACTCATCCTGCGGTTACTCCTGAATCACGGTTTGCTCGTCTCTTTCTGACAGCTCTCTCTTCATTCTTTCTGTGGTTCCCCGTACAGAGAAAGAGAAGCGAGTGAAGTCGGGTTCAGACGGAGAAGGAGCCAGCAACTCCCAGTCGGACAGCTCGGCCAGCCTGGGCAGCCTGAAGGGAGGAGGTGAGTGGTGTCACCCATCATCATGTCTTCCTCCCTTTCTCCTTCGCCCTCTCTGTCACAGTAATCGTAGCCTCGGGGGGGAAAGGAGGAGTACTCAGCCACTTGTCAAAGGTTGTCTTCTACTGAGGCTGCAGGTCAGCTGACAACAGGCTGCATTTTTTTTCTTTGCTATTCTTCCCTGCCTGCGTTTTAATAATGAAATGACATTTTAGGTGATTATGTATGATGATAATTGCATTGATGGTGGCTGCTTCAATCTGAAAACATTAAGGGCAGACACTACAGGTGAATAGTGTAATTTATTAATATAAAAATATCACCGTGGAGCTTAAACTGTTTATTTTGTACATTCAGACAATATTTTTTACATTAAAAATTATGTTTTGATGTTCAAATTAGGTGTGAAATATGCACATATGTTTCCTGGACGTAAATACAAAGCAAATTTCAAAGTTAATTTTTCCATTTTTATATTTAAAGTATTCAAAAGAAGGAAATAGGGATAAATTAGCAAAATAGGTGGAAAAATCCATCAATGACTTATATATAGACAAAGCTATCCTTCAAAATATATTAAAGAATAAAATTGGTAAGTTAGGTAAATAAAAGTGTGGGATGCCTGTGATAACAAGACTTGACCAAATTAAATGTTTATTTAGGAGGATTTTAGACTTTATATGGGAGAAAAATAGCCCAAAAACTCCAAATTGAGCAGTGCATAAAAGAAAGTGTCTGACAGTGTTGTGGATCTATTAAAAAAGCAATCTTGGTTCAGCGATCCCCATGACATTTTATGACAACAGAGGACTATTCACAGACAAACAGTTACATTCTGTGTCACTCCGGAAACACAATTACAGCCCTGTTTGTGTGGAATAGCATGAAAGAAGCCTACATTCCCTGTGACCCCCATTGTTCGATCCGATTCCAGGACTTGAGACGCGGGTCATGCCCTCTAAACGTGTTGTTGACATCCATTGAGGCAGATGACCTTGAGGCATTATTAGTTGCATATATTGTCCACAACCGAGATGCAAAGAGACGAGGAGCATCTTGTTGCCAGAGGCACAACGGCTGCCCACTTATTGCTCAAAATTAGTCTGTTTGTGCAATTCCTTTTTCCCGTCCTTTGCAAGAAGCCGCTGCGCTGATTCTTTTGGTTCTGGAGGTTTCAGTTTTCAGTTACAGCCATTCTTTCCTTTTTCAAATCCAACTCCAAAAACATCTAAAAACATCAGCTTTGTACTGAGCTCCCACTGACCCCCCCCCCCTCCCCGTGTCCAGCCAGGTGGCCTCCAGCCAGAGAGAAATCTCTCTAAATCTGTTCTGACACTTTATTCGGGGCTGCGGCCCTGAACGTGTAGCGTTTTATGGCCGACACAGGTTTTAAGGATGATCCCCAGTGAGAAGACTCTGCAAAGTAGGACTTGGATACAGTTTCTGGCAACAGGGAGGCTTGGTGTTCGCTTTTGGACCAACATTATCCAGCTGACCATTCAGTGGGACATTTGGCTGCCAGCGGATTGTATTTCTGTAAAGCAAATTGGCGTAATTGTACAGCAGAGTAGACGGTAGAAGCTTCAGAGTGCCTTTTGAAATAGGATGAGCTTTTCTGCCCTGCCAGAGTTTTTTTTTTTCTTTTTTTACTGCTGGCTCTAAAGCAGTGATTGGGGACAGCAGAGCTTTAGAGCTATCAGAAGGTTACATTTATGTACCCTTCACTCTGGCTGATCAAATGGCGTGCCACCGTGTCAGAGACTCTCGGGATCAGTGGTGTTGTCAGAGGTGAGTCAGCTTTATTCATGAGACATGATACCCTCAGCTTTCTCCCGGCGCCACGATTCTTCCAGTGGCAACAAAACAGAAATGCCACTGCTTCCTGTATCACCCAGATAATTCAGGGATTTAACCAGCTCGATCCTGATGTCTTTTCCTCCTTTACAGGGTTTAATATATGTCTGAAACACAGTATTTCAGAGCAACCAAGATCGCTGCTTGTGCCTTTTTTTGAGCCCCCAGGTTTAAAGTAAATCTCATAAAAAAAGAAAACTTCTTTAACCTTTAATACTTTTTTTTTTCAACCTCGTCACTGCTGACAGCTAGCAATGTGGGTCCAGGCTATTTCCAGGAACAAAAGTGTCTATTTAGACCATAGACTTTCAATAAAGAT
>JAOWBC010000248.1:19456116-19466214 GCA_028566105.1 Hypoplectrus providencianus | reverse complement strand
ATAATAGAAATACATAATAGTAGAAGAGTGCTATGAAAAGGACTAACCGCAGTGTATTAATAAAAGAAAACACCAGTAGCAGTACCCTTTAACATTATAATTCTATACATTTTCAACATTAGTCATATTTCATTAAAGGCTCTCTAAGCTGACGCCACCAAACAAGAATGAAATATAAAATGTATTTACACATTCAATGCCAACCATTTCCAGATTTTAAAACTTACCTCAGCCAGGTCAATATGTCACAAGTCGGTAAAGTTTCTTTTTACTTTGCACACACATTTAAATATTATGTGAAAGCTAATGAATCTGACACAAATGTGAGATACAGGGCCTTCCGTCATATTAGATAAATCATAGGATACAATTATTTTTAAGGCAGTACTACTGAGTTTGAATCAGCCCTCAAATACACCATTTGTTTTGTTGCGCCTCGTTTCCACACAGTTTTAATTTGTGTTATTCTGTATAGTGTATGGCTGCTCCCTCTTGTGTTCAACTCAAGGAAATGCATCTTAGTACATTAATAATTAACTGACAATATAATGAATTAAAATAACAATCAAATTCCCAATGTTTGACTTGCAGACCTAGATTGTTTTTAATTAGTAACACAATTTGACTGTTTGCAAAGTCAAGTAACTGAATTAATTAAAGTGGCATGTTAGCTAATTTGCTAATTCCACAGGAAGTTAGCATAAAATGCTAATTTAAATACAGTGCATGTGATCTATGTAAAATCTGCCACAAAAATTTCAAATTTCTCAATGTATTTAAGATGGATTCAGAAGTTTTGTCAGAGTTAAGAGAGGTTCTCATAGAAATGAATGGAGTTCTGGTTGCCTGGCATATGAACATGGATCTACGTGGAAACGAGGCGGTAAAACACGTTTCATTACAGCGTACAGTGCACAGTACCATATGGCAACAGTTGATCCCTTATCGTTATTCTTAGTCTCCTCAACACGGAGTTTGAACACAAATGTTGACTTTGATTTGTTAAAAGTCTTGATAGAAGCCCTTCTGTCTGGGTGACATCTATTCTGGATGTCATAAGGAAGTCTCTGGGTTGAATGTTGGGCCCATAAAAAGTTGTTTTTTGTTTTCCATGCTCTCCATCAGATCATAAACGTAAGTTTTTACAACAGCGCTGAAAGACTTCTCTGGAAGTTCGGGAGAGGGGTCACCTGCAAACAAGGCTCAGCATGAATCCCCTCGTATTCAATGTGCAGTTTGTCCAACTTTCTGAACATTGCATGCTGGGAGGTTGAGTTTTGGACAAACAGGCTACAGAGTTTGAGTCCGTTTCCTCCGTGCTTCACCGAAGGCTGTTATTGCTGATATAAGGGATCTCTTCAGTGTCTCTACAGAGGCCACTTCTCCATTGAGTCCAGCCACGTTTAAAGTCCATTAATTAGATGAATGCACTCCGTTATGGCAGCTCTTTTACCTCCCCAGAATGCTTTAAAATTCATCACGCTCAAAGAGAAAGACACAAGGGAATACTAAAGGGCTCATCCTGGACGTGGAATGTAACGTTTCAGAAATCTGTAATAAAAGCATGAAAGAAGCAAATGTAATGAAGATGATACCACACCTGGCCTCTTACTGTAAATATATATATATGTTTTCAGATCAGAGAAAAGAGTTCACAAGAGTCATCTTTTCTGACAAGACTGGGCGATTCAGCTCGGGCGGGGAACCGAGCGATCCCTCTAAAGCTGATCTGGCTTCATCACAGCACTTCTAAGAAATGGCTCCTAAATTAGCCAGGTGGAGTCTGGATTCCCTGAGGGGGGAAAATGAGCTCGCCAGAATGAAAGCATTTCCCACAGGAGCTTCTGCCTGAGGGGAGATCTAAAAAAAAAAACTGAAAAAAAACAATACCAGAACAACAACACTGCTCCGGTGGCACCTTGTTAAAAGTAAAACTACAATAATATAGTTTAATGATCTATAGTGTTTACCTTTAATACATAAAGTGTAGAAAACAGGAGAGTAAGAAGAACAAAAAGATGGATCGGATTAAAGTACAGGGTGGCATCGATGCAGCGGATGCATCAGAGCCACCCAGTGATGGGAAACGTCAGATTTGTGGTGGTTGATAATGCTTTGAAAGATGTAGTGACAGAGGGAGAGACAGAGAATGAAAAGGTCTCTGCTCTGTTCATCGGCTTTGGTCCCTGGGGTTGGTTTATCTGCAGTCCCTCCACCGCCGGAGCCATTTGGCCCTAATCTCTGCTGCCCCATGGTACAGTAGTTATTGAGCACGACGCAGCCTCTGAACTCTCTCCGCAGTCACTCCGCTGCAGAGTCTGCTCTCAGACCAGCTCTGGCCAGGCCGCGCCTGACCCCCGGAGTCATGCAGCTCCGCTTCAGCGGCGGGCCCCGTGCCAAAGGAGAGCGAGCGCCGCCGAGGGGCCCACAGTCCCAGCCTCATCGTGACAAACAGATGGGCTTAAAAGGGGCTCGCTTGTTTGTGAGAACACAAAGTCTTTTGGATAAAGAGAAGACGTCCTGGCAGTCACACCTCAATGATGTTGACAGATGGCATCCTATTGTTGTTGTTGTTGTTCTTGGGGAACTGTGGGAGGAGAGAGGGAGATGACAGGTATGAGAAGGCTGGAGGACTCACAGGAATCATACAATACGGTTTTTCAATGAGCATGAGGATGCCTCTGTGCTCGGATGTTTTATTGATGTTTAGAGCAAGAGTGAAAGGAATATCGATTTGTTTTGACTTGTTTAGTTTTGCGCTGGTTTGAAGTGAGGACATGGATATGGCATGGGGCTCTGCATTGATCAGAGATAACTCCTTTGAAGCATGGATGGATTACTGAATGGGTCTATAGAGCTCAGGGCCAGGAGGACTCTCCACCTGCAAAATGTCACTCAAAGGGCCCATACCAATTAGAGTCACTGAATGACCACAAAGTGCTGCGTACAAACTACTACAACAAGACACAAAATACTGCAGGGACCGAAACAACTATAAAGAGACACAAAAAGACAATGAAATATGACATATGCCATACAGCTAAAAATTTAAACAAAATGACAGCAAAGATACCTTAACCACTACAGAGACTAATAAAGGATTATCAAGAGACAATTAAACTATAACGTGACTACAAAGAGGCATGAAAAAAACACAAAAAGACTACAAAGAGACACAAAAAACTTCGGTGATCAACTAACTACAAAGAGAAACCAACGAGTCTGCCAGGAGACCAAACACTTTTAAATAAATAAAAAAGATTACATAGAGACCAAAGAACTAAAAAGAAAAACAAAATGACCAAGAAGGCAGGCAGTACAATGAGACATAAAACCCGACACAACAAGACTACACAAAAACTCCAGTGACCGAAACCTGCAAAAAGAAACAACTACAAGGAGAACAAAGCAACCACGAACAGATATATTTCAACTGTAAAGGAGACATGAAACAATTACAGTGGCACAAAAGCCTAAAACGACACCTAAACAACAACAAAGAGACCTAAGCAGCCACAGACACAATTCAACTATAAAATGACTTAATGACCACAACAATAAATACAACAACAACAAAGAAAGGCAAAATGACAACAAAATTAAGCAAAAAAAATATGACAGAAAAAGACCAGAACTATTTCAACGTAAAACAATACAAACATGGATGAAATAACTTCAAAGAGTCAAAGCTAAACAGAGATGCACAAAGACCACAAAGAGAAAAATAAAAAAACAAAACAACAACAAAAGGGGCTGGATAACTAACGTCTCTGTTTGTCCCCTGAATGTTGCAGAGTCATGCACATAATGCTGAAGCGGTGTTGAGCCTGCAGCCGGCGCTCAGATGACACTATGATTTTGCATGAAGTGCCAGTGGAAAAAAAAGTCTAGAAGTGGCCGGGACCATTCACCTGCCCGGCGCCGCTGTGGGGGAGGCACCCGGGGGGGAGGAGGAGGAGGAGGAGGGGGTGGGTGGGTTATACCTTACTGCGCAACAGCCCCCCCGTCGGATGCTCAGGAGTGCTGCACTCGGAGGAGTTTTTGGCTTTGTCCTTGTTGTTGTTGGGCTCGTTGTCTTTGATTATGTCGTACTGGCGACAGAAGAGAGCGATCACACCTGGGAGAGGAGGCAGAGCGTATTCATGATCAGCCAACTGTGGCTCAGCGCAAACAAACGCACCCGCTGGAGGGTTTTTCTGTTATGGTGACGGAGATTACCGCAGGAACACTGTGTGTGTGTGTGGAGCTGTGTGATCCCGCTTCAGACAACAGTTTTGTCCTCACCTGCCCACATGATAAGTACCACCACGATGATGATGAGCTCCCCCGCCCTCAGCTGGGTGGTCTGGCCCACTTCTTCCATCGTCACTTCGTCTGCAGGGATCAAGGAGCAACACGTTAAACTCACTGTGAGTGGAAGTGGGTGATCAGCAGTGGAATGTTTCCAAGGACATTCACTCAAGAGCTGCTGCTACTGCTACGACACTCAGCTCTTACATATTTACACATATTTACAGTTGTGCTCATGAGTTTACATATCCTGGCAGAATCTATGATTATTTTTGAAAAATATGGCCAATAAATGCCTTCACCCAACCACGGACTATGAGTGGAAAAATAGTTTTTGTGTTATCATTAATATTCCCTAAAAAAAGGCCAAGAAAGCAAATATTCTGCCAGGGTATGTGAACTTATGAGCACAACTGTAACTTCAACTGCTACTCCACTACATTTTAAGGATAAATATTTGACTTTTTTATTTAATTACATTTAATAATAATTAATTTAACATTATTGTTCATTGTTCATGAATGAATCCACATTACAATTTAATAATTTTATAATACAATAATATTTTTGTATCCGTGTTGTACTCTTATTATCAGTCTGCATTCTGAATATGCAACAAATACTTTACTGTACTATTGCTACTTAAAGTACATTTTGATGCTGATAATTCTGTACTTTTACTTATGGAAGGTTTGAGTGCAGGACTTTTTCCTGTAATTTCACAGTTTGTTGTTAGTCCTTTCACTTTGGTCTCACACTGAAAATATAAAATTCTGCACCATTAAAACAACTATTTTAATAAAATTCCCCCTTAATGTTCCCTCCTCAACAGTTTTGTACATTTAACAGCCTCTACCAAAGTTTTTGCATCATGGCAGCAGTTATTCTGCATTCTGGTGCTATTGTTGAGTCGTCTTGAGGCGAGTTGTTGTTGTTAGGAATCTGAGGAGCTAATTGGCTTTCAAAAGCAAAATTGTTCGACATATCAGCAAAATAGTTTCCTCTAAAATCCTGATTTCCTCACTTCTAATGACTGACACTTCAAGCACGCTAAGCTCGGGGGCGAATAAAGTCAGCATCCCGGTTTTCATTTGCAGCTCTGTTGTAATGAGAATTGTCAGGCTGCTCGATCACAGAGCGAGGACACAAATCCTGTGCACGATGCATCAACCGTCTCCTCTGAGGTAAAAAGAAAAACGGTTGATGGATCAGGGCGCGGTGATCAGAGAGGAGGTTTGTAATTTGAATACTGTTAGCGTTTGTGACACGGCTGATATAACATGCAGATATGAAATGGTAAACAACTTCTGATATATCCGCTTCTTCCTCTTATGGTAATAAAGTGACTGCATGACGAGGAGGAGGTGGCAGTAAGGGGGGATGGTAATCTAGTTTTTAGCTAAACTAAAAGTCTCACTTTGAGAGAGCCGGGGTGCAACTTTTCTCACCACTAATTGATATCTTATTTCTGCCTTTTCTTGTAAATTCAACTAAATAGGCTACCAAGGGCAGAGGGGCTAATAATGTACTCAACTATAAGCAGATAACAACAATCCCGTCTTTTGTAGGCGGTGGTGAGATGTAACCAAGCGTGTTTATTCATGAGCTGTACTTAACCTCTTAACTCAGGCGAAACATGTTGCTTTTTAATTAATTATTCATGCTTCAAAATTAAACCATATAAAAACATGCAAAAAAAAAAAATGAATACAATATTTTTTTGATTCAAACTGTATTCCAATGTTGTACTTTATTGGTCAAGTGTTTAACAAACACTGCTGGAAGTTTGATATATGTTAGAAAAGCTAGACAGGCATTCACCTGAGCTTTTCCCAGTTTTTTTACTTGCTTTATAGATTTCCTGACACCACAGGAATGCAGCACAACTACCCAACTTTGCAATGTGAAAAAAATTTGTGTATCCACTCAGAATGTATTTGCTTCTTCCTTGGAACATGCTGCACCCTCCCACCAACTTTCATGGAAATCAGGCCGGTAGTTTTTTTTGCTGACAAACAGACACAAACTGAAAACACAGACTCCTTGATCAAAGGAATAACCAGTCAGCATAGACAAACTGGAGCCTTCTTTTCTGTGCTTCTCCAAATTCCTAACATTTTTGGAGGTGTGCCCAAGTAGGGCACCATCCCTCCTCCATCATGGCTTAAAAGTCACGTTTTGCTGCTGATCCTGGGAGGATAACTGTCTTTCCGAGATCTCAGCACACATGTGGAGCCGAAGCAGACCTGATTGAACTATACTGCTCAGTCATTTAATCCATTCGGGGTTTCATTGGCGCACTCTTTTATTCCAGACACTTGCAGTTCAAGGTCTACTCTCTCACTCTTGAGATCTTGAACTTTGTCGCGCACTTTTTGAGAGTTGGTGTCAACATTTCGCAGCTGTCTTATTCCCTGAATGCTTTGTGAATCGAGTGCTTTTACATGTTCGGATCTCAGTCTAGACTCTATACATCCATCCTGAAAACTGCCACTTGTCAGCTGGTACTCTCTTGGTGCTGATACGCCTTAAATTACAGGTGCAGCAAAGTAAATGGCAGGAGGCTGAAGCACAGGTGGCTGCAGCAGGAGAAGACGTGATGATTTTCAAAAGACTGACTTTCATACAGGCTGGCATAAACACCGCCAGACACAGGCATGCCGGAGCAGCTATAGAGATGTTTTGTGTGATCGCTAATAGGACTGCTTCTGTGAGCGCCTGATGGAGTCAAAAGATCACAAAGAGGCAGAAACATGAAGGGAATAGTTAAGGCTTCATGCAGGCCACGGGGGATCCTTCGCACTGGAGCAACAATGGAGAGATAAAGCAATGGAAAAAGTTAATCACAGCGCACAGGATCAATTATATTCCATCAGCGTCTTTGAAGTGTGGCCATCAGGAGAAGTATCAAAGAGAAGAGTGCGCTTTCTCTGCAGAGGAAGATGCCTTCAGGTTTCAAACAAAGCAACAACCCGTAGTAAGTTTCCCTGCACTGCTGAGTGTTGTGGAAGTCGGGGGCTTGATGTAAAGTTCAGCGCAGCGGAGAGAGCGCTCCTCTGTCCTTTCATTAGATGCAGCGGGTGACATTTGGAGGGCCCGGTGTGGCAGGAACCCCACGCCCCAGTGGCTTTTAGCAACAAGCAATTCTGCTGATCGATTGGCCTCTGTTGGCCAGTATTAACCAATCAAAGCGCAACAGCCCAAGGCGCCTGACACTGTTGCCAGCCGGCCTCGCTGGGGTGAGCTGGTCAGCCATGACGCCTCTGATGCTCTCTGACCACTCGATAAACAACGTTTCATGAATGAACAGCTTTGAAGTTCAATTAAAGATTTCAGATGAGAACTTGACACGAGAGGAAACTATATCGCTGTCTCTCCTTTAATCCGACGTTGAGTTTTCAAAGTTAAATATGAATCATTTAGGGTCCATCCCTCGATGGCAGGGGCGTCAAAGTTTCTTTTCCTGAGGGCCATGTTATTCAGATATTTGGATCAGTCATTTGAAAACCCACAGTATTTAGCTTTAAATTGCAAATTGTATCTGCACTTTGGTCCTTGTATTCCCAGAAAACAACACAGAGGACCTGTGAGTGTTGGGTGGCTACAGTACCACCCTGCTGAGTGAACCAATAAACTGTTTCCAGTCTTCATGCTGACTTGGTGTCCTGACTTCCTCTGTACTTAACGCACAGCGGCGGCTATCCACCCTATCATTTACTCTGAAGGTGAATAAGTGTGTTTCCCAAAACGCTGAGTTATTTCTTTAAGCTATATTCTCCCTTTGTCTTTTCCGAGGCTGCTTGTACAAAACCCAGAAGTATTTTTCTTCATCCGGTGGGATGTGGCAGAGCTGAGGAGATCTTTTGGCGTATTTTAAAGCACGCGTTTCAAAGTCTTACCTGACTAAAAAAGGAGAAACTATTGCTCCATATCAGTTTTATAGACAGTTTTGATGAAATTATATGAAAGTTATCTGAGCTAAAGAGACCAATGAGCCTTGTTTGCAGTACTTAGAGTCTCCATATTTATGTGTACAGTTGGAGAAAACACAAATAGTCAGCTTTAATTGTCTCTTTCGCTCTGACTTCCCCTCTCCTCTCTTTCTCGGGTGCATCATCTCCTCCTCCTGTTCTGTGCACAGGTTGTACTGTTTCCCCCCCTGCCTCTCTACTTCCTTTGATCTCCTGAAGCTTAAACCCATTGTGAGAGAGGAAATTAGATGAAACATGGAATAATCCAGCATTTCAGGCTCATCCTTTGCTCTTTCCACTGAGATCAGCATGATACATCAGAACAGACGGGCTGAGCAGTCGAGCGAAGACGGAAAAGAACTCGCCTCTTTCTTCTCCGGACGTTCGGCTGTCATATCGGGACAATGGGCTACCAGCTGAACTCAGACTACCAATTATCTGCAACTCTATTTCTTTTCCTTCTGCCTCAGTCATGCAATAGTCCTTTTCAGTAACCATTAAACACTTTTGTTGTCATCATTTTGCAGAATGCTGAGCAGGATTTGTCAAACTGAATCATCCTTTTAACGATTAAGGGCGTACTGTCCCTTTAAGGACATCTTTCATCTTTCATCCTTAAACTGCGGCTCTGCGTGGTTTGGAAAAACTAAATTATAAGTGTAACCCAGCACGTGTGCGACAACCTCTCTACACCACAGGACTCTGCATTGTGTTGTTTTTAGTTGTGATGAGTGTGAAGGAGGGACAGGTCAGACACAGGTTTTCTTTGTATTCGCAGCTCGGACCGCGTTTATTTCTCGCCGATCAACCATTCAGTCAGACATAAACTGAAACCTCCAGAACAAAAGATGCGAACCGCGACAAAACAGGGGTCACAAATATATGGTGTCCTTCAAGGGACAAACGGCTTAATTGCCCCAGGTCATACAGGTAACAAGAGCGCCATCTTCTGACCACCCAGAGCAACCTTACATAATTACATATTTAATTGAAGTGTATTTTATTTATCTTCGTTCATCAGGTTAGTACTAAATTGGAAGATTATTGTGATCGTGAAATATTGAAATAAAATCATATTTTATTTTTCATCATTCAAAATAAGCATCACACTCACGGAAGCCGGTTTACCTGCCAAAACGTTGTCCAAATATGGAGACTTTCAACCCAAAGTAGGCCAAATTATGGAGAAATGTAAGAAAAGATAATTATCAGCTTTTTTTTATTGTAATTTTTTCAAGAATTCAAATGTGTTCATTACATTAAAAAAATAATTTTCTTTGTAGCACTTCATGTATTTCATTAGCAATACACTATAGTTGTTTATACAAAGTGTAAAGGTAAGAAACAGCAATATGTACAGTGTTATTTTCATTTTTCAGATGTCAAAAAGTATTTGCCGTTCCCAGTGTTTTTTTTTCTGTGGAAACTGGGTCCAAATGGCTCTTTTTGTGTTAAAGGTTGCCGACCCCTGATCCAGCCAGAAGGAATTTTAAACATTCTGCTGGATTTAAATAAATCACTGTCTCGTTCTTATGGAAGATAAACAAGCAATGATTTTCCACTGAAATGCAGACTTGAAGAACATCTGCTCATCTGTCATGAAAAGGTTTCATTGTTCCAACGCAGCTAAGCTAATTAAACAGACATCCTTGAGCAGGCGGTGCAAATGAGATGGAGAGGGATGAGCGGCGTTGAGCTAAACTGTGAAGTTGTTGTTGTACGATTGATGGGTGATGAATCTCTGTGGAGACGAGCTTTGTGAGATGTGTGGAAGAGCGGGGAAATCTCTTTTGCTTTGCAGCGGGGTACGGACTCACGCATGCTCTGTGCACGTGTT
>JAOWBC010000248.1:19384563-19394987 GCA_028566105.1 Hypoplectrus providencianus | reverse complement strand
CTTCTCTTCTCTTCTCTTCTCTTCTCTTCTCCTCTCCTCTCCTCTCCTCTCCTCTCCTCTCCTCTCCTCTCCTCTCCGAGGAACATCAAACAGGATATTTAGAGACTAGTCTTTCCTCCCACTTCTAAGAAAGTGTTTCCAAACACTTCATTCACCTTGAACTCGTCGTGCACTTACAGATAGCTGGCGTAGGGACTGGGACTTGACTCGAGGAACTCTTCTTTTTTTTTTTTCTGCAAGGCTGTCACAAGAAAATTGCATTAAAATTTCATTCCTGCAGCGGTAAAAAAAAACACAGGACCCCAAACGGTGCACAGATGGAAAGGGAGGAACCATGCATGGCTGAAGCCGAGCTACAAACACAGCCCTGGGGAGGGAAGTGTCGCCAGACAGGGGGTGAAGTTTCCTAGTGATTTCTGTTTGAATGGCCTAACCTGGTTACATCATAGCTGCAGTCAAAGCCCGACAGAGAATATTAGCCACATCAGATTAAACCCTTTATCCACCTCAGATTTACAGGCACACATGTTTTCTGTGCAGTGAAACACCTCCCCTCCTCCCTCAGTATTGATTGCATCCCTGAGGGACCTGTGTTCCTATCAGTCGATAATCATTGGCCCTGTAGCCTGTACGTTCTCAATGTCATCATCCTCTCTCCTCTGTATTTCTTTTACATTAAAGGGAATGTTCCACCCTAAATAGATATTTGTCTTCTTTCCTGTCGTGTTTTTTTTTTTAGCAATGTAAAGTGTTAGATGGTGAGTTGCTGAGTGTGTGTGCTGTCATATATAACAGGACTTTATTGTTCTTTGTAGAGGACTTTGTGTAGTCGCTGTTTATGTTCTCCTGTGTTCGTTTTGTGTTTGGGTAGTCTTTTATTTATCTATTTTTATTTATTTTATATTCGTTTTAGTTGTTTTGTGTTTTAGGTCGTAGTTTTTCTCTTTATTTTTTTTCCTCTTGTTCATTTTTTTGTGTCTTTGTAGTTGTTTGTTTCTCTTCTGAATTCTCAGTGTCTCTTTGTAGTCATTTTGTATCTCTGTGGCTGGTTTCCCCCCTTTCATTCTTTTTTTTCTTATTGTCTGATCTTTTAGTGATTTTTGCAGCTGTTGTACAACTCTATACTTTTGTTTTGGTCTCTTTGTAGTAAGACACTGTCCCTTTGTTACCATTTCTTGCTCCCTAAGGAAATTTTTCTACTTTGCATTGCATGCCTTGTGTTTTCTTTTTTGTATATTTTTGCATTTTGATGAACTCTGTGCTGTTTGTTGTTGGGCTGTCTTTGTTCTTTGATTTGTGACATGAAAAATGGATGTTTCTTTGATTTTGGGTTGAACTGTCCATTTGAAGGTACCTAAGAGAGTCGGGAGGAGGATATTAAAGCTCCACTCGCAGGAGAAAGCAGTGAGCCGCTCCTGAAGCGTGCAGTCCTGGAAATTGACTTCAGGTTCAGCGTGTGAAAGTGCAGAGGTTGCTGCAAAAGATCAACACATTGATGGCGTCTAAAAGGCGCAGTTGTTTGTGTGTAGGTAATGTGTCGGTGTGCGGGGAGAGGAACTCTGGCAACGGCTCACAACTGCTTGGTTACATTGTCTGATGAAAGCTTCATTTTGTCTGCTTTTGGATCGGGCTCACCTCATCCATCACCAGAAGCCCATCAGTGAGAGACAGTGGGGTTTACTGTGGAGCCTCTGGGAATCCCTATCTCTGAAAATGAAAAAACTAATAATAGGACAAGGCTGGGCATTATCACAGAGGGGACCAGGGTGTTTACTGCTTTTTGTAGTCTGACAATAAAAAATGGCCGTAACCTTGAGTCTCTCCCGTTGGTGCGAGCTGGCTTGTGTTTAAAACATCAGATGTGGTGTAACGAGGGGGTCAAAGATCAAAATCCAAACACTGTACTGTAATTTCTGCTGCCATGACAGTCTTACAGTTCGTGTTGCTGTTTTGAATGGCTGCTTAGGGCTCTCCTCTCCATGTATGTACAGTAAGGAGCTGCTTTGACAGGGGAAGACAGAACGAGGTATATCTGGAGGAAGAACGCACAGATCCTTGAGGGAGTATGGCGGTGGCTCTACCACTAATGAACCCTGGCTTCGCTGACCCCTCTGGGCTCCAGAGAATGTTAGCAGCCACACACACTGCCGCCAATTAGACCCAACCTGGATCCAAGACATACAGGATTACAAAGGAGCAGCAACCGAGCTTCTGATGAGTGTGTGCGCTGTGAGGAGAGATGGTATATTATGAGTTGGCGGGTAGATAACGTCCACTGTGAATCCATATGTGAAAGTAGATACTGGTGAGGCAGTATTTATTCAAACTGCACAAGTCAATATGCTTTAATAATCAAAGGACTGTGTGATGTGAAAGAGGTCGCTTTTAGTGAAGAATCTACAGGGAATAATAACCCAGTTAAGAAGTTTCGCTCAGCATCTTTCAGCTTATTGTTTTGGTGGCAATTTTAATTTTGGGTTGAGTCTCACTGCTCTCATCAAGAGACTGTTGAGTAGGCAGCTGTTCTCAGCAGCAACAAAAAAAGATACAACAGACTGTGTAAAACAAGTCGACACGGCATCCAAAAAGTGCTGCCAGTGCTGAAGTGCCTTAAACCTGCATTCTGCTTAATGGCCAGCAGGGGGCGACTCTTATGCTCTCATCAGCTGTTTCCAGCCAAAATGAGCCGACATGAAAAAACAATTGAATCCAATTCCTTGTTCGTTGCCAAGGTTTTCTGATTAGCAACTCTTTGTTTGTAGTTTTTCCTTGCTCAATCTTTA
Source organism: Hypoplectrus providencianus (assembly GCA_028566105.1). NCBI lineage: Eukaryota > Metazoa > Chordata > Actinopteri > Perciformes > Serranidae > Hypoplectrus > Hypoplectrus providencianus. The sequence goes on along the minus strand of JAOWBC010000248.1, from coordinate 19,392,204 downwards.
CTTCTTCTTCTGGTTACCAATGGATTCGTCTAAAGCAGTAGATTACACTGCCATCTTCTGACCAAAGTATGTTTTTGCAGCTTTGTTTATTTGCTCCAAACTAGTCAATGGAAATGTCATTAATTTGCGTTGGCTTTTTTTTTCATCTTTTCAAATTGACTTTGATGAAATCACAGCAAGTGGCATCAGATGTAGCTGCATTGTCGCCCCCTGTTGGCCAAGCATAAATGAATGAATGAATTAACATTTATTCACGATGCAAGCCAAGATATTGCCACTTGGACCTTTGGGAAAAAAACACATTAACACAAATGGATTTTTAGCTTCGGGACAGCAATTATACTTGTCCCAACCTGTCTGCCTCCATTCATGTCAGCACTTAATGGTTTTACTGTCTCACGGTGTTAATGACTGAGATATTTTTATCCGACAAAGAACTGTGAAGCATTAAATTATCTTTTATGTTAGTATTTATGTCATTAAAATGTTAACAATGGTGTAATGCACCACATGCGTTTCCCCTGCTTCTTTTTCTCCTGTTGGTTTTTTTGAATCTCTCTCTTTCACATCGGAGACATTAAGCTCTCCTTCACCTCCTCCACAACGCTCCCTGGGGATCACATCACGCCCACCTTCTCCCATGGATACCTCAGCTCTCCCTCTCATCACCGTGGAGACCCAGCAGGCCGTTTGCTCCCAGCAGGCAGCGGTCTAGAGCATGAATCCACCAATAACACACCATTATCACCTGCGCTAATGGAGTCGTTTAGCTGGTTTGCATTCCTTTGAACCTTGTGGCATTACAAAGAGCTCCACTGGCTCCCAGGTTCAATGTTTCTAGTCACGGTGCACTTAATTTGAAGAATTTTCATCCTATTTGTCATCTCTGCAATAGCTGTTTCATCATTTAGCCTAATGATACATTTGTTTCTTTGAGACTTGCCTTCAATAGATTTTCAACAACAATGTGGCAACTTTTCCCAATTTTTTTTCTCAAATGTTTTGTGTTTTAACTGAAAAATATGAAAGAAAAGGGAGTATTTTCCCTTGGAACAGGCTTTGTTAGGATAGGTGTCCTCCTATGCAGAGAGAAAACTTCAAGGTTTCTTTGTTATCCTGCCTGCAAAGCTGATTTATTCAATTAACCCAATCTCTTGTGTGATATTCTGTTGTTTATCTTCATGTGATTTCTCCATTGGGTTTCTCACCTCCTCCCACTCTTCCTCTCCTCTGCCTATAACTCCATAAATTTGCCCACAGCAATACCACTGTGGGCCTTATATTCAACTGTAATGTGTGTAATGTATATTTAAGAGGTGTGTTTTTTGTGCCAGAAACACCTTGAAGCAGTTTGGACTGCCTCCCATCTGAACCTACCAGCTTACTGCCTCAAGGAGATGAATTTCCAGTGTTGGAAGAGTCCCATCAGGGCCTTGATATAAAACTCAGAATCTTCAGTTAAATCTTCAACACCAACAAGAATTCCTTTGGCAACACACAAGGTCAGCGTTGTACCACAAATCCTAGTATTTCTTAGTAATCCTCAGTAATCTTCGATCACAGACTTTTTCAACTGCACAACCTTGTGAACGCTCGGCTGCGACGTATCAAATGCTCTGCACATCCCAAAAATACACGTTCAAGCAACCTCCTCCAGGGATAGTTAACAGCAAGTCCGACAGCTCCTCCCTGGAGGACTATTACCCTTTTTAACCTAACCTTTAATAAGGTTTTTGAGTTGGGTGTTCATGTGGGAGGTCTGGCTTTCATTTGGCTTTTAGTTAAATTCTGATGCTGAACAGTGCTGGACACTGAGGGTCTGCAGAGGATCTGTATTTGTTTCTTTGCTTTGTTACAGAATCAAATGCTCAGGACAGATTTTTGCCATATGCTGCTCAGAGCTACATACAACATAGCGCGGCTTATTACCAGACATGTTGACGTTGAGACGGTAACGTCTCGTTTTTTAATTCAAACAATGACGTTTTTCCTAATTTATTCCAAGCAGTTTCACAACGTTAACAATGTTTGTATAAAAAAACCTAAACAACTTTCACATGTTAAATCAGCAATTTGGTGATTGATTTCACAGTGTCATATATATATATTTCATATGAGTCAGGCATGAGGATTCAAATTTAAATTAAATGTATTTTACAGTTCTTATCCGGTTATAATCTTCATTTTCACTAAATGATTCTTAATGTGATTACATCTTTTTTCAGTAAATCTTACAAAAAAATACATAATCCTGATCCATGTATTGCACCACCAAAGCCTGGTTATCCATTAATTTTACTATGTAAAGCAGACTTCAGGTGACTAAAATCTCCTTGAATTAAGCTCCATCTCTTCTTTTCAAAGGAGACAGAAAGCCTTTCTTTCACGTTTATCCAACTGCCGTACTATACCCTGACTTATAAATCCTGTGTGTAACTTAGTCGGCTCCTGCTCTTGTGTCTCCTCTGCAGAAACAAAGTGAGATATTCTCATGTGTATACAGCGAGCCGTGCTGCTCGTTCTCTCTCTGTGTCTGTGCTCCCCGCTGAGCCGCTGCTCCCTGGAGGAATCTGTATCATCCACATGCACAATGCGTCTGTTTGTTTGATTTTGTCCCCATCTCAGCGCACTGAGGGTGTATTTCATATGCACTCTGACAGAGTTATCCATATAGCTCACAGCTATCTGACACCAGCATGCTTAGATCATACATTACAGCACACCCAGAGGCTCTGCTGTTGCTTTGATAGGAGCAGGAGCAGCAGGATGATAGTCAAAGCCTGGGGCTCATTCGCTGATTATCTGATTTATATGAAAAAAAAATGCTCCTGTGTGATGCTTTGTAAGACAAAAGACAGTTTAGGCGACCCTATAATGTCCATGACTTACGGTTAAAGGTGTCTGCGGTCACATATGGAGCATGGCGGAGAATTACTGAGCCAAAACAGGAGAAGCAGAAAGCTGAACAGAGTGGGGTTTTTTTTCTGCCTGGCTGGCGTGAAGCCACTGGAAGCTGCACATGGCCACCTTAACTCGAGCTGACACCCAACATTATGACTACTCCAGCTCCACTGCTTTCTCTGGTGAAGCTACACACTCGTCAGCTCCTCCCTGGCTACTTTCACCCTGGAATTATCAATATTTCTGTCAAATTATGCCTCAGATTCCCTCCGAAAAGCGCTCTCAGTTGTCTCTCAGTCACTGAGTCGGGCTGGTGCACGGAGGAGTAAAAGCCCTCTGCTTAACGGGCTCGTAAAAATAGAAGCTACAGTATACTGGGCTCGTTACTGTGGAGTGAACGTGAGGGGGGTTTTTATGAGGGATGTGTGGCCCAGTGTGAAGCCGGGGACTGTACGTGTCAGTGCCAAGAGCCAAGAGGCATCGCGGGCAATGAAAGTAGCTCACACCAGGGGGGCTAAATCCCCCTTTTCATCCTCAAAGGCATTTCTGTGCAGGAAAGTTCAACTTGACTAAAAGCTTCCGCCTTAAACTAATGGCATCAGTCCTGCTGTAAATCCTACCTTTATTACCATTCTTAGGTTTAATTTTTCAGACTGTTCTCATTTACTCTTTGTGCTTCTACCTATAAATATTAATGCACCGATTCATATATAACCCATATTATCAAGAGCTAGGAGGAGGATAATATTCTGACCCATTTTGGTGTTTGTTGTTAGGACCTGTAGTCGCAGTTATAAATATGGCGGGAGCAAAAGAGGAAGCAAGGTGACGGGGTATAATGAGCGATAAAGTCCGGGTGGATGTACCGATCATCCAACACGGGACCTTGACCCAGGAGGCTGCTGTTTATGGCCCCAAAACTTTGACATTGGAGGAAAAAAATAATTTTTGCATTTCCCTGCTGTGATCTCTGTCTCTTTCTGTTTTTGTAGTTGTTTTGTGCCTTTTTGAGTCGTTCTGTGTCGTGTTGTAGTTGTATTTGTATTTCTTTGTAGACGTTTTGTGTGTCTTTGTAGCTGAATGTTTCCCAAATGGCTAATCTACTTCTTTAAAACCAAACAGAGTCGACTTGTGATCCATCATAAGCTGCATTTCTTTATGCATTACTTAAACAAGTGCCTGTTTCTTTAAATCATTTGTAGATGTCGATGTATTCAGTTATTAGACTTTTAGATATCGCTATAGATATTTTAATAGATCTTTGCTCTGTTGAGAGACACTTGTATGTCTAAATAATTCTCGTTGCTGGAAACATTTTTCATTTTATTCTCATTTCTGTGGCCTCCACACACACACTGTGCCGCGGCTTTGGTCGTCGTGGGTACGCTGACAGCTCGGCGTCCTCTTCCTCTCCCCCTCTGTGACACACACTGCAGGTAAAACAGCCTCCAGGGACGCCCTGTGGCTTTCCTGCACTGCTGGGTGTTTAAGGAGATTTAAAGTCCCCCGCAGAGAGATACTTGATATCAACACACTTCCTCCTCCTTTCTCTGTCTTTTCTGCCTCTCTGGCAATTAACACGACGAACAACAAGAGTTACATAAGCTGCAATCAAACCGTGTGATTGCATGTATCAAAACACATCTGCAGCGGAGGATCTCACGCAGCATGGCGGTTACTGATGTGTGATTTTGTATGTGGGAACATGCCAGCTCTGCCCACTGTATCTGACATGGAGGAGTCAGACTGGGAAGGAGAACCACAGCTCCCCCTGTCAGCCACCGTGGACACTACAAGATGGATATTTCATGTTTTATTGCACTCCATTAGCCTTAAACAAGCCTGTATGTTAACTCTACATGCACATGAGCAAAAAGCAGAGGCACACACACACACACACAGGATCCAATTAGTCTTGTGAAGTCCAATTAACGCTCCCGAGCGCTGCACCTCAGCTCCCACCACCTCTCTCCCCCCTCCAGCTCCCCCGAGGTCACTGAAAACAGCGCGTAATGTTTGTTCGCCCGTAAACGCGCCATAAAATAGATGGTCCTCGAGCAGGGAGAGGTTCTGCAAAGTCACAGTGACATTGCTGAGCCAGGGCGAGAGTGCTGATGGTGGCACAAGATTGTACACAGATGAATATTCCTCTGCTGAGAAATATCATTAATCAGGAGCGCACCTTTTCTGTCAGGCGGCGCTGTGGCCGCCCCAGACACACGCTGGTTAAGGTCGGGGTGTGATGACTGATATGGAAAAGTCTGTTTTGCCTTTCCTGTCCTTGTATAAACCTAATTTTCCGTTTTATTTCATCATACCCAAAGCCGTCCTTTACCATTCACTGATATCTGCTGTTAAGGGCCGCTGATCTCTGGGTGCTCTGTAGTTGTCGTTTTTTTAATTTGGTATGCATCTCCTTGCAGTGATCTCTTGAAATCCGTTTGTGTCTTTATTTTTTCTTTGTTTTGTGTCTTTTAGTAGTTGTTTTGCATTTCTTTTTAGCTTTTTAGTGCCTTTCTGTAGCCATTTTGTATCTTTATGTAATTTTTGTATTTCTTGTAGATGTTTTGTGTCTCTTTGTAGTTGTTTTATGTCTCTTTGTAGTTGTTTTGCATTTCTTTATAGTTTTGTATCTTTCTAGTGTTGTTTTGTGTTTTTTGCAGTTGTTTTTATTGTCTTTTCATAGTCATTTTGTGTCTCTGTTGTAATTGTTTTGCATTTCCCCTTAGTTATTTTGTGTCTCTTTGTAGTTTTGTGTCTTTTTTGTTGTGGTTTTGCACGTCTTTGTAGTTGTTTAGTTTCTTTTGTAGTCATTTTGTGTCTCTTTGTAGGTGTTTTGCATTTGGTTGGATTTGTTTCGTGTCTTTTTTTTGTTCCTTTTTTCAATTTGTAGTTTTTTTACTTGTCTCTTTGTGCTCCTCACAGTTTTTTGTATTTCTTTGTAGTTGTTTTAGTGTTGTTATCATAGTGTTTTTGTGTTTACGCATCTAATTCTGAACTTCCTCTCAGTTGAAACGTGTCTCCTTAACTGCTGGCAGGAGTAATCCATCCGTGTTCTTAAGAAAAACTGGTGATTTATCTGTGTTTTTGAGCCTCCGAATTGTATTAAAGGACTTGTATACACGAGATAAGTAACATTTGAAAAACACGCTTTGCCTGTGAGCCACACAGTCGGAGGTACATGGGATTTGTGTGTTACCCCGCTACCTGTGATCATGACATCCTTGTTAGCTCCGAGCTTTTATAATTTAGCATGAAAGGCGGTAAAAGGAAGGACAAAGTTAACACAGCCGTGAGCCCCTCAAGCTCTTCCTCTCCTCCTCTTCATCCCTTTTATTCGCAGGATAAACTGACAGCGGAATTAAATTACTTTTCAGGGAGTGAGGGGGGGGGGAGAAGAAAAGCAGTGAAAGAGGCTTCCTCCGCCCCAGGATATCGCTGCTGTCTCCTTTCCCAAAACTTGAGGAGCTTTAGAGCGGTAGATTTAGAGAGGAATGGGAGGCGATAATATGACAATTTATCCACCGAATATGAGTGTGGTCCCATAATCCTCTCCTGCTCGCAACAGGAAGAATGTGATGGGGATGTGATGTTGGTAATGGTCATATTGAGGCTGGGTGATTGTGTTTTTGCGCCAAATGATGTTTGAGTGGAAGGGAAATTAAAGGTGAGGCGTACTGAAGCTTTGTGCCCTTCCTGAAGGACTTCTCCAACCGTCTCTACATAAATAAAAGTCACCGAAAGTTTGCAATTACGTAACATACACATTTTAGAAAAAAGTGACAGAAAACCCGGAGGGAAGTGTGGTTGTTTACGCAGAACTTTCCTCCCCCTGTTCCTTTAATCAGAAATGCAGGAGATTAGCACCTGGAAAGCCTGCTGCGGGCCTGTTAGCGCACAAACAGGAGGTTCAGTCTGTTCAGGGTTTATCAGCATTTCTCTAACATATGCATGAAGAAAAGCAGGTTGTACGCCACAGAAGACTCCGGCTCCTCTCTCTGCTGGCTGCTTGGTTTATAGCGCTGCTGATTTGTAATTTCCCCGTGCCTGCAGGTCTCCCGCAGGAGCAGGTTTTCGCTGCTTGCCCTCGCTCTCTGCATTAACTCTTATAAAAGATTGAGGAGGCACGTGTCGACCTCGGTCTGGACCCACTTCTGGAAACACGCCGGCGCTATTAAATATAGAAAAGGCATATATTCACTAGATAGCAACGAAATGGGATAGCGAAGATGTAAATCTCAAATGAGTGAATTTTCACAGCCTGGATCTTCTATATTATCCTATAATATGTTTAGTTAAATTAAAACGCATGGAGGTAAGCTTCTGGGATTATTTAGCTCCTGGAATGATTTTTAAATTGCTGCTTTCTTTCATCATTCCTGAACATCCCAGCCAAGGTGGTGTGTTCAGGGCCCTCAGAGGATGACGGTGAATCCCAGCGGGGGGTGAAGGTGGTGGGGGCGCTTTCTTCAAAGGCAGGCTTGTCAGACATCCTCAACCAGCAGCGCTCTTATGTAACCGTGCGCCTGCCTCTCAACTTGACAAGCGAATGTGCCTCATCAGCTGTCTGCGCTGCATTATTCATGGGAAGAGTGGAAATGAGTGACTCGAATACACTCCGTCTATCTTAAATGAACGTCTTAGCCTTTGGCAGGGAACAGAGAGGGCTGTGTGTGTGTGTGTGTGTGTGTGTGTGTGTGTGTGTGTGTGTGTGTGTGTGTGTGTGTGTGTGTGTGTGTG
>JAOWBC010000248.1:19355339-19367018 GCA_028566105.1 Hypoplectrus providencianus | reverse complement strand
TGTGTGTCTGAGTGTTTGTGGGTGTGATGTGTGTGGTGTGTAATGGATATGCTTCTTAAATCATACAATATGGACAGGTCCTCTGTGAGCCATTATGGTCAGCCGCTGCTGTCATCACGGTGCTTTTTAGCATACGCTAACCAGCAGTGGCAGCTCTGGTTGAAGTCATAATGTTGTGCACGATTACCTCCCAAAATTAAACACAGCCATGATCTCTGATGGAAGTAGTAATGCTGCAATATAAAATACAAGTAAATATCCCTGTGTTCACAATTATGTAAAAGTATTGTCAGCAAAATGTATTTCAAATTTTAAAATACTTACAGTTTTGTGCCAAACGGTCTTTTTTACAGGGCCATACACATAGATTAGATGATTGTTAGTTCTGATTCACTAAGTACCAATACTTTTTAACATGTTTTGGGCAGACTCTCAGTTAATAAAGTCATTAAAAACATTTTTTAGGTCAAGCTTTGATGGCATGAGACACTTCTCCATAACTGCCTCGTTTGTTAAGTTACTTAATGTTATTGGGTGAATCTGAACTAATTAATTACAATAATGCAAAGAAAATAAGTGGACTGACATTTGGGCGGGAGAAATAAGATAGGGAAGGGTGGGAAGCGCTCAAAAATGTTGTGTAAAAGTTCATTTACATTGGAAAGGCTGAAAGAAATAAACTTTTATACAAGAAAAAGTAAACTATCTGCATCTAAATAAAGTAAAGTGGAAGTACTCGCTTCACAAACAACACAACATATTGAGTAATCAAAAAAGATGACATAAAATAGTACAGATTTAATCAATTTAATTGCTTTTTAGATGAATAGGGGGAAAAAATATAAAAGACACAAAAGATTTAACAACACAAGGGATGCAGCGGTGACACTACACATCTTCCCCTTTGTGCATTAAATGTCGTGCAAACACAAAACCATGTGGACAGATGGATAAGTTAACTGCTTCAGATTCTGATCAATAGAGGAGTAGTTGTCCCAACTTGGCCCGGCACAACCTGCATTGACAGAGTTAATTAGGGGACTGAAAGACCCAATTAAGAGGATTGAGGGGCTGGACAGGGGAGACATATTGAGGGACATACGCACACATTGTGCAGCGTCTGGATAAGGGGGAACTTCAATTAAGGGAGAAAACACTTCCAGAGGCTTGTTGCCTATTCTTTTTCATTTTGTGCTCAGCAAAGCCTGCAGCCCCCTTTTTCACCCAGAATACTGATGAGGGGAATGCACAGCTGCTGGGGGTCAACACGCATATGCAATATGGCGTGCACATACGCTCACATGCGCATCCACAGATGTAGTCAGAGCGAGAGATTGATGAGGGGATCCAGGTTGGAATTGCTAAACACTGATTAGCCAACATAATGGCTTAAGAAGGAACTGTTTGGTCTGGATGTATTTGTTTGGTTTCATATGCAGCTTATTTGTTAAATGAGGTTAATTAAAAGAAAACTACTTGCATATGCTTAAATGGTTAGCCTTCCTCCTGGAGGCATTGTGCTACAGATTGTCCTCCTGTGTTTTAATTTACTGTGTGATTTACTGTCTATATGCATTTGTTTTACTTGACTTTGCACACAGTTGTCTTTTCTTTTTATACAACTTTCCATAGGAAGGCTGTTTTTTAGACTGTAAGGTGCCCACACTGATAGCAAAAGTTAAATAAAAGTTTTTTTCTAAATATATTTCAATATTGTTCCAACAAATCTGTTTTTTGTTCGGCCTGGTATAAACATGCAGAGGAACAAAAATTATAATTAGGATTGTGTATAAATTACTTATTAATGTGATGTTTTCTTTGTAAATAATGAATTTCTTTCATATTCTAGAAAATGTCAGGAAATAGTCAAAATGTTGATTCCAAAGTCCAATGATCATGTCTTGATTTGTTGATTGACAACCCAATATTTTCAGTATAATTTAAAATAAAAATAAAAAAAATAACTGGAAATCAGAGGCTGATTTTTGCATGAAATTACTTTTATGTTTAACTGTTAATGAAAATAATAATTTAATTGATGACCTCATATACAGTACAGTCGTAAGTAACATGAACATTCTGTTTTTTAAAAATACACCAAATTAATAAAGAACAATTGAAAGCCCTTTTATTATTCGATTTATAGTTTAATAAATCCCCAAATTACAATTTCCATTTCAACTCAGTCTTTTGCGTGGCCGTTCGATTTGTTCCTCTGCAGCCACCATACACAGCGCAGCGTGTAAATGAACTGCTTGTCATAATCTGATAAAATATTACTTTTCAAACAGTTATTTATCTCATATGTGAATGTGATTATCCGTACATCGCTGGAGGGCAGTCACAACGCATCACGTGTGTATTTTTTCAAAGCCATGCAGCCGGGGTGAGAGTTCAGTAAATACTGATGATGTCATCGTCTGAAGATGGCTGAAGGGTGAGAGTGAACTCGCAAATTAGTTTTTGTTTTAAAATATAATTCAGCAGAGAGCATCGACGTCGTGTGCATATGGTGATACCTAATGTGTTGTACTTCGGATAGCATCTGGTTTAATTACTTTGCGTGGACGCTGTGCTGTACAGCTCACGGAACCAGTTCAGGAAGTGCATTTGTTTACCAAAACATAACCTGGCTATCGTTAGCATAGCCTGCTAGCTTTGGTGTAGAGAAGCCTAAAAACGCAGCAAAAAAAAGAGGTTGGATATGAATATCTTTTTGTTTTTACGCCAAGCATTTATGGTCAGACATATGAACCGCATTCGTGGCGTTTATCGACAAATAAGCCTACGTGGCATTGGCAGCTGACGTTAGCTAACTCGTTTAGCTTGCTAGGCTGTGGATGTGTTAAGTTAGCTTAAGATAGCATGAGAGAGTCAACAGCTGACAGTAAACCAGAAGTCTCGCTGTGTTGAAAAACCATTTCGAGCATTTGATTTGACAACCGTGCAGTTGTGGGCTAATGGTCATGGGAATATATGCTTTGCTTTATTTTGATACGAAACTAATTTGTCAAATAAATATCTGTTAATACAGAGAAGGCTGGTGGGGAGGCTGGCTTCAGCAGAGCTTCCAGGCCGTCAAAGATAAGGTAATCCACATTAGAAAGTCATCCACATGAGCACTTCATGGTATCATTTGTAGCAGTTGAGCAGTTAAAGTGTTTCTTCTGATTTGGCTAGAGCAGTATATCTACACCCACTTACTAATCTCCCTTCAGTGTTTTACACTTCATGTGTATTTTCAGAGGGAGCATTAACAATAATTTAGTGAACAAAACAGCATCTGTATAATTGCAGGGTTCCTATGGAATCCTATGAAACTTTATTATTAAAGTTATTTTCGAGGCTTATAAACCACATTAAACTGCTTGAATTTTAGATCATATTAGATGCTAAGTGCATTTTTAAAACACAAAATGTTGTTTTGCTTAATTTTTCACTGTTGTCTGTTATCACCCTTTCAGTGGTGGAATGGTTTTGTAACCTCTGCCAATAAAAAAATGAAACTGGTTGCACAGCATTGTTCAGGAAAAAGACAAGAGTTACACAGTCCCAGCTCTCTGAAAACATAAGCAGATGATACAGAAATTTCCAGCTATTCAGTTCTCGGAACATCTCTTGATTAAAGAAATTTGAGAACAAGTAGGATGTGAGGAAGATTCCTTCACACTGTCTGGAGAGTATTACAGTATAGGAGTTAAATCAGTCCTAATTATCACAAGTCATTTTTATTGTTTTCTTTTAAACTTTTTTTCTCTCTATGTTGTTGGCATAAGCGATGCTGGACTGTTTCTTGTGTTGTTTGAATGCTTGTGCATTGTGTGTTTATAAACATCCAATTCTATCTCCAATAAAATGCATCTATATGGGATATAAAGTTACATTTTGAGCTTTATTTTTTCTTATACGACACTTTTCTTTTTTAGTCATCCGAGGCCTTAGAGTTCATAAAGCGAGACCTGACAGAGTTCTCCACTGTGGTGCAACATGACACGACCTGCTCTATTGTGGCTACAGCCACAGCTGTCAGAAACAAGCTTGCGGTAAGTTTGGTCCTTCATCATCGTCATTATTTTTTATCCAACTGTCAGTGTGTCAGTGGAACTACATCATTGCATTCTGTATGAATGGGCTAGTCATAGCTAAAAGAAACATTTCCACCCTGTCTATTGATGCTGCTTTCCAGGTGGAAGGTTCCTCTGAGACCACAGAGAAGGTGAAGAAGAGCCTCTCTAGTTTTTTAGGGGTGATAACAGATACACTCGCTCCCCCTCCTGATAAAACCATTGACTGTGATGTCATCACATTGGTGGCAACGCCAGCAGGAACTACAGAGGTCTATGACAGTTCCAAGGTAGGTAACACTTTTAATTGTACCTTTTATATGAAAAATTGACCTTAGAGTCACCTGTTAATATGACAGATTGACTGCATAAAAAAAGCTGTTAAAATTTTAAAACGGGAGCAATGCATGATCTTTGTTCTTGTTGATAAGCGTGTAAATGGAAGGTTTAACTTTCTGGATTATTTTGTAGGAATGATTGAACAAAGTGCTGATTCAGGACAGATATAGATTTGTTATGTTTTTTCATAAGACTGCAATGTCTGTGATGTGAACACATGATTTGCATGTGGAAACAAAACAACCACAGCTGAGCGCTTGTTTGTCCTGCAGGCGCGTCTCTACAGTTTACAAGCTGACCCGGCTACATACTGCAATGAGCCTGATGGTAAGATAATACACAGTAAAGGAGTATAAGGAAACAAACTGAGCTGCTTTCTCTACCTGATCCTCCCGCCCTGTCACTCATGTAGCACACTGTAGGAGTTTGACGAGTTCTCACCTGCTAGAAATAATTTGCTTGCATACCTTTAGTATATATTGCAGCTCCTCCTGTAACATACGTGTTGTTGCATGCATTAAACATACATTTGGGCTGATTCATCATAACAATGCGCTTTGAACTTTGGCCCTCATGTTCATGCATGCTGCGCAGAGGACTGTGGTTGAGGATTGTGAGGATATTACTTGCATATATCTGTCCATACATTTCTTTCAGTGGCGTCTGTATAAAAATTAAACCTTTTTTCTTCACCTTGAGACTCTTCCAGTTTCCCACCAGTATCAGTAAATATGTCATTAACACACCCACTCTCTGGCTGTAATTGAGCTGCTCTGTTTACATCTTCTTGATTGAACATAACTCAAACTTTTTATTAGGGAGCTGCTAGGGTAAAGTCTATTATGTTTTGTCCCACTGATTTGGACCGGGTAAAGTCTAGATTTGTTCAGGGTTGCAGTACATGTGTTAGAGGAGCTTAACTGGTGTTGTGCTTGAAGTAAGGTGTAATTTAATTTATTGTGTTTCTGATTGAACGGTAGATGGGGACAACCTATATAGCGTGATAGTTCTTATGAGTACTTAATCTCTCCACTCTGCATCTGTTCTTGTACTTCCTTTTGCTGCTGTAAGACATATTTTTTTATGTTGGGTCATGAATGTTTTATTAGCTGCCTTTTAAAAATGCCCTCGCAACTTTTGTTCAGCGGTCTTAAAGCGGTGCCAGGATTTGAATACGAATGAGTAAAGGAACTATTTGTCAGTGCTGAATTATTAGATGCTGGATTTATGTGATTTGTTTGGTGACCCATTTAATTCAAAAAATTATATTAGAGAGGTAGAGTAATTGTAAGATGGATGGGATAATAAATGCCTGTAGAATATGTGTCGATGCTCTTTGGTACCTTTTGAATATATTTGAATAAGAAGTTATTTGTGTGCAGGCCCCCCAGAGCAGTTTGACAACTGGCTTTCCAGCTTCAGTTTGGAAGATAAAAAAGGAGAAATCTCAGAGCTTCTGGTCAACAGCCCCTCTATACGAGCCCTCTACACCAAAATGGTATGTATGGTTGTTTTTTATCAGTGATTATTCTTTCAGAGCCAAACCTCCAGGTTTGGTTTAAACTTACACTGATACATATTCATTTTGGCAGATGCTACAATAAGTCCTTCTCAAATGCAAAAACAACAATTTGTGAATCATCAAGAATTTGGAGTAGAGCAGATAAGGGCTGAATTGTTTTTATTCTCAGGTCCCAGTGGCTGTAGCCCATTCAGAATTCTGGCAGAGGTATTTCTACAGAGTCTTCCAGTTGGACCAGGTAAAAATGCTGTTTTCTGTTGTTTATTTTTAACTGCAGTCTATGTTGTATGTTTTCCTTCTCAGCTCGATAAATTGTCTATAGTGCCACCTTCTGGCAGAGACGTGTCACTGCCACAGCTCCATCTGCCTACTGTGACTGTAGAAAGCACTGGTTATGTGTTAGAACATCTTGGAACCATTTAAATTGCAAAATGATTTAAATGTAAAAAAAAAAAACAAACAAAAAAAAAAACAATAAAAACAATCTTGCAGGAGATTCACAAAATAATACACACCACAACACACAGTTTTTTATTATCAGCCTCTGTGTCTTCCTTAGACTTAAAAATTATAATATTCAAAACTAGAAGTGGCATCAAATTGAAGCTGTCTTCTACAGGTTTTATGCAAAATAAAACAATACAGCATGTAACTCATATTTTTTATACGGTACATTTTCTCGATAGAATGCTTTTCAGAATACTTGTACACACTTTACAGCTCAGTAAATGTGGTCCAAAATTATGAGGTGCCTCACAGATGAGTAAACACAAAGTCAGTAACCACCTGAAATTCTTTCAAGTTATGAATTGAATCTCAGAATTTCCCTCCTGATTGTGTTTTTCTAGGAGGAGGCGAGGAGAGTGGCGTTGAAGCAGAGAGCGGAACAGACTACACACACAGAGACCTTAGGCTGGGAGGAGGAGGAAGAGGAAGGTATGCTACCTTCAGTTTTACATGGCAGGTGAACAGATGAACTTTAGTCCTGTCACTTACTCTCTCTCTGCTGTTCCTGTCAGACGACTTCCTCGGTGCTACGTCATCATCTCAACTCAACTTCACACCCCCGCTGGACAGCAGCTCGAACCAGCTCCCGACAACCTCGACCCCTCCCGCGGGAGCGACTCTGCTGAGCCCTGTCCTGTCTCCCAGCGATGAGCGCGACAACACTCTTTCAGTCAGCAGCGACAGCGTCAGCCTGCCCACACAGGTGGAAGTGCGGCTGGAGCCTGTTGTCACAGAGTTGGCCGAGAAACTGACAGAAGCCAGCTTGGAAGACGTTGCGGACAAGACACAGGAGGAGCAGAGGCCTGGAAAGAGTGACTTACCTGCTGAGGCTCAAGTGGAAGCTGTAACCCAGCCAGAGGTCGTTGCTGATGGGGCGTCAGTGCGAGCACCTGCCCCAACCTCGAAACCAGAAGCAGCAAAGGAGGAGGGACCGCAGGACCTGAGAGTGTTTGAGCTTAACTCTGACAGTGGGAAATCTACGCCCTCTAACAATGGCAAGAAAGGTACGATGACCTGAGGCTGTTTATAAGTTGGCAGGGAGATTCTCTTCCAGTCTGGGACTAAAAATCCACACAGGATTAAGTTTAGTGATCTGGTGATGAATTTTCCACCAAATAGGCTTAGAAGCAGCAGCAGAGTCAAGGTCACACAAAATTGTCTCTTTCTGTCTCCAGGGTCCAGCACCGATGTGAGCGAGGACTGGGAGAAAGACTTCGACCTGGACATGACAGAGGAGGAAGTCCAAATGGCTCTCTCTAAAATAGAGGCTTCTGGAGAGGTTGGTGTTGTGTGAGGTTGTGTGAGGTTGTGTGACATTTCGCAGAATGTTAAATTAATCATGCGATATGTCATTTCCTCCCACTATGGGTGTTTCAATCAAAACTATAACAAAAGACATAGAGGTGCCGTCATCGCAGTCACTTTGTCTCTGTTAGACTTCCATCAGTGTTTATTATTTAAGGGATTTAACCTGGAGCTGAACTATCCTCAGAGGACTCCTCCTCTTCAAGACTGACAGACCTCATTATTTAAAGGAATAAACCCACACATTAAAGCTGTTTCACCCTTAAAATCTGTTTCCATGTTGCTGTTGAGGAGAGTTGGAGCTAAGCTGCCCCTTACATTTGCCAAGATGGTTTCTCTAATAAGATGCAGACCTGATAAGATGTCCAAAGTTCCTCATGCTGTTACAATATTTGGTCAACAACCACCCAGATGCACATGAAATTGAGCTTAAATTCAGTTTCAGACAACTTTTGGAGACAACCACACCGTTTATGCACGCTCAAAGTGGATAAGACGCCATATTTTAATGCAGAAGTTTTACATATTATACTTGATCAAAATGAGAATATGAGAAGCTTTTACTAACCACTTTTTTTTTTTTTTTTTACCAGATGGATGAAGACTGGGAGAACTGGGACTGAGAGCCACCGCAACACGAACTCTGTCCCGCCATTAAAGCTAGTTCTCGGCAGACGAACCATGCTTAACGTGTTTTAACTCTTTGTCCACACTGTCACCATGTCATGATTGTCAGTAGGGGATTTTCCAGCAGGTTTGGACCATGTGGGTAAACCTGTTAAAAAAGAGCAACGGGAAGACCAAGGCAATAAGAATTACTCTGCTCCGTCAGCTGTCAGTTTAGTGCAGATAGGCCGCTAGCGATGGTAATGACTCCGGTCTTGGCTATTTCTTGGAGTAACTTGTGACTTAGAGAGCATATGACACTAGTCACTACCTTTTAAAGCTTAAGGACACGCAGTGACGAGGCAGAATGGAAAAGGTATCACCGCAGCAGGGGAGGAGCCGTTTCCCCTTTTTTTCTTTATGCCATTAAATACATCACCATATGTTGAGAGTGCATTGCAGGTTTGGCAATGACTTAACCGCAGGCTGCAAAATAGCCATAAACTATAATGCTGCTTGTAACCTTCCTAGGATGAAAAGCAGCTGGTTTTTGAATGATGATGATCGATTGAGTTAATTCTACCTGTGCCCCTTTTCTTTCTTTCTCATCTTTAATATGCAAGTGAATCCTCAAAATGAAAAAAAGAATATTTTGGCCTTCATTCACAGAGCACTTTTCATTTTGGATTCACTCCCAACCTTAGATTTATGGCCTTGTTAAACACACAGTAGTGTGGTAATGTTATCCAAATATTTTTGTTACTGACTAATGTGTCATTATTAGTTATTTCCCCTCTCTTTGTCTTGTCATGTGATTCATTTGCATATATGAGCGACTTGCAGGCTGTAACTGTCACTTTTAAGTGTTTCACTTCATGAGTTGTCTTATTTTGGGTAGAGGGAATTCATAAATTATGACTTCAAGCGAATACAAACTAGTCCTGGTGTCATAATTCTAGATTCTTTGGCTTGAAATTGAGGCTAGCATCTGTTGTTATTTACTAGGAATATATGAAAAATCTGTGAAGTTTTAAGCTTCTCTCTGCCCGTGTTTGGAACAAAATGGCTCAGCAGGCAGTGTGCCAAGTAGACAGAGGAGCCACATGAGCACGCTCCATGCTTTTCTGATTTCCTTTCCCATCATCTGTAATGTAACCGAGAAAAATAATCCTAGAGATGTAATATTTATAACTAAACTAAATGCTTAATTATTGTATAATGTGCTTTGGATTGCATGTCTGGTGCAATAACATGCAAAACATTGTGCAGATGGTTACTGTTAAGTTGTATGTTTTCTTTGATAAAGACATTGGCTGTTCTTCAAGTTTTTGTGTTCTGACAATGTGTTGCATGTCTCTAATTCTCGGCTGTGTATTCCCTTCAGATTCACACTCTGAACTAATCAAAGCTGTTCTACACACATCTGTTTGCAAAGCTGTCAAGTTCTTTCTTTTTTATGTTAAGTCAAGTATTTCACTTTATTTTTCAAATGATCATTGTCATTAAAGGATTCATGGCTAATGGACTCAGTGTTGTGCAAAACAAAAAATAATCCAGTAAAGCAAGAAAAACAAGACAGGTCTGTTTAAAACAGATAGGGGACAAAACATTAGAACTCTTGGGGTGTTAAAGATCTTCAGTCACAATGCATGGGAAATCAGCACTCGTACCCAAACTGGTTGGTTGGTATATTACACAATGAAAAAGCAATTGAAGATTGAATATCCAGTACTTTATTATGATGTCACCCATATTTTTCTAAATGTATATATGTGAGCTACATTAAACAGACATAATCCACACAATACATAATACAGGCAGAAAAACATCATAATTGTCAAATCCAGCTTGCAACAAATGGGAAATTCCACAATCAGGTAAATATTTCTTAGTAAAAACTTAAACTGGAATTTTACTGACCTGGTACAAATTTTTGAAGTAGTTTCTTTTGGGTGAACAGTCCGTTTTATGAACACGACAGTCACTAATACAGCACTTGAGTCGATTTCCCCCCCCCACCAACAAGCAGTAGCCTAATTATATAGCCACCCTACATCCCCTCACATTTAAATGTACTCAGCATGCTCCCTCAACATATGTATGTTTTATTTTTTCCTACTTCAGGCTTTAATGCACCACGGTTTGAAATAATTATAAGCAAATATTACCACAAAACTTTTCTTTCCGGTTCTAGTATTTTGGTCACTGTTCTGCATGTGGTTTGTCCCAGTGGTGTTGCCGTACCCCGTGGTAATTAGCGTACCTGTATAGATTGGCATGGTTTCATATACCGGTAAAGTGTGAATTTATAACTTTATTAACTGGATATTACTGGATAGTTTTTTTTTTTTTTTTTTTAATGTCAAGCATTACAGTTAAATGATAAAAAGTATTCTCACGTATGATGCAGCTTGGTGTTACAATGGCAGAGAAACTAGCATAACAGATGACAAGCGGATCCAGGAAAACAAACATGAAATGGACAAGCTCGATTTCAACAGGCCAAAATGGACACCAGTGAGGGACTGTCTCTCCAGCACCTCTGAGCTCCAGTCACATTTGGAGTCACCTAACCGGTTCCAGTTCAAGGTAAAGCGTTTGACTTATTATGAGCTGCCGCCGAGCAGTCTAACATTATGTTTGAACAGTATTTTGACATCGATACATTTGTTTTAAAATTTGTTTTAAGCTGTTGTGTGCTGTTTAAAGGCGTTTGGACATTTATCGTGTGGCTAGTGTTTCTGCTAACGGACGTTTTTTTTTTTTTTTTTTTTTAGCCCGAATGCTAAGTAGCAGCTAATTCACCTATTCCGTTATAACGGCTGTCTCAAAGGCTAAAAGTCGCCAGTTAACAGGGTCACTTATGGCTAAAAAAAAAAATGCATGTTTGTATATTTTCATGTCAGCGGTGATTGACAGGCTCATGGGACTGTTTCAATTATGCTCATGCTTTGAATATGTCCCTTTCTGATGTGTGCATGATTCTAACAGTTGTGCTGGACATTTTTTCTGAACAACACTGAAACAGAATTTCAACAGTAACAACAGAATGCTCAGAATTTGCAATTAAACTCCAAGTGCTTTTGATGACAATTGCAGTATTATGTAAAACCCACAGATATGGTCTGTGGTAGTATAGATATATGTAAACCCACAAATATGGTCTGTGGTAGTATAGATATATGTAAATCCACAGATATGGTCTGTGGTAGTATAGATATATGTAAACCCACAGATATGGTCTGTGGTAGTATAGATATATGTAGCTAAACCCACAAATATGGTCTGTGGTCGTATAGATTTATGTAAACCCACAGATATGGTCTGTGGTAGGAT
>JAOWBC010000248.1:19337391-19350472 GCA_028566105.1 Hypoplectrus providencianus | reverse complement strand
TCTGTCTCTGAGGTTTACCACATTCTACCATTACCAAATACTTCCCTGTCTACACATGACATGAAAAGTTAATATTTACCTCAAATACAGAGAATCCAATGTGGATATTTTTGGCCAGGCGTCTGTTCCTCTTATCAGGCTTTTGCATGAGAGACACCAGCATGTTTTTCTCACCCTGTTTCCCAGCACATTCCCCGTTTAGCTCCTCAATCCTAACCCGATATTGTGGATTAGTCCAGAAACTGTCTAGAAGGTGAAAAAGGAAACAATTTTGCCAAAAGTAAGTTCAATCTGTTGATCATTTCAAAAGGTGAAACCAAATTTGTTTGCTTATGTTTTTATAGTCAAGTGAAAAAAATGTTCACAGATATGTTGAATCTTAACATACACTGCCAACATTTTCCTTCTCTAAATCAATTTAAAAAACACAATTTCAATTGACACTCTTATCTTCACATATTGTTTTTAGGGACCAGCAATGCACAAGTCCACATTTTCTGGACATACCAGGAAAATTCATACATCCTCCAGCAGTTGTTCCTGCAACCCATCTGCCCTCATAGAATGAGGTCCTCCAGTGGCAAGAAGTGCCTCCATCGAGGAAGTCGGGACACAGGCAGCAGATGTCAAGATCTGTGTAGAACCTACAGAAGTCTTCTAGGGTCATCCTGTTGAGAACAGAGTTATATTTCATTAGTTAATTAGTATTTATACGTTGTTTCCTGGGTTATTTTATGTCAATCACTTAACATATGTAAATGCACATTTTCATACACGTCTTCCAAAAATAAATACAAGTTAGACTTTATAGTGTTTAACCATCAAGACAAAAAAAAGTAGCTACATTGTAAATAATTATTAGAATTAGTTTCAGGATGCTTACCAAAACTCTCCATCATCAGCAACTGAAAGGCACATCTCGCGATCTTCACTACTCACAGTTTGCCACAAAACTGACCTTTAGGTGCAATTTGTCAGTGAAGATAGAGGAGACACAACATTATTATGAGTTTTTATTAAACAATGTAGGATGCATTGTTTTGGTAGCTTGAGACAAAACCATTAGGTTATAGCCTCCTCTCTGTTGCTTTTACCCTTTGAAACTATATAGAAGTGCGATTAAAAATCACCAGAGCACTGTCGAAAGTACCTCCATTTAGAAACTTTCCATTTGTGCTTTTGTGTGGCTCACAGCACACACGAGGCAGATAAGTATGGTTAACTGCTTATTATCAAGTTTCCATGGCATGTCCTTAAACTCAATAACCGAATAGATATTTGTCTTTCAAATTCCTAATATTCTGCATTTGCTCTTACAAATCTTGGCTTCCATTTACAGAAAACTGCCTTGACAAGTTTTGTCCAAACTGCCATGATGATAAGACAGCTCAACAAAGAGCTTACAGTATTCTTCCACACCTTTTGCATTCAGAGAAAGAGTCATTTAACTGTGTCGTTCTTACTGATCGCTCCAGTCTCCTTTCCACTCTCCTTGGCCCCAGGGGTTCCACAAACGTACCAGGCATACTGGCTGTCCTCTGCTCATCACCTGAACAGCAATTAACAGAAGAAAAGCACACAATTGCTATTTGCCATAAGAAATGTTACTATCTACTAATTTACTTAAATACATATCACTTGATACAGTGGGAATAAACTTAAGGCCTTTTTAACCTGTGACTTTACAAGGAACCAAACCATTTCCAGGGGCGAGCTTAAAGACCTTGATCCTTGCTATTCATAATGATCTGTATAATGCCTTTAAAACAAATGCAAGTCTTCACCTGTTTCACACCTGTGACAGTGTAGGCATGGCCTTCGACCAGTCCATTTGGTAACACTGTGTTGGCTGACGTCTCCTACAAAATGGAGATACCGTTTATGCAACATACATTTCGTTAACCGTGTAACAAATGAAGTTAACAGGACCAACGCTGGATTGTCAACTTCCTTAACTGATTAATTAACACTATGACCTAGTCTACAGCTAAAGTTGTTTTGTACATTTAACATGTTTTTTCATACATAAAACAATTGAACGTCAAAATTTACATTTTTCCTTCCTGCCAATACATATTAAAGGAGATTTGCATTCGGTGTCTTTGTCATTGCAGCCAGGAAATGACTGTAAGAGCACAGTTGAGCACTTTCTACCTTTTATATTTATGTTGTATGTCTGAATTCTGATGTCTTTATAACAATAAAAAAAAATTACTTTGAAATCTTTTTACAATTTTACAAATTGGGCCCTTTATTTTTTAAATTTAAAAAATATTGTGACCACTCATTTTTCTCTACCCTGATTTTTTTGTGACTTGGCAGTCTGAAATCCTGGAACCAGTCTTTTGGTATATGTAAATTTATGAACAGTCTCAGGGATTTGGATACACAAAATTTAATGTTTTCTTCTTTGGCCCATGCTACAGCCTTCCCCCAGGGTTGATTAAAAGCATGTCAGTTTTTTTGTTAGCCTGTTGACAGGCAAACAAAGCAAATGAACTGGCAACATCAACTCCTTGGCGGCAGTAATCATTTTTCATAACATGAGTAAACATGTACTTTGGCTACCATCATCTTAGCCTGAAGATACCTTTGTTATTTTGGTTGCCTTTCTGACAGACAGTCCACAAAGTTTTAGCACATTAAAGAACTACCAGCTAGTGTATAGTTTTGTATGGTATAGCTATACTTACCCCCTTTTTTGTACCACACCCCATCAGTGACCCGGACCGACCAGCCCTGTTCATCAGTTCCCACAGACTTGGTGGAGGGTCTGGCAGATTGATACATAAATGAACACCACCAGTGAAGTCCACCAAAGCCTCAGAAGGTGTTCCAGAATTCATGTCCGAGTATGAACCGCACACTCTGATAAAAGTTGGTGTAAAATTACTCACACAAGTTCTCCAAAAAGAAACCAAATCTCACTCTGAGACCATTAGTTTTTGACTGAGAAACAATATATTGCTTTTTCATACTTGGCATAAGCTTTCTCCAGCAAAGCAGGCCAGAACTCAGTTGGGTCTTTGGAGTGAACGAAGATTAGTCTGCCATTAATTGTTGGCAGCTTGTCATCAATGACAACATCCACCCACCTTCCAAATCTCCAGAACTAAATAGTAAAAAAAGGAGAATATTAGGAGTTGACCTGATGTTAGATAAACATGTTCAATGACTGTTAGTTTACCCTGAAGTGGAACAGGCCGCAGTAGTCCTGATCAAATCTTTGGTCAGGTGGAACAACTTGCCCAAAGATGTGTTTCTGGAATGTCAGCGCTCCGATAGATGCAAGAAACCAGCAGTTCCCTGAGTGAAACATTGTCATTGAGAGATGTAATAAGAAAGATTGAGGTTTGCTGAGGGGTTTAGGAGAGGAAGTAATGTAGTAAATTAGAGTCAAATTGAACTTGTTTTTAAACCTATGATCACTAAAACTTGACTGAACTAAGTCACCTCTGATGTGACCGTACTGTCTCATAACCTTAAAGCAATTGTTTGTGTTGCCTTATCCAAGTACCGAAACTTGATCAATTACTTTCATGTCAAAATATCAATGACCTGGTTGAACAGTGGCTGGAGTGATTAAATAGAATATTTTTGGGAGGCTATCATATGACCATTGTGCATATGTTTTTTTTAGGTTAACATGGAATACTGTAAATGAGAACAAATTGTCTTTTCTGTTCATTTTTGGATTGTTTTTTTTCTGCCTGTTGTCTACACTTATCTGCAAAACATCAAAACTGCTTTTCTGGACAAACATTTTTTGTATAATTTACAAATAAAGCATTTTTCTTACCAACAATGCCTTGACCAAAGTCGAACCTGGAGGCCCCATCCACGAATACTTTTGGAACTGGAACTATTTTCTGAAACAGAAGAATTTTAACATAATTTACTTAAAAGAAGTACACTAAGCAATTAGGAATAACCAGCATACTTTGACTCCAACCTGAGCGTACATATGTACCTGCCCAACAATAATGCTCAAAAGAAAAGAAGTGAAAGATTAACAGAGAAGAACAATAAGCAAAAGAGACATTTGTGCACCAAAATTTTGGAATTCTGTTTTAAAAGCAAACAGCTTGTATCTGACTTTTGTTTTGTTAGTAAACAATCAAAATATATCCTACATTTAATATTGTGTCAAACATTAAAAGACTCACAGGTGGTCTCAGCCACTGTACTCTGGCCATGTCAGTGGGGTTTAGGATCCCTTCACCCACGGATTTTCTATCAGGCGGGAACATTTCATCGATGTACCTAATCCGTTGTTGTAGACAGTAGTTTTTCAGCTGATCGTAGCTTTGGTTGAGAAACTTCTCAGGGTTGGCGACGGTACCAAAGCCATCTTTAGTGTGGCGGGCATTGATGATTTTCATACACACACCGGGTGGAGGCATTGCTGTTCTGCTTGAACTCTGTTCAGAGAAAGGAAATGTAAAACAATCACACTTTTCCATTGTTATTATGGACTTCCTGGAGACAGCCATCAGCAGACATAGTTATAACGGACAGAAGGTGTGGGCAGCCAACCATCCGCACTTCTTTGCTTCTGGTTGTGCCTGCTGCTTCACCACTCAGTTAACCCAAGTCGGAGACGAATGCGACCATTCACTCTTGTTAATTTTGGGCATGTGTGACTGTGCCTTTAAGAGCTCATGGCTGTGGGACTGCCTCAACCTCAGTGCTGCCAACTTCCTATCAACCACCATGTTAAGGCATGATCACACATGCAAACAATAAACAGTGGTGAATTTTCAACTCCCGTTCACTCATTTATTTTGAGTCAAGGTACTATTTTACTTAAAAATACCTGTTTGCTTTTGTTTTCTACATAGTTGAATTCTGCCTTTTGTGTCTCAAAAAGACTGAATAAGATCCCTAAATAAATTACTGCACGTGATTGCTCTCCAGCACCTCAGTCGTATATCACACACTCATCTAGGCTTCATGTTAAGACACGATCTTTGACTGACTTGTTTTTCCAGCTTATGGTCTATGGCTTACACACATGCCTAAACTACTATCACATGCAGTAATTTTGTTTATCCTAATGACATAAGGCGCTGGCATTACTGCAGTGACCTGTCGGCATGCATACATTGTACATCACAAACTGTTCATTCTGCCACTGTCATTCAAATGATTGTTATTTATTTAATCTTATTATATGCACACCATAGTTTACAGTCTGCTGGTATGAGTATTTTGTAGAACTCTGCTAAACAAATAAAAACATGGAAATGAAGCAAGTCTATTGATAAAGTTTCCTAAATGTTCAGTCATCAGTATATCCGTCAGAAAAACCCACTCATTTTGACTCAAACACAACATTACAATATAAATGTTAATGTTAAACCTCAAGTCGACAAGTTAAAAAAAATGACTGCCATGTGAAGATCTTAATCTTACCTCAGCAGGCAGAAAGCGAAAGTGTGCAGTCTCTGTGAAACAGCAAGTAATAGAGAAGAGGCTCCAGTTATTATATGTTACCTGCAAGCGCCCTAGGCTACTCCTGTCAACAAAGGATGCTCCAAGATGAAACTCCTCCTGTAACTTGACATTTTACCTGCCATATTTGCATGTAAAAGCACCGTATTGCATAAGAGCAGTGTGTGCATGAATAGAAGAAGTTTGCCCTGGCTTGTTCAAATGTTCATGTGATTGACATGTGAATTCACAGGAATAGGTCGAGGCATTCAAATGTCATGAGAAGAGTGCTGACTGGATGCTTTTAAACACAAATCTGCACACGCTCATTAGTTCTGTGTGCCCTCGTCTTTTGTCCTTGGTGGGTGGGGCAAGTGGGACATAGGTGTTTTTAGCCTTTTGGTTAAGCATGTTTACTAAAAGGCTAAGATCACATGGCATGACCGACAGACAAACATTGCAAAAAGACAAGAAAAGGAAAACGGGCAAACTTTCTCACACAGATTTACTTAAAACAAATATTATATCACTGCCATAGATGTTGCAGAAGAAAACGTTTTATGTTTCTTATTTTCTTCCCAAAAGTCTGTGCTAAAGTGTTTTCGGGTTCCTAAAAATATACAAGGGTTCAGTTTTGTGAATAAGGATGCAGAGTATTGAAATGTAATGAATTATTTAGTTTCCTATTAAGTTACTACCTACATATTTGACACACTTTTTCGTGATAGTAGTAAATCTTATAGAACAGAATCATTCAATCAGTGTGAAAAGTTGACACTCTGAAGTTGGCATCATGTCTGCGTGAATAAAAGGATGTTACACTGGCTTGTTCAAATGTTAGATGTAAATTCACAGCAATCAGTTTCATGTGACAGGCACTGGCTGGCGGCCTTAAACATAAATCTGTCACAATTGTCTGTACATATAAAGACAGCAAATTCATCCCTCAAGGCTAAATGCTGTTTTATGAGGCCTTTTGTAGGTTGTATTTTTCTGAAGAAAGTTGTAAAAGGTCAGTCTTGCACTGCAGATCCGTCAGTTGTGTGTCTCTATTCTTTTGTTGGTAATGGGTGGGACAAGTCGGACATCTGTGTTGGTCTTCGGCAAAAAATGTGTTTGTCCAAGGGCTAAAATGACATGACATTATTGACAAACAGACATTTTGCAGACATACATATTGACACAGAGGTTCCTACTGTGTCGATGCTGATACCATTGCAAACAGTCAGAACATGCAAACTTGCACTGTGAACCAATATGATGTGACTGTCATAGATGTTGCAGGTGTGTCAGAACCAGAGCTCAGCTGGGAAGGTTTTCAGTCGCCCCTTTCAGACTGTCTCTGCAGTAGTCCCACTTTATTGCTGTAATGAGCTGTGCTGGCCTTACACCTTACTGATTCTGTGAGGTTGTATAATGGCGTCTATTCACATTGCAGGACAGTAAGCAGCGGTGAATTGAGGACAATAATGGCTGAAGAGCTGCCCGTCCTGCTGTAGTAGAGTCTACATACTCATCTCAATGTAGAGAGTCTACATACTCAGTTTTTCTGCATTTTGTCCAAATTGATTCATTTGCTGTAGGACTCAAATGAGAGGCGTGCTTCTGATGATGCATCACATATCATAACTAGCATTTGTGTCCCTGTCCTCAACCACAACACATCTTAAGAAATGGTCCTCTGTTGGACCTTTGGCATACTAGGCAGGCACAGTGTGCCCTCTAGTGTCCTTAATTGTCTGCTGGAGTAATTTCTCAAAATAGGGCCATTTGTACTTTAGTTACATTAAAGCTTTCTGTTTCCCCCCCCCCCCTCATTTTACATTACTAATTTTTCCCACAGTTATGATATGTAAGGTAAAATGTTGGATTGGCCGGCTGACCTAGCCCCTCCCCCTCCTCCTGGAGTGGGTAGTCAGACGAAATCAGGTGTGGGGAAATAAGAAAAGAGGAAAAATGAAGCCAAAACAGAAAACCAAGGCAGTTTAGGACAAAACATCTGAAAAAGAGGTGAAGGTGAAATAATTACTAGAGCCACCATACATATATAAGAAGTTAAATGTCCCATATTTATTCCATCTGTCCACTTTTGCACTCTGCACTGTTACCCTGCTGTGCTGGTTACAAATGTCATTGTAATGCTGATTTTATATGGAACGTGTTTTTCTTTTTTCTTTTTTTTACACTTTGCCCCCAGAGCATCAACTTGAGTTAGTAATTACATAGAATTAAAATAATCAAGAGCAACTTCAGGTAGAGGAAATTGTTAATCATTTGCCCTGTATGTTTTTTCCCTGAGTGACATATTATGATGAAGCTACATACTAATGTGTGTGTATTTGGTTTATAAAGCGGATTGTGATGCTCAAATCACCACAAGAGGGCAGAAGTGCAACACTGATCTGTGAACTTCTGAGAAGCAAAGCCTTCATTTATACATCTTATTTATCATGACTGACTCCTCTTTGTGAGGGTGCATGATAAATGCTACAGTTGGTTTATTGCTGAAGCTTTGGTTTATTATGAGCTACCACAGAGTAGATTAACATTATCGCTGAGCAGTTATTTTACAATAATTCATTTGTTGCATGAATGTGTTTGCTGTGATGTTGCTTGCTGTGCAAACTTTTGACCAGTTAATATTTTGTGCATATTTGGGTATGTTCTTGTGCTGTTTGCATTGAGCATATGGACCTGTTTTACTGTGTTTTACAGAATTCTATGGTAAATCCACATACACTCGATGGCGACTATGATTTTGATTTGGCATTGTTTGTTAGTGCTTGTCAATCACTTTGCGTATGCATTTATTTTGCTTGATTTAAATTTATGTCATGAATTGTGCAGCATTGCGTAGCATACAAATGTTCTAAAAGTCTTGTGCATTATTTAATACACATTTTTCCAAAATTCAGCTTGACATCAGCTGGTATCACTTTGGAATCTCCAGTAAAATAAAAATTAAACTAAAATTCTGTGCTTTTAACACTGTTTGGCCAAACAGCATGTTTGTAATCATCAGTTCTGATGGTTAAGTGAGATTTAAACACATTTCAAATGCAACATTTAAAAACCTTGCATAAAGTTTTGGAAGACTGTATTTTAGTAACCAGTGTCGGCATGTTACAATCTCTGAAAACTCCCTGCAGTACACTAATTTGTCACCTGATGGTGCTGTTGCTCCATTTTGGCCACAAAAGTCCCAACCTGCCACTCCTTTTCTTTCAGCTGCAGCATCCATCTCACAGACATGGATTGGCCACATGTTCTGACATACCATTGTTCATCATCACTCGCATTAATATTAACATTTCTGCAATTTCTCCCATTTTCAGACAGAATCTGTCTTTGCCTGCCCTCACTGTTTGAACGATGACCAGCTGCAGGCAGTCAATGAAATGTTTAATGTATGATCTGTGCTGTGGCATCAGCTGGGCTAATGTAGGTCACGTTGGAGTGGAGGGACACCTGTGCAGCGTGCCGGCTCTGCAACATGGACGCTGCCTGTAAGATGGCTACTGCCGGAGTCTGTCTGGCTTTTTGTACCCACACAATACCGAGTGTGTGTGTGGTGGGTGTGGTCGCAGGGGGGACTGATGTGTTACTGGATGATGAAACAGACAAGGGGATGTGTGACCATCAGTCTACTGCACCAATGTCAAGAGTAACGTAGTATCAGCACAGAGGATAATTCATATCAGGCACCAAACCCCATTTATATATTGCACAATTTAAGGTTGAATAAACTGAATCTTAATCTCCTGCAAGAAAACTAGCGATAATAGCAAAAGATTTATCATGGGGGACTCAAGTGAATCTTACTCATCATTTAAGGACTATGAAGAGTTTTTTTTTTGTTTTTTTTTGACACTTTTCCTCTTGATTTGTTGGCTTATATTTCTGCTCTTTTATTCTGAAACCAGCACCCCTTACACCCCTTTGGTAATGGCTTGTGCATATGCTGCCCTAACCAGACCCCAAATAACACAGACACCATATACATTACATTCTTTCTTTCTCTGTTCCCACTCGGAGGCCTTAGTCAGCAGAAAGGCTGTAAAGGAATTTCCTGTTGAAGCCCACCGCTCCCTGGGCCTGGCTTCGTGTATGCGCTTTACATTACCTTGGACTCTCACCAATGTCGTCTACAGATCATTTCGCAGAGGACAGACAATGAGGGGGGTGGATGCCAATCAGACAGGGGGAGAGAAATACTTCCCTCCTGAGGATCTTTTCAGCGTCCCGCTTTCCCCCTCGTAATCCATCCTTGACCAGACACATCCTGCTTCTCTTTCTGCCTCTGTGACTTTCTCTCTTCAGTGCTGCTCCATGCATAGCTGTCACAAACATAGTCGCACTCATTTCCAGTTTCTCTACAAATGCATACACACACAGAGAGTCAGGATGAGGTCATTGTCTTGAGAGCGAGCATTATTCTCGGCACCCTAAAGGGAGAAACCCTGTAACCCCTCTGCCTTTCAATACGCACAAAAGACTCCCTTTGAGGGAGGAGGCAGACTCCTATGGAATGTGTTACCAGGGTTTTCTATAACGACTGGCCTCCCAATGCACATTCATTTCATATGTGTGTGTGTCCCTGCATCTTGGGGCTTTTCTGCAGGGTTTGAATTCTCTCTCTCTCTGAATTAGCTCTGTGTTTTTCATTAAACAGCCACGCATACAACCGCCTGTGTACGGAGTTGACTCAGCCTCACAGTTCATTTAGTTCTTCACTCTGTGATAGGAACAGACATCGATGTGTGAACTACATGTCCAACATAGTTTTCCCCCTGCCACAAAGAGAGAAAATGCAGCCACCAGGCTAAGTGTTGAGCCATTGCCGAGCCGTGTGGGGGAGAAGAAAAAAAAAAAAAGAAAACAACTTCTAAAGGACTCTTGAGATGCCTCCGGATTTTTCCATGACAAACCATCGCCTTTCCCAATGCTGAGCGGTGGGAACAGGCCACTTTGTTTGTACGAAGCGGTGTCTGGGAGGAATGCGGGGTTTAGACGGGGGGATAGTATGATAACTCCCACTCCATTCAGATTTATGGTCAAGACAGAGGGGCTCCTCTGGATGCATGTCAGGGGACCAGTAGAACACCGCCCATCCACTCCGGAGCCTGCCAAAGCAAATGTTTAGCCGAACAAACCCTTGCTATTCTTTACATCCTTCTTTTCTCTCTATTCTGTGTCTCTTTTTCTGTGCACTCATATGGAAAAATGAGTAGTTGTTCTTCTGTGAAGCTCTTGCACACCACATTTATGTTTAATCTGCAGCCTGTGTGAACAGCAGCGACAGTAGTATGTGGATTTGAGGTTTAAACCTGACCATAAACTCTGAGAGGACCTTGATGACTGACTTTCAATGCAGTGGAGAGTCTGCATAGGTCACATTAAAAAGCATCCGGTTGGCAGTGTGAGAGGGTTCACATTGGAAAAGTCTTTCCTGTTAAAGGGATACTCTGGTAATTGACTTCTTAACTTCAATTTATAGTTGGACGTTTTGGGAAATAGACTCTTTTTTTCTTGTAGAGAGCTAGAGGAGAAGATTGATACGACTATCATTTCTCTACTATAGACTGAATATAAAGATGGACAACACGGCTCCACTCCCTCCTGCTGTACCAAATTGGAGCCAAAATATCCCAGATATGAGAGCTGCCACCTTCTGCTTTTAGAGCCTGATTCTCCAGCAGTGAACACCTGTTTGAGCCTTGGTAGCCTGACCAATCAAGAGCCAATCACAGTTCTTAGTAATTACAAAGTAAAACCCCTCCTTTATTGCATCAAGTGAGTAATAAAAACGGACTTCACAAAAGTTCACCAGAAATAACTGTCTTTGTAGTTTAGTTTTACAGTCCCATGTCTCGTCCAGTAAAACTCGGGGGCGGGGCTAATGGCTGACACTGAAGACAGTCACCAAGGGGTGATCAAGATCTTTTGGTATCACCTTTAGGGAGCTGTCATCCAATCCATCTTTATATACATTCTATGTGTACAGTAAAAATGAATCTACAGCAAGCAGCCAGTTAGCTTAGCCTAGCTTGGCAAAAAAGACAAAGAAAAAAATCTGCAAGCCTAGCTCTGTCCAGAGGCCTTCAGGAAGTCCCTGCCAAGAAATAGTCCATCACATGACCTCCATACATCAAACTCCTTAACAAATAAGCCACAGGGTGATGCTTGACTACTAGCCAAGTTTCAGTGGAATGTCTTTAGTCATCCGAAACATCCGACAATAGGCAGTTTTTTCCTACCTTCTCATACAAACAACCTTTGGTATATTAGTGCCCCTGGAGTAGTAGCTTAAAACACATGGTTAAGGTTGTCAAATGGTCACAGTTTGGTTAGTTGTAGGAAACAAAATGACCATTCTTATTACATGGTTAAGCTTAGGAAAACAGATTTTGTGGCAAAGTAACATAACTTCATGAGGTCGTTACGTACGTGATGTAAAACACAACATAAAATGTGATGTAGCTGTACACAGAAGTTAACTGAGATACTTAACATAAAATAGCAATGCTGACTTTGGTTTCACATGTCCCAATCATTTCAGATGTGATATTAAATGTCCTCTAGTGTGTCCCTCCTTTAGAAACAGGTTAGGAAGAGAACATTTGCTGACAAACATGGTTTTTTACCTGCTGGAATATCATGTTCAGCTATGTTTTAAATAATTTAGCAGCTTCCTGGGCTTGATGTGCAACATGTGAATTATTTCCCAGTGGGGTAGGACTTTAAAAACCTCTCTAAAAGTTTTCCAAATTCTTCAAGACCCACCTGTTCCCTGATTACCCCAACAGACACAATTGCAAATACAGCCCTCAGCCTGCGTCTCAGCTTTGTTCATTTTGTCCTCTTCTCCAATTCTTTTAACAGCTCAACCAGCCACTCTGAATGTCCTGTTCCCCTCTGTCCCCTCTCCCCTCCACCGCCTCCTCTTTTCATTACTGTCCCATTCATTCATTTATTCTCAGTCTTCTCCACTGCTCCGGGACACCAGTGGACCCATTCATCTGTCTCTCCCTGTGTCTCCCTCTCCCTCCCTCCCTGGTCTAATCAGAGGACCACACACTCCCTCGTCTCATCTGATGTGTGGTAATTGAAGGTGAGGTTGTTTTGGTGGTGGAGGAGAGACAAGGCCGAGTTTGACTGTCTGCAGCCATGCAAATGAGACTGTCAAAACTTCACGGTAGTCTCCATTATCCTATGAATAAAAGCCGACACTAGCTAGCCTGTTACATAAATCTGCCTTGTAAATTGCAGCATCCAAGAGGTAAACTGCTTCACAATGCTCCCTGGAGACAAGGGTCCGCTGAGGACTTGTGTTGGACTGAGTTTAGTTGTTTAAAATACACTCGTCTCTTGTAGTGTACTGCCATTGATGTGATTTTTTGGGCCACTTTTTCAACAATATAATGTTCTCAGCAAACTGTTCTTTCTCAGTATTGTTTAACACGGTTCTCTTCCTTTTTTACTTTTAAGAATGATGTCTTTTTAAATTGGTGCTCCAACTCAATGACTGAATGTATGTCCACGAATACACCACTGACAACAGGCTACTAGCTACTTTTTTTTCACTATTTTTTTTCCAACTAGGTCGACTATTCCCAGAGGCCTCATAAAACTGTGTTTAAACCTGGGT
>JAOWBC010000248.1:19312765-19326641 GCA_028566105.1 Hypoplectrus providencianus | reverse complement strand
TATATGAAAATGATAGTTCTAAATCCATTTTCCTAACATTGTCGTAACTGATCTTACTGAGTGTAAAAGCAGAGAAGGAGGCCAGGATACCGAGTATAAAGAATGACAAGGTCCACATACTGTAGGTAGGGAAGGAGCACTGGATTTTTGGCCAAAGGACTGGCATTCATGTTAACCAAAAACTTTTTTACCCTTGTATTGGCAGTCTTGATGGTCCGGCCTTATAAAACAATGCCCATTTGACATCAATAATAAATGTATTAAAAATAGGGGCCGTTATGTTTATTTTTCCAGACGTGTTGGCATCGTCCTCCCAATAGGGACTCTACTTTTGAAAATGCTCCTATGGGCCCTGAAATGGTAGAATAAACAAAACAAGATGAGTGTTTTTGAAAAGTTTATGAAAGTTAATTGGAACGTTGTGGCTGCCTTCAAATGTCTGGTTCAGTGTTCAAACTACACCATAAGAAGTCCCTTTATTGTTTCTTGATTGTTTTAAATCTGTTTTTTGCTTGGGGAAATTTGCAGAAATAGATGTTGTTTAGTAAAACAATTGGCATAGAATGTCACCTGATATTCACTTTGCTACCGATACAGATTCTCCAGAGGACTCTTACATAATACCAATTCAAACATAACATTTACACATAGTTGCATCATCAGGTAAATATAAACACTAATGTAGTAAACATGTTGTTCACTTCTTAACAGACCGACAGGTGCTGCCTGCGTCACATCTGCGCTAGTCATTATAATATTACCTGTAAGGCCTCCAAAAATGATTGAAGAGTCTACAGTCAGACCGCTTATTAGTCCCTCCTGTCCATGCTCTTTCGCTGTTTATAGATACCCTTGGTTTCACTCACAGTGTGTACACTGCCTGAGGATAAAGGCATTGAGATGATGAGAGTCTCGTAACCTCCGGGGTGCACTAACAGGTTTTTGTTGTGTCTCCTCCAGGACGTGTAACCAAACGCTTTCAGACGTGCTGGCCCCATTTGTTTTGCATGTTAATGCTCGGGGATACTTTCTTTCAACGGCATCAGAAACATCGAAGGCATCAATCAGCCCGACAGGACAGAAACTGTAACCATATTAGGGTTTTACAGTTTGGATCTAATTGTATTTTATGCCAAACAGGAGCCAAATAAATGTCCAGGCTCAAAAACTATAATGCTATTGCAGTATTTCCCTGTGGTACTGTTTCATATGCACATTGGAAAACATTTTTGAGCAACAATGTGGATTGAGAGTGTTTGTAATTCAATTTGTGTGACTCCCATCCACAGTCACTAGAGTACTGTACTTAAGTACTGACATTTCCTCCAGGAATCAGTAAAATGTTGTTGATTCTGAAGCAAAATTTTGAGATACTTGTACTTACCAAGAATTTCCATTCTATGATATTTTATACTCATACTCCATACTATATTTCATGGGTATTTATTTAATTGACTCTAGTCATATGTTTTTTTTTGTTTTTTTTTATAAAGAAAATAGAATCCATTGCTTGAGGTGAAGCTGCAAACACAAAGGAACTACTTGAAATGAGCTTAAAATCAAAGTTAAGCTCCCTTAAATATACATTATGTCCAATATCTAAAAAAATAATTTTGTCTTTAGCATCATTTTGTACATTTGGCGTATTCACTCCATTTATTTACAACATACACAGTCTCTTACGTGTCCATGTGCCTGCAGAGCAGAGACGGCTGTCCATGCCTGGGAAACTGTCAGAAAGCAACACATTTTTCACCAGCTTTAATGTGATAGAGGCCGGGCGATTTAATCCTTCACTGCGTAGAATTAATTTGGTGTTCCTTGACTCCCTGGCTCAGAGCTGAGAGCCATATGGCATAGCTGGCCACTGCGGGCCCTGGAAGACACAGCTTCACGCCAGAGGTGAAGCAGATTGGAGAACACAGGGACAACTGTAACAGCGTGGATCAGTTCAGTTTCGCATCATGAAGAGACTGCTCAGTTTTTTATACAGTAATTTGCTCTGGTTTCAACCCAACCCATGTCATAATATGTATTCAGGAAGCATTCAAAAGTCAAGTTAAAAATTATGGAAGAAAAGTTACATGGTCGTTTTTTACAGGTATCCCTTGATAAAACCTCAAGATATCTGAATGAAAATTAGTTTTTGTGTACCCACAAATCTCCTTATAGACATTTCCACTTCATGCAGATTCAATGCAGTTTGTTGCATAAACCGTGTAGTTTTTTCTAGCGCTGTACAAATGTTGTCTCTGCCAGTTTCATTTGAATATTTCTGCATACTAGGGTCCCTAAACAGTGTTGGAATTGCATAAATTTGGTATCACCAGAAAGCTGTGTCTATTGTGGATTTAGTGAGCCAAATTCCTATTTAGGTATAATGTTAATCTCAAAAGTAGTATTACATTGTTGTGAGAGGATTTTTTGAAATGTGAGGATAAGGGTATATTGACAATAAGAGGATTTGTTGGCAGTCTCCAAAACACAAGTGCTCCTCTTCCACTTGCCAAAAATGTTAAATCACAGCATATATTGTTTTGTTGTTGTCTTTAAGGTCTTGATATCTTAGTGCAGTAATTTAGAGAGAATTTTGACTATTTCTATAAAGGCTTAAGTGGTCAAAAATAGTAAAATATAGCCCCAAATCTGTGTAACAAGTTGTATCAACCATGGTATCAGTGTGGTTATGCTCATCATATTCATAAAAATGTTAAAAGTCCATACGTAGTCCAAACCTATGTTAATATATATGGCTCCAGCCTGGCCTCACCATTTACAATAGCCTGGAACCGCTCCTGTCAATAACAGAAAGATATTAGCCTGAGAAGCAGAAGTGCCACTTTTTTCTGTCTCTGAGGAGCATAGCAGCCACTTCTCCTGCCACACTGTGACATTTCTGATTGACACTTATCACAGTTGCCACTTCCCTTGTGTCTAACTTATTGTAGTTGTCACGCAGTGCAGAATAACCAGCTATCCAGAGATGCGAGGCTCATTGATGTGCCATCCATAGCCACAGCTGTTTGCGTGGGCGCCCCGCTATGACAAGTCGTGCCTCTGTTTAACACACTGTGACTCACACGTAGTGAAGAGACATTTGACACCTGACCCCAGGGCTGGAGGGAAATGGTAGTGACATGCTGCTCCACTCTGGGCATCGCACTGCACAGCTTCTACTGGCACTGCAGAAAACTCAGCTGTCAGAGCTTTTTTCGATTGCCACTATTGGACCTCACTTCTCAGAGATGAGTGTAAATATGCTGTTTTTGGCTTCTATCAACCCACTGATATTTTTTTCCCTTTTACTATGAAGATTCTGCTGAGTGGTTGTTGATTTTATCATCACTCTCTGATACAGCAGAGCTCACTGAAGAGTCCTCCTGCCAGAGTGAGTGTTACAAATATAGACATGCTTCATTCTGGGATAACAAGTTGAGGTGCTAGAGACACGTCAGAGCGTCACTACCGTCCTCCTGCGGTTGCTCCTAGCAACATAATTTTCCTGAATGTCAGGAGAGTGAGAGATGGTGCCGGGTGTCTGATTATGACGGAGCGAACAGACTACATGTCTAGAAACAATGCAATTATCTCCTGCGTCATCACACCCGGCGAGAAGGCGCGAGGATGGGAAATGAAGTGTGTTCGTCGTATGTTGCGTGTCATGCATCAATCAGATTCATGGTGGTGTCTTTTTTCAAGAGGCTGCACATGAAGAGCGGAGTTGAAATAAGATGCGTCGTTGGGTTTATCAGTCTTTTGCTTTTGTTTCTCCTAGTCAATCTCTCGTGGGCCGTTTCATAATTTGGCGCATTTTCCTCTGCTGACTAGATGATCAATGAAGTCCTTTTTTTGTTCGTCTGCACGACATAAATCATCTCATTAAGACATCTTTTGTTGCAAATGGCATCTCCTCCCTCTCTCCGAAAACCTCATTCTCTCAATTTCTCTCTCTTTATCCCATTCTCCTCTGCAAGCAATCTAAAGCGCTCCTCTGGGATGCTGGCTCTGCTGTAATTCAGGAGTAGATTAAGAGAAGATATGGTATCTGAAGGCGGCAGGCCTGTCAGGGACAGCAGCCGGGAGACAAAGGGAGGAAGCGAATGAGAGAGGGGAAGACAAAGACAGAAACAGAGACAGGCAGAGATTGATGGCTGCAGAACTCCTAGTATAGTGGGCAAAAGAGGATCAGATAAAGAAGAAAGAGGTACACTAAGAGAAAGAGACAGTCACAGACATCGATAGATTCAAACAGACAGTCTTTGTTAATGGCCCACAGGGACAAAGTTAGACCGGAGCCACTCAATTCCTCTCAGTCTTAAAGACTCTCTGTTAATCAGCCATCATAGAGTTTGTCCTGCGGGGCCCGACAGATGCTTGGCTGAGGGCGTCAGCATCACAAGCTCCTCATTGTCACACAGGATGTAAGGATTAGGAGCGTAAAAAGCAGCAAACATCATATGATGACAGCAGACATCAGGGATGGGACAAACATCTACCCGCAGATTTTAGAAAGTGAAATATCCTCAAGAAAGAAAAAAGACAGTCAGTTTAACACTGAGATGGTGAGGAACAAGCAGACAAATTGAAGACAAGACACAAAGACTTCTGACTTCTGGATCAGTGAACACCGTTTTTAGTCAACTGAAAAGGTCTGGTGTGTGCTGAGAGCTGTATTTATTCATCTTATCATGCGGCTGCTGGAATAATAAGCTTGGTGAATAGCGCAGGTGGGAACAACACAGCTGTGCAGCTTGTTTTATGTTGCAGGCTGAAGCAAACAAGGTTTCATTTCTCAGTGGTGGAATGTCACTTTTGTACATTTACTCAACTAAAGGTATTCATTAAAAGACACTATGGCCCAATACAAAGTTTCAAATCAGAAGATAACATGGAAAATGGCATACAAAATACAAAAAAAGAATCCACATTGAATAACAGTTGGTTCCAACTTCCAAAATAGAATAAAAACAAGTAAGTGAATGGTAAACAGGTTTAGCAGCAAAACAAGGCATCACAAAGATTTACAAACTCACACAACTAGAAGTAACATGTCCTAGGAGTGTTTTCTACAGTAAGGTATTAGTGGGAATGCAGTACAATGACATCCATTGCAGTGACTTTGATTAGACCTAGATGGATATACTTCTGAATGGAGGCTACCAGGCACAGGTCCATGAGCCCAAAGTTTCAGGGCTTCAAAATGTCTCTTATACAGGCTATAAAGAAATGCAAAATTACTAAATGTCAGGAAAAAAAAGACGCCAAATAAGTCTTAACCAACAAAGGACACAACGCCAAACCTGTCATCTCAACCCCAATACCCCAAATGTACACAATCAACCGACATGAGTAAGGACCACAAAGAGACAAAAGATGAATCATACAATACAGCCTCCCTTTAATTCAGCTCATCAGGGACTCACTCCAGTGTTGGATTCTCTGTTCACGATGGAGTCACGTAAAAAAGTTTTCTGCAAGAAATAAAGGTAGCCAGGGTTGACAAACTGATTTACAAATGATAATTTTTGGGGTGAAGTTTTTGGGTAATTGCTTTCTATACAAATTTGAGGTACTTGTAATTACTTGGGGAGCAAAACAGAGAAATTAAAATCATCATATTTCTTCAACTCCACTGATTGGTTGTGATGACAGTGTCACACTGAATAATGGGGTGAAATCGAATGGAAGGTGGGTCCAATTACCAGACTACAGGTATGAATGACGTCCCCTGTTAAAGCAGCACGGCGCACTCATTGGGTTTGTTCGGGCGCATTAGTTTTGCCAGCAGGCTCCCACTCAGACAAACACCTCCATACCTCAACCTGCACAGCTTGAATTGGCCTGCTCTGCTTCTCCTCCCGCTGGCCCGCGAAGCGTGGCGTCCCACTGAGCACGCCCATCACTCTGTCGAGGCTCTGTGTGTGTCCCTGACAGCTGGGACATGGGAACAGTTGGAGAACGAGTCTTCTGGACACGTCCCATCGCACTGCAGCGCCGCTTGGCTCCGAGATCATCGTCAGCGTCAATCTGAGGCAAGAGGCAGTCGGTTTGTTGTCCCGTAGACCAGAGGGCTGTCGGCTGTGGTCATGACAACATCTAACATTAGACATGTGTTCATGTTTATGCCGTAACTGGGGCACTAACCTTTTTTTTACAACAACATCTCCAAACCCAAAGACAGTATAGGTGGTTAGCAAATACAACCTGCGACAACCCATATGGGCGTTTCATATTACAGAGCAGATATAGCATTATACATAAACGTAAAGGTCATGGTTGTAAATGCCAGAAGTGAGGTTGTTATGAGGACAATGTAACTGCTAAATAAGCATAAAGTTCCTTCTTGTAAAAAAAAAAAAAAGAAAGATGGCTACAGTTCCGTAAATTAAGGCTACAAATCCACTGATCAAGGTTTAGGGCAAATATTCCTGATAAGGTATAAGGTAAAAGACAATTCAAAGCCTCTACAAGGAAAACATAGCAACTACATAAACATAAGGTTTCTGTTATTAAAAAAGGGTTAGGGTTAGTTGAAAAAAGTTGCATTTCCACTGAATTTAAGCTACAAAAGCATTGATATAGGTTTAGAGGGAAAAAAGGCGTTATAAAAGACAGAAAGTAAATAATTGTACAAAAATGCCAGAAGGGAAGTATTTACAAGGACCACACATCTCCCACATAAATGTTCAATTTATGGTTAATTAAAAAAAAAAAAAAAAAAAACTAGTCTGTTACTTTTACACATTATGGTTGATATCTGCAAGTAAATCATACATATACATTTCACACAGTGCAGTATTGATCAGCACAACACATTCAGCCAGTATCTGAATTAGATTAATGCCTCTTGCTGGGTCGCACTGAACAAAATATTTTCTTTTAAATCTGCAGCTTGACTCTGATACCAGTAATACAAAGATCCACTTAAAATATAATGTGGCTCTACCTGCTGTGACACTGTGCACCAAACATCACCATAACATGATAACGCAGTGTGTCCGACAGGCAGCACCCTCTCTCCTCCACTCTCGCCCCTGTTTTTCACCAAGGGGGGGGCCTCCCCACACCCCCAGTAACAGGTTTGATTGGAAAGCATCTCGCCCCCAGCAACCAATCCCCCAGCAGCACCGCACACACGGACACACACACGCACACACTTGCACAGGGTTTCCGTGGCAACTGTGGTGCGAGGGGGTAGACAGAATGTTTTGGTCTACCGAGCGAGCCAGACTATGGTGATGAGGGGACGAGGCCTCCACCAGAGAGCTGCACTCAATAAGGGGACGGTTGGTTTGAGAAAATG
Organism: Hypoplectrus providencianus; assembly: GCA_028566105.1. NCBI lineage: Eukaryota > Metazoa > Chordata > Actinopteri > Perciformes > Serranidae > Hypoplectrus > Hypoplectrus providencianus. The sequence continues at coordinate 19,319,338 of JAOWBC010000248.1, read as the reverse complement.
TTTATTAAAGTTCATGACTACAGTTTTTCCACTGAATAAAAGGGTCCTATTATGCTCTTTGGAGGTTCATACAATATTTGGGGTTGCTACTAGAACCTGTGCTTTAATCTTCAAAAAACAACCTCTTGTGTGAATACATTTCAATCTAATCTTATTATTTCAGCCATAATCACATAGTAAATCAGTAGTTTTCTGTCTCTTTAAGCTGTCCTCCTGAAACGCACAGTCTTCTCTGGTTGGTTGTTGTTCCCAAGGCTGCACTCCCATTTTCTCTAATTAGTCTGTCATTGCCGTTGGAAGAATAACTCCAAAGTCCTTTCTATCCTCTCCTTTAGCACTTTCTATGACAAAAAAAAAAAAAATCACCAATTTTCAGTCAACCTGCGTAACAGATCACTTGCACAAAGAAGAGTGACATATATCCATTTGATGAACTGCACGTTAGCACTGAGTTAATTTAACTTTGGTGAAAAGAGTTCTATCTTCTATCCATCTTAGACAACTATTAGCATCGTTAGCTAGTCACTTGGTATAGCACCAGCATTCGCCTGATTTTCACTGCTAAGCTAGCCTTTGGTCACTTGGACTCATCATCTGTTGGAAAGGAGTGAGACCAGTGTGTCCAGAAGTTTAATGCAGAGGTTGTTGTTTTTGGCCAACCCCAAATTCTTACCCCAGCCGTAGTCAAGCCCTTTTACTTTGTAGTGTCAACCGTTGATGACACACCAAAGTTTATTTTTGGGGGCCAAATTATACAGTAACAGAGATGATGGAAGGGAACATGTGGCAAAGGGATCCTTGATATTAACACAGTCTTTTGGTGGTGGTCAATGAAGTAGTAACCTTCAAACTCAGCTGTTTGAGGATCTTTCTTGGACTTTAAGAAGCACCCAGAGATCTTATCTTTCAGCATCTCTTTTTCCACGTTTGTCATCTTATCTCTTTTCCAAACTGTGCTGCTGTTATTCTAAAACACTGCTCTTCCTTCTCATTTGGAACATTTTAAAATCAGGGCTGTAATGGCCGACTATCTGGCTGTCTGGCTTGTTCTACTTGGAGCCGGATGTCACACAGCTTCCAAAAAGTGGGCTTTTTGGAGATTACCGACTCTGAACCAGTTCTCTCTGGTTACTGGAATGGGATTAACTGCTGCTGCTGCTGCTGCTGCTCTGTGTGTGTGTGTGTGTGTGCCTCTCGTGTGCATGTTGATGTACCCATGCACATATGTGCATGTGTGAAAAAGTAGGAGTGGGAGTTAAAGAGAGACAGAGAAATAACGTGTGTTTGTGCTTTCCCAGCATCCTTTGTTGTCTGGCCTGATAAATGTGGCTTAGCCCAGAATCGTCTGTTTAATCTTGCCGCCATTTTGTTGTCTGGTGTCTATGGCTCGTCTCTATCTCTCTCATGGCAGTCGTAGCGGCTTAACTTCCCAGAATGGTTGCCATGGCAACACCAGCAGAGGTTTTTATCAGTGGCCATGGCGACGGCTGATGCACTGAGATGTGGCTCGCCGTTTTTTGGATGCATGGGGTGTTGGAGGAGGGAGAGGGGGAGGGATGGCAGCCACACCTTGATGAGGAAGACGGCAACCAGATCCAAGTTGTACATTTAAAAATCGTTTTCAATTTTATTCTATTTCACCTGCAGTGGGGACATGCATGCATGAGTGGAGGTGACTTTTTCTCTTTCTCACGCTGTGTCGGACTCGTTTCTGTGTGTGTGTGTGTGTGTGTGTGTGTGTGTGTGTGTGTGTGTGTGTGTGTGTGTGTGTGTGTGTGTGTGTGTTAGACAGCTTGACTGTGCACCAATCAGCACAGTCTGGTCCTAAGAGACTCAAATCTTGCCTCTCCACCGAGGTGAGAATTCTTAAATCAATTTCTCTGCCATTTTCTCTCCACCTCGAATGGATTGGATTTTTTTTTTCTCGTCTCTCCTCCACTGCAGCCGAATTGTAATTTAAAAAGCGTTTGGTGTAAATACTGCTATTGTTGGAGGCGTAATCAAACATTCATGAGGGAGAGGGATCTAGGGAGCAGCAGAGAATCTAGGTCACGGATGCGCTGGCAAGTCTCTGAGACTGCTGCTTCGCTGAGTACGCCGCTCTCTTTCTAAACCTCTCTTTCACTCTGTAGTCTCCTCTTTGTCTTCTCCCTCTTTCCTCCACACTTTCTCTCCTCTCCACCCCCCTCCTCCTCTTCTCTCATTTGTATTCCTCTTGTCCCTCGCTCCTCTCATCTTCTGGCCCTCTCATCTCAGCTCCACCTTCTTCCATACCTTCTGCGTTTCTTCCCTTAAGCATATTTTTGGAGTGCCAATTCGATTAAAAAAAAAAAAAAATCATATGAGCAATTTTTTGATAAAGATCTTTGGAAAATCCTAAAAAAAACATGTCTGCATCTACGTATAACCACAGTGTACTGCCTGCAGATAGCTCGGCCAATAGCTCATCGTTATGACCCTCTTGACCATCATCAGTCAAGGAGAAGGTCATGTTGTCAGTGCTTTTACAACCATCTCCAAGCCAACTGTGGCGCACTGAGCAACACATTAGCAGAGGCTGACCTTGTGAGTGTGTCCACTGTGCAAGCGAGGACAAGACAGACTGTGGAAACATCAGCAAGAGAGAGATGCTCCAAAGGGAGGACGATAACTGTTTATCCACCTGCCTTTAAGGATAAATAATTACAGTTTGCTGCAGCGATTACATCAAATGTTTGGCGTCCATTGTGATATTGTATGAGCCAAGACCTGGGAATACAGCAACATAAATAAAACTGAAGTGCAAAAGAGCAGAATAAGTAAAACTCCTTTGGAACATCACTTTAAACATTTTTTTATTTTTGATTTCACAAGGAAAGAAACCTCAGTTTCCTGTGAGAAAGTCCTGGGTTAGTTTCATACTATTTCCTTGCTTCTCCCGGCATTATCACACTTTGTAACATGACCTTCTCACATGACATCATTCATAACTCCTACTGCCATGAGAGGGCACTGCCAACAACAATTGTTATGAATATATCAGCCCTTTTAATAGGCTGATAACAACCTACTTCACCTACTAGAACGTGGAGCTGACCCCAGTGCTTATAGTAATGGTAACTGCGTTAATTGTGTGAAATGAAAGTGTGATAATATTCGTATCAAGTCCTTCATTTAATTTGTCCTCATTGGGGGACACTCTTCTTTTTGTATAAAATTATGTAATATAGACTTAGAATTTGTATTTTAAAAATACACCATACAATAAGCCTCAGACCTGCATCATTGCTTCATCTTGACAAAATGGATAAATAGTTGATGCTGACAAAGGAACCTGTTGTGTTGTGGATTTTAACCCCTCTCCTAAACCTTATCAAGTCCAGTGCATCATCATAAGAGAGCATGCTATCTCTCTCTGCACAACAGAACTACATCTGCAGTCCAGCAAATGTGGTCGGTGTCCAGTTTACTGAATCCCTTTTTTTTTTTTCCCACGTATGCTTAGCTAACGTTGGAGCTTGTTTCAAACCTGTCCGATTGCCTGACAGCTTGTGTTTCTTACCCCATCAGTCTCTGCTGTATTCCTCCATCTCAGCAGTTATCTTGGCAACTGTTGTTATTACCCGAGCAATATGGCCTTAGCTACAAAAATAAGAGCCAGCTTGTAATAAACCACAAGTATCCCCTTCAAGGTTAAGGACATGGTGGGGTTTTTTGAGGTTGTGTGAGCTAGCATGATGAGCGCTAGTCAGTTTAGATTACATGTTAGCAGGCAGGTTTGTGTGATTATGTGTGTTTTTGTGGCTCTCTTTTCTCCTCTCTGCCTCTCTGTGTTTGTATGTTTTCCTCTGAGGGCATTTTTGATTTTTAATACTGGTCTCACAAGAACCTAAATCCCTGTATCTGTCCATCATCCCCACCCCTCCTCCCCCCCCCCCCTTCTGCGGTATTAGAGGGTCCGAATCCACCGGCCACTCCAAACTCAACAAACCAACTGGCATTGAACTCTCTCCAGCTAATCCATTTGTATGTTTTCAATTACATATCGGGGGCTGGGGAGCAAGTGGACATTAAGCTCTCGGCCTCTGCCTGGAAAACGCTGTCCCCTCGTGACCTAAATATCAAGCTAAAGAAGAGGGAGGGGGATGTATGTGGGGGGTTATAACAAAACAAAAAAAAAAATAGGTCACATATTTCCCAGTTGCACGCCACAGAATTGGATTGCGCTGAGGAGAAATAATCACGGTCATGTTTGAATCCGACAGGCAGATTGCTGTTCCTCTCGGTCATCCAGGACGAGCCAACTGGCTGAAAGGATGACTCAGTTTTCTGTGGTGAGCGTCAGTGGAGTCAAACACTCCATGTTGGCTTGAATGTAAACCCCAGACAGCAGAAAATCAGAGGGGTGCAGCCCAAGTCATTGAGGTTGTGGAGATGCCCATAAACGAGTTTGCACATAAAAAGAAATGACACGTATAGAAAGAAATCCATAACATATTACATGGTTGAGATGCCCCGGGCATGAAATCAGCGGAGCCACATTAAAGACTAGGACCAGTAGCTGCCACATCAGATTTTATCTCAGTCATTTTCAAATCCCTCAACACGATTATTATTTCCTCATTTCAATCTCGCTCCTTCTCTCCCTCCATCTTTTAGTCTGGCTTTCTGTCTGGCTTCCACTCCTCTGTCCCGTCTCCTCTTCTTTCCTGTCCCTGTTCATTATTCAGCGCCATTGGTGAAACTGCTCTAAGGCTCAGCAGACCTCGAGTCGAACCCGTCCTCTCACCTCAGCCCTCCCTCTTTGCGTCTCCTTCCTTTTCTCCTCTTGATCCCTCCCCCCTCCTGCTTCCCACAACCTGATGAAGAGTGGCCTTGACAGGCTCATCAATAACGCAAGGAGGCTTAAACACACCTCCAGCTTCACCCCATAGCTTTTTATGTTTAAGAATTATACGCCTTTTTCCTCTTCCTGCACACTATTTCAGTATTATTATCTTAAAGCCGTCGCTGTTATTTGTCTTTGTCCTCCTCAATGGCACCAGATTCTTTTGTGACACCAGAGATGCTCCCGTTCTCGAAAAAACACATAAAAGATTGGCTGTTTGGCCACCTTTCCCTCTTCCTCCCCCACTTCCTCTTACCATCTTTCCCTCTGTCAACCAGTCCTGAAGGCTGGACTTTAATAAATGTCACATCACATCAAGCAGAGCGGCATCTCTGGAGCAGACAGACGCAAAAGGAAAGGGAGAAAGCGAGAGCAGAGGGGGCAGACGGAGCGTCCCAACCTCAATATAAAGCACCGTCACAGGGTTGAAAAGCAGTGGAGCGCGGGATGACAGTGCAATTAAGTTGTCGTCCTCTTTGGCTCTTCTACGGTGGCCCTGAGAGTTCAATGAACTGAAAACACACAAGCAAGGCACATACAAGGTTGTGTCAGTTACTTTGTGTTTTACACATGAGCAGAGTATTTTTGTGCCAGACACAGGTTAGACGAGGTCATGGGTGTAGTAGCAAAGCGCTTTACTAGCCGCTACGGGCTGCTAATAGGTGTACATGTGCACTCCACAATAATCATCAATTCACTCCTTTGGACTTGATATTAATTTGAGTTTATTGTTTCAATGTGTCCATGTTAATTAAATTTAATTCATTTAAATTTCTGCCACTTCACAAGAATCAAGTAAATCGACTAAATGAAACAGCCACAACAAGTAACTCACACATTTGAGGCACAATGGACAGTAAAACACAGTTGAATACAGTCGAAAACGTGCCTACTGCCCCACAATCACCTGTGTGAATCGTCAATAACTTGATGTCGCACACAAACATCAACTGTACAAAACGTGCAGCTTTTTTAAAAAAGCATTGCAATTGATGATAAGGAAACCAGAGGTGATGCGCATAGATGGGACATGCTTGTTGTTACCATAATTTAGGCAACTTTAGTCAGCTATATGTCATTGTGTTTGTATGATTCAGATATTGTAATCATAAGCCAATGGCTAACTGTAGGTTACTGCAATAATATTTAAATCAAGCCCATTAAAATGGTAAAATAAGCCAACTAGAAAATTAAATTTTAGGTCTTGTTCCAGCACCACTGATGGACAGCCAACTTCAATAATTTAATTAACAGCAGCAACAAGCTGTTAATGTATTCCAACCTTGTGCATCACTTTACATCCTCCCTTGTAGAAAACCTTTAAACCTTGCGTATTTGTTGTAGTGGTAAAAATGTTACATCATTCACTTGTGTTTTGTCCATTTGCAAGTGTTTACTTTACTTGCATTGAGTTGAGCCTTCAGGGCCACCATATTTTTTCCATGTTTACCTCATTCTGTCCCTGTGCGTCGCGGCTCACCTTTTAACCTCTGCGTCTAACTCAAAGGCGCTCTGTCCATGTGTGGAGCACAAACCAACCAACATACTTCTTTGTGTCTGGCTCTTATTCCCCCTCCCGTGCTTCCTCGCATTAAAAGAGGCGAGTGATGATGCAAAGCAAAGGATTGTGGAGGAGGTGAGACCTTGAATGTCCCCACGAAGTCTCTGAGTGAGATGTGTTTTTTTTCTTCCTTGTGTTTGTAAAG
>JAOWBC010000248.1:19282743-19312665 GCA_028566105.1 Hypoplectrus providencianus | reverse complement strand
GGAGGAGGTGAGACCTTGAATGTCCCCACGAAGTCTCTGAGTGAGATGTGTTTTTTTTCTTCCTTGTGTTTGTAAAGCCGTGATGAATGAAGGAGAGAGAGAGAGAGGAAAACAATTAGAGCCGATATGTGCGGGTCTTTAGGGAGAGCGTGTTTATGTACATTAAGTTCACACATGGATGCTTCCCATGCATCAGCGTAATAAGTGTGTTTTCATGTTTGCATTCCTCTAACAGCGGAATGTATGTTTCACTGTTGGCATGTAAGCGCATGTTGCAGCGTTTACACAAAGCTTGACTCGGTGCCAGAGCCAGCCCCTACTTCCTGTGTCTCATCCAACCAACCCAAAAACAGAGACGAGTTTACCCCCACATGCATCAGTGCCTCTGTATCGAGTGCGCTCCACTGAGCAGGGGAAAGTTTTTCATGTTTGGCATTATTTCAAAGTGCTCCTTTAGAAATGACTCATGCATCAGTAATTGGCGGTCCTCGGAGTGTGGCTCTACGGCAGCAGCTGGTTTGACCGTGCGTGCCCCATATAATGCAGCGTCTGCCGTCAGGGAATCAAATCTAGTCGCGGTTCAGGCTTTTAAAAAACAATGCTCTGATGCAAAAGAGAGGAGAGTCTGCTGCCTCGCTCTTGTGTCTGACAGAAGAGCTTCATGTTCAGGGTGGGATTGTATTTGTGAAGCAATCACAGCACCAGTCACTCCAGCTCCCAACTCCACATGACAACATTACAGTTTGACTCCAAAGTCTAGTCTATGTTACCCCTTTCCAATTAGGCACACTGTATTCATTCACAAGACAGCAGCTTTATTGTTGGGGAATTGATCAATTATGATTGTCTATAGACTAGTGAAAAGAAAATTATTTTTGACACCAATGTTTATAGCGTATTATTATCATGCTTTGAGTGGATCTAATAATAACACTCAAAGGTACTCACAATCACAATGCTTTATAGCAATTAGCATCATATGTTGTAAATTATTTTATAAAGATCTTTTATGGTCAAGTATAAAAAAATTTTTGTTGTTCCACATCATAAACTATTTATAATACATTACGATCATTGTATAATGCATTACAATGTCTCATGTTACTATAGGTGTCCTCTGGGTGCTACAAGTGAAGTAAATTTTGGGGGGTTTTAAGATATATAAGGCGGTTATAAGTCACTATGAATGATCATTGTTGCTTCTTTTTTCAACTTGAAACATTGGCAAATTATGAGACAGTTATCTGTGCGGCTTAGATATGCAAGAGGCCATTACACTACTCCTAGGAGCAAGAAAAGCAGACTGTGGTTATTTTGTTTCTCTTCATAGTTGTTTTATGTCTTTTTAGTCCTTTGGTTTGTCTTTCTAGTTTTGTGTCTTTTTTTTGGCCAATTTGTAGCTCTTTGTAGCCACTTTGTGTCTCTTTGCATTTTTATTTTGTGTCTCGATTTAGTCATTTTGTGAAGTTATGGATTAATATGTGACATTGTGAAGTGTAGGCTGGGGGAGGGCCTGACACTTTGGCCCCCTGTGCCTGGGCCTTGTTCAGTCACCCATTCATGACATTAATTAGCTGACAGAACATCAATTAGTAGCCAATCTTTAGCATTCGATTGTACAACATGATATTATGGCACAATTAAAATTCCCTTTTTTTTTCTTTTTTCTTTTGCATTTAAAGGCCTTTCATATGCTGACATTAAAGTTCAAATGAAATGAAAAAGACTGTTGCCTTTATTTCAGCTTATATAAAATCATTATTTTATTTATTTATTTTTTTACCATGAAAGTAAAATGAATATTTTACATTATTTGCATTGCTGTTTGATTGAAGGTTAATAATTAGATTGATATATGCAGTGGAGGAATCCATTATTACTGATTGACTAGCATTTTAACTAATAGGTTGGAAGACTGAAAATGAGAAAACCAATGAGAGTTTTTTCCATTATTGATCAGTTTGCCTTTTATTTTCTTGATTTATTGATCAATCGTATAGTCTGTGAAATGTTAAGAACCAGTTAAGTGCTCAACATAATTCCTTAGTGCCAAAGGTGACACCTTCAAATGTCTTGTTTTGTCTGACCAAAAGTTAAACCTTAAAAAAACAATCAGGTTAAACTATATGAAACAGAGAAAAGCAGCAAATCACTTCCTGGTAACTTGGAAGTGAGATGACTAAAACAAAAGAAGTTGCAATACAATCCATCATACTCACTGCTATACTCATTAATGACCTATGACCCATCAATGAAACATTCAAAGCATTCGAGCATTAAAAAAAATCCATTTGATATAACTTATGAAGCCTTCGTAAAGTACCATTCATTAAAAAGTGATACCAAATACGTCTGCATCTGTACGAATCCATTCATCAGCTTTCAGTCGTACTGAATATCAATAAGTTAGAGAGGGAGACAGAAGCTCCTTGTAAGGACTGTTAATTCTCAATGAAGCGTCCACGGGGAACAGGTGGGTCGGCCTCTCAGGTGGTGTCAGAGGGGGTCAGGCGCTGGACGGCTGCTTCTAATTAGGCTGTCTCAGTGACAAGTGTATCCACGGTCTTCCCAGGCCACGCCACGCGGCGCCGGGCTTAACTGAGCGAGTAATGGGCGGCAGGAAAGAGCAGCGTGACCTCACAGCCCCTCCCCTCCGGCTACAGGGCCAATTAGATGAACACTGGATAATGACAGCGGTGGCTTTGTTTATCTCCGTGTGTAATGGATAGAGTGCCTACATCCATACCAGTGTCTGTTACGTCCGTGTTGTTTTGTGTCAGTGTATATGTTTTTCCCCCTGATGGAGGCCAAGCCCTCGCCACCTGCTCAGGAAACTTTTTTTAAGGGCGGCATGTGTTGAATGATTACATTAGCACTTCTAATAGAGCACTAGCACTTTATGGCTGGTACAAAGGCACAGCCCCAGGTCTACTGTTGGCAGTGTGTGAGCCAGCTTTGTCAGCAAAATCAAATTTGTCACGCTCCATGGATCCTCTATTAGAACAGGCTATTTCAATAAAACACGGATACCTCCCACTTTGACTAAAAAACGCCAATGCTTGAGTTTATTGCAAATAAGTCGCATATACCCATGGGCTGGCTCATGGGTGGGAGACCAATGAAACATATACACATTCACACACACACAAAGGCACCCCTCGGCAGCGAAGTAGCTAAGCAGGGTGCTTAGCAGAACCAACAGCAGGGGAAGGGAAAACAAACACAGGGGCCACCAGTAAATCACCTCCATCCGCAGCAGCTCACCGGGGATTGGACGGCACCGGGAGGCCCTGTGAGAACCAGGGAGGAGGACTCACAGGACCCGGGAGGCGATGAGGGGGACCTGCAGTCCTGCAGAGCGGGCTGAGGAAAAATGAGTGATTGATGCAGCTGCGAGATCAGGAGGCAGAAAGAGGATACTCTTCAGCAAGCCCCAGCTAATTGTTCCAGGCAGGATGAAAAAGCAGAGGGAGGAGGGCAGGATGGGTGGAGAAGAGTGAAAGACAGGGACACGGTCACAGCTGTGGCAAATATCTGACCGGCATCCCTCCCTTTTTTACGCCCCGACTCCCCTTCCCCTTCATGGTCCTGCAGTCCCGTCATGCAGGAAGCGAGGCGTTTGCCCTTTGACCTGTCAGGAATGTTTTCTTCCTCTGTCCCAGCAGCAGAAGAGCACCCTGTTACTGAAGCTCACAAGCTGATGGAGTGGAGCCTTTGAAACAACACTGTCACCTATTGCACTGCTCTTCTGTCCACATCCATCCACATGCATGATGGATGTGCAGTGTACAGAGATGTGGACTCAAGCCATTGTGGCCTGGACTCAACTGGAGTCACTGATTCGAGGGCTGAACAGAAAATGAATTACCTGACACTCCATTTGGGAAGTTAAGACCTGACACTTGTGTTCATTTTAAGTTTTTAGTTTAAATATTAACTTCTAGAGTTTCACATGTGAAGCATGAAGGCAAACTGAAAACTCATTCGTATCACTAACTGTGTGTTAAGGCAGATGTTAGCCAGACATTAGCATTAGCCAGATAAAATTAGTTGCCTCAGAACTCTGTAGCAAGCTAACATTAGCCTTGTACATTTAGTTTTCTCACAAATGACATGCTAGCTAACATTAGCCAGCTAACATTTGTTTTCTCACAACTCCCTAGCTAGCTGACATTAGCCAGATACAATTTATTTTCCTTGTGTTGCTAGCAAACGTTAACCGATGCTATTTTTCTCTCACAACACTGTAGATAGCTAAAATTAGTCTGATAACAACTAATGCCTCTAATCAGCCTTCCCAATTGCCTGTATAAAATGTTGACAGTGTATTGGTACATTTCTGCAAACCATGCATGCACTTAATCCCAATAAATCAAGTTAACTTTTATGTGGGTTAACTGCTGCTTTTGCGCATTTAACACAACTTTAAATGACTGTTACCAGTTCTGTAATCACATTTGGCAGCACATACTTTCTATGAGGCCCATGCCTACAATGCATTATAAACACACTTTACTACTTAATAGTGCTGTATAATTATAGCTATAAGCACTCATAAATATTCATAAAGCATTTTGAAGTAAAATATTGATACAATCCCTTGAGACTTGTTTTTAGACACATTAAACATTAGACAGGTACTAATACCTCATCTTTTCTCTTTATAAAAGATAAGAAGGTAACCTGACTTGGGACACCTAGGATTTGTCTTGAACCAACCACATTTTTAGATTACTGGTCTAAATTTACAATATAATCACATAACTCAGAGATCATGCCATTCCACAAAGTATGAATGAACGTCATAAAGATGATGCGTGAGATGACGGGGCAGGTAGCGTGACAGGCTGGGATAGAAGCCTATCTGTCTGTGTGGCACGCTGCCAGCTCCACAGTGAGGTATTGCACCATGGTTCTGGGTGAGCTGCCTTTGGTAATGACTGTGAATGGGCTGTATCTATGGGCCATTACTCTATGGACTCAGCTGAGGCAGCAGGGTAATGCTGACTAATGGAGATGAACTTTTGGACTGATGAATAGTATATCCTGCTGATGAGGCTGTGCAACGGCCACTGTCCCCGCTCCCTGATGCTTATTTGTTCATTTCCAAAGCAATGGCCATTAAAAGGGAAAATGAGTTGGCACAGAGCTGTAGATAAGTTGCTGTTGAATGGAAGAGGAGAGTGTTTATTCTAGCCAGCTATTAAACTGTGAATGTATTGTATACAGCAGACAGGCAAATTAATTTGGGGATGAATTCACTCTATTCTACCAGTGATATTGTTTTTCCTACAGTAAGCTCTTTGTTAATGAGAAGAGTAGAGGGCAATAGTGCACATGCGGAGGGAAGTTATATAAGCCGACAATAGAGGTGATTACCAATATTACGATGCAGACTCAAGAGGAGTTCCCTGCTGTTTAAGTGCCTCATACAGTAACATATCACATAGTGTTATGAAAGTGACCCCTTGTTCGCCCCCTTGCCCTTCCTCACTGACCATTTCTGGCATCAGGCCCTAAGGCGCTTTTCAGGATGGCTCAGTTTCCTCTTATCACCTATTAGATCCAGATGAGACCCAAGCCTCCCCTGACCACAGCCCTGTCTCAACTGTTCACAATTCAAAGCAGATGGCGGCTAAGACAAGCTGCAGCGGCGTGTGTTTGCCAGGACAAGACGGCCTCGCAAATTCTCTTCCATTAAAGGGAGCGTGATTGAATGTCAGCGGCTGTTAAGCCGAGCTGTAGCTCATATGCTGGAATAATAGTTTGATTTAAAAACACGGATCTTAAATGCTGTTTTCCTTTTTGCGCAACAAAATCTGTCAGTCACGATCGTATCTTCAGTATGGCTGGAGCATGATCTCATAAAGGTCCGAGGGTAATATGAAACAGAAGATTGAAGAGACCCCTCCCTAACACACATCAGTACACACACACAAGCCAGGGAGATGCTGCGTGATACTGTCACACTCTCATAAAAGGCACATTTATGTGTCTGATGCTCTAAATCCGCCCTGAAGCCTTTCTCTTATATGACACACCTATATCATTACTCAATAAACGTACACACGGTTCCTTGCCAAATAATTTCTAAATGAAGATGCTGTCCTCAGGGTGGAGAGATCTGTGTTAAGGGCCATCACGGAGCCCTTAAACTCTCCAGTAAAACTCATACTAATAAGGTTTTGGGTTCGAAGATCCTTCAGGTGAAGGAGGTTTCATTACAGGTTTTACAGAGTTAAAATCCCCTAAGCTGCTGTGTGAAAATATATTGCACATTATATTTGGGTGGGAGAGCTTTCATTACCACACCTACTTTTGAAAAAGTATATATTCAGCCACATCTAGTAATTAAATAATTGCTGGTTTTGTTTCATTACAGGCAACAAACATTCAAAACGTTTCAGTATATTTTTGATTGCTCTGATTTATTGGGAAGTTGATTGAATAATTTCCATCTTTTGGGGTTTACACATTACAAAGTAACACATCAATTTAGTAATATCACACTTATCTGTAACACAACTGCAGAGAATTTTAATGTCTTTTAGCTTATTGTATTGTTTGTTTGTTTTTTGTTAGTCCACTCTGGAGGTGTCATTTTCTGCTGCAGCTTTTCAGCAAAACAAAAAACCCCAAAAAGATGCAAATGTTGCCTTGGATCAAAGTTAAAACCCATTAAAATAAAACTGTGTGCGTACTTTCTGTTTCACCCAAAGTGACCAAAATACTAGCTATTGCTAAACATGAGAAATTCTAACTCTTCAGCCCCCATCAGACATACAGCCTACACGAGACAAAAATAAATATTTAAAAGTTTCAGATTTTCATTTATGTGTTGGCATTATAGGAACCAATCATTTCTTATACTTTCTTAGTTTCATTTATGAAGAAAAAAGACTAATTTCTGTGTTCCTGTTTCATTTCTGTTTAAAAGTGCTACTAACGCCTCAAGTAAGAAGTATTAATGAACTCAGTGTTACAGCGGCCACTCTGCAAACAGTGACATACATTTCCTTTCCAGTGTAGCCTGAGGCTGAAGAGTCAAATTTTATGAAATTAGGTTAAAACACCAGCACCAATCAACAAAAACCAAACCTAATGGTGACATTTTGGGCCTCTCTACCCATCACAGTGTCCGTGGCCCTGTGGCTGGCCTTCCTCCTGCTGTGCTGCTGACACGCTGGGGTCTCTCTCCCCGTTTTAATCTCTGTTTACGTTGCTGTCTGTCCCCAGCATTCAGCACCTAATCGGGTTCACCCCGGTGCAAGCCCCATCATATTGTGAAAAAGGGCTTCCTCTCTGACCTGTACTGACTGCATGACCTTTGACCTTGTCATTCTATATATGCATTCACACACGTACACTAACAGGCCTCCGCCTATAAAATGTGTTTTGCATTCCAGGATGCAGCTGCAGCTTTCTCGCTGAAAGAATGGAGTGATTGAGAACAGAGAGAGCTGGAGTATGAGTGATTTGCTGCTTGTCTGGTTTTAACGGATATTCTCATATTTGATAAATTATGTTGTCATCCCTCTGTCTGTCTCTTTTCCTTTCGTATGCCCCTCCCTCCCCTTCTCTCCTTCATACCCAAATCTCCCCTACAGCGGTTTCCAATTAAGATTAGGCCCCAAAATGGAGGACGGCCAAAGTGTTGGCTCTGGTGGAGGGAGGGGGCGACATGTGATGTGATAAATGAGTGAGAATTAATAGGGTGTAATAAATAAATAGTAATGAGGCCAATAAAAAGATAGCATATCGCATGTTTCCATTCAGACCTCACCCTATGGGGAACTACAAGTTCAATCTTGATTAAATCCAGTTTCCTCCATTTAACCAATCATTTTCAAATCACTTGGAGACAATCAGCTTTAGATAAGACACCTCGTATAAAATAGCTCCGACCTTTTAATAACCCAAGGACTGGAAGTCTCTGTATATGTCTGTGGTTTTGAAGCCAATGTATACACTGTTTTCTACCCATTTATAGAAACTGATTCAACAATTCAGAATGATAAGTTTTAGTTTTACAAGTAACATAACCCTGTAACAGAGTTAATTGTTGTTTTTCATTCTAATTGTCTGTGGCTTAAACAAATAAGATCAAATGTCAGAATCAATGACCTATGACGGTGCTGGTTGGGGTTTTGTTACTTCTGGACAGAGCCAGGCTAGCTGGTACCTCTTATTTCCATTTCATGCTAAGCTAATGTAACCAGCGGCTGGCTGCCACCTTCTCTTTATGTTTTAAGTTTTAATTCAGTTTCATATTTCCTTAGAAGTTTGTTTAATTACTTTGACATTACAAAACTTTCCATAAATAAAGAATGTTCATTCAAATTTTATGATTAGAACCAGTATAAAATTAGTTTCCTCAATAAAAGTTTTATTGGGACACAGTAAATGTTTTGAGTGAATGACTTCAGCATGATGATTTCCATTTATTATCTGAGCTCATTGATTTCAGATACTAAAAAGATGCAGATACCGTTTCGCTTCTTCACACACAGAATGAACTTCAGTGGTAGATCCGGCAACTGACTTCAGACATTTATTTTGTATCCGTTTAAATTTTCCCCCATATTGGTTTGGATCGAAATGGTCAACACTTTATTTTTCTCTTCAGTTCCGTAACGTATTCATAAATGCAGTATTTTTCTCTCCTGAAATGCCATTAATCTTAGCCCACCATGATGCCATCAAAGGCAGTTGAAATATGTTTTTCCTTTTGCTTTCAGACAGTTTGGCCTCTGTTAGTGAACATATTTTGCAGCTGCCTTTTCTATGCAATGCAATGGACAATATTTTAGGGAAATTGTGACAGTCCCATCTGATAACAGATGTTCAGCTTTAAAACCAAATAAATGTAGAAAATATAAGATATATTCAATCAATACTGCCTGTACTGCAGAAATGTTGCACAATCCATAACTTCATTATCTTCAACCTGAAAAATTACTATTTGATGAGATTAAAAATCAGTAGGAAAACAGGATAAATCAGAGTACTTAACACAGTCATTTCAGTGTAATGAAAGTCATTGCAAGGAACTTTCATTTAGTGTTGATTTTGATGGCATGTTGTTTCCAAAAGTACCTCCCATAGCCTCTAAAAAATATGAACATTGTCTCCCTGGCATCACCTGTAGGTTTCTGACAAGCCGAATTGAAGCCCAGTGTGTGGTTGCTCCGGCTGTTGCCATCTTGCCAGTGCCTGACTCCTCCAAACTCCCAACCAATCCACAAATGAGCAAAGTGGTGCAGAGTAAGTGAGCTGAGATGGGGCCAGTGAACACACCACGTTTGATGGCACCTACTTGTCACTCAAAGCAGCCATTATAATGTCTAACTTTTGGTACCAGCCTCAAGAGGCCATTCAGGGAACTGTATTTTTTGGCAATCCCACCTGGAAGTAGCTGCTTGGCACCACCTCCTTGTCTCGTAAAGATCACAGATGCCAGACTCCCTTTGGAAAATCTCTGTTTTTAATGTAGCAAGGTCTGACAGTCTGCCACACTTAGTCCTGGTTCTTCGTTCCCTTTAACAGACCAGCAATCCAACCTGGGTCTCCAACAGCGAGGCCTTGCTACAGTCCAAACTGAAAGAGTTTCTGGTTAACCTGCATGTCGTAAATGTGTTTCAGCTGAATCAGACCTGGTGGCAGACAATAAGAATTACTATATAGAAATAGCCGCTATTCTTGTTGTTGGCTTTGATTATTTAGGTCACATAGAGGCAGCAGAATTAATTTGAAACAGTTTCATTTTAAGTCATAAACTCTTTTAGTAACAGTGGAGGAAGAAAAGGGACTCGGTCCTTCCAATTCATATCCGTGTCTGTTAACAGGCTTGGATCCTTCAGGACAGTGTGATGTTAACAAATGCATACAGTGCTGACTGTGCTGCCCCAGGCTACGGAAACAACATCTGCACATTGTGGTCTGCAGGGTATTTCTCTTTAATGTTGTCTACACCACAATATTAAGGTGTTTCCTAACTGTTCCTGAACAGGTGGAATCCTCTCAGGCTGGCGGCGAAGACATTTATTCATAACAGCGAACTCCTCATAAAGAGACAGCCGTATTCACTGAAGCGCCGGCGGACTTAGTCATCCCATTACACGCAGACAGAACCCACTGTCTGCTCATCATCATCCACTGTATGATGGGCCGGGACAAAGCAGAAGAGGTTTTTGTAGAAACATGTATTGCAGAGCATATCCTCCAAAAGGAGGTCAGACGCTGCTCATTTGCATGTATGAATGCTTTGATGCATGTGTGTTTCATTAGGTTCCAGTGAGGCTGTAATTAGGAGTGTTTTAGCCTCTGTGTGCGTGCATGCACCCGTGTGTGTGTGTGTGTGTGTGCAGTCCATTGATTGTGCTCTAAGCCCGGCAGCCGGCAGTGAGGTAATGGATGATGCTGCTGAGCGCTATCTGAACCCCCCGACCTCTGCCGGCTTGACTGACAGAGCAGGGAGAGGATCGGAAAGCAGATAAGGTTAGAGGGTTAGCTACATACCATACATCCCAAAGACAGCAAACAGTCTCAGAGCTTACAGACAACAGCCACCAATTTAATTCAGTTGTTATCCACCAGGTCCGGGACGGAGCTTGACAGGGGGGTGTTAGAGCAGTGGGATGAAGGGATGAGAAGGAGCAAAGACGTGGGAGGATGATTGATTGAAATTATAGGATGGGGAAGATAAAAGATGGACTGATGAGAGGATGGTGGGATTTGCTTTTGTGGGTCACGATGTGTCACGAGTTGAGTGATCTTTCAAATATGGATTTCAATCAGTTTACCCCCACGGGCATCACCAGAGCTATGCTATGAAATGTGCTTTTTCATAATGCAAGAAGCGGTTGTGTTGAAATCCCGTCCAAGTGCTTTTTGTCCATTTTTATGAGAAGCTGGAAGCAGAGCAGCCTCCCCTAAAGATGTGTTCAACGTGCCAGCTCATGTTTCCCAATGTTTCTCTGTCGTTCCCACTGTGGCGTACCACAGAGACAGTCCCACGGTGGCCTCCGTCCCAACCACCATCTGACATTCCACAGCGTAATGTGGACAAACCTGCCCGAAAAAAGCACAATCACAGAACCGTACGGTGCCTAATTTCCAGCGCCCATGTCACTCTACAAGTGTCCTGCTTGCCTCTTGCACCACCGCCACCGAACAATATCCACATGTGGAGCACAGTGAGATCACGATGCTCAGATGGTTTCAGTGATTTATGGTCACACGGTAGACATGATGCCTGTGTGATTACATCTGGCTCCTTTCAGCTCGCACCACATCTCACAGGGACGACTTCCCACAATGCCGCGGGAACAGCCCTGTTAGCAGCCGCACACACGGGAGGTGTAAGGTATGTCAAGTGTGCTGGGGGTGAACTCAAAGCCAAACAGACCCTCAACACGAGGAGAACACCGAGATGCTGATTAACTGTACATCTGCTATAAATCAGAATTAATTCTCCCAGTGGTTTATTTTTTTTGTCCAGCGTGCATCGAATGTTTTCCCCCTCTGGGGACTATTACAATACATATTTTTCAAACCACCAAAGCAAACATTCACTATTTCAGTCCCATTCCACCGGTGCAGCCAATCTTGAAGGAAATGAGAGCACCACATTTAGTTTTTGCTGAGCTCAAGATTTTCCTACGTGTCTAAAGAAAGAAACAGCATCTCAAGACAAGGGGGAAGTGATGACAGTGAACTTGCTCCAGAGGAAACTTTCTTTACTTGAGTCAGCTCCTGCAGTCTCATTCAAGTGGATTTCCTCTTGTGTCGTCCATTTAGACTGTCCCTGGTTGGCCCCAGTTGACTTCTGTGATTGCTGTGAAGTGAGGGAGTCCAGAGTAGCACACTTATCCTCTATTGATCTACAGATGGCTATCATGTAGGGTTGCTCAATCAGAGCACAGCACGGGGGTGTATTTGGAGGTCAGTCTGTTGTGAAATTGTTGCTTTTTTCTTGCAACGTGCATTATACTGACCACTTCCATAAAAAGACTAAATTTAACATTTCAAAGTTTCGAAATTTTAATTTTCCATTTTTGTGTAGGGCAATACAAGGTGATCCTGCAGCTGTGATGGATATTTTATTTTCAAATGAGGAGAAACCCTGTTTTTGTCCATGTTTTGAGGTGATTGAGAATACTGGTAACGTAAGCTTTAAGCCATTGGGTGGCATTTCCCAAGACAATTGTTGACTGCCATTTAAGTCCTTTCATTGCTGACGGACGCATTGTGAAACCTGGGGTGTGGTCCTGTCTCGAGCCTGTCATACTGTATAGCCTATACATTTTAATAAAGCCCACAATGCATTAATCATAGAACATTAGCAATTTAATATGGTCCTTTCACAACATATAACTCATGGGGACACAACATTCATTGTTCAATTAGTTTTGAAATCCACTCAGAATGTAAAGGCTGTCAAACAAGACTAACAAGCTTCCACTCATTGTTCACCTGTTAAGATTTATTTCCCAGTAAATTTTACTTTTTCCTGGACTTCCTTCACTTCAAAGAACAAAAGAACACAAACTTTTTAGTAATTACAATTTTCACTGAAGAAGAACTCCAAACAGACACCAGGATATTTATACACTGATTTCTTTTGACTTCACCTCATCTGTCATTGTGGTGCCTGGAATCAAACTTCATTGTTCAGTGAATTTCTAATATCATGAAGACAACTTGCAACAACTACACTTTTTGGCAATAACTGCAGAGTGGTTTATTTTTGTTATTGTAGTCATTAAAACTTCATATCCATGGGAAGCAGCGGGTCGGACTTTGGTATGTCAACAATTACCAGCAATATCGTTTCAACTATTTCCTGCAGTTTATTTACACTCAGTCTGGTGGTGAAATTGAACAAAGGTTAGAAGTTTGTCAGGGCTGTGATAGAGGCCCCCTAAAACTGTTTCAGACTTTTTCTGTGTAATTACTAATCTACATTCACTGGATTACTTTCTGTGATTAAAGGACTAATTAGGAACTGGAACAAGCTAAAGATATGACAAAACAGTTACTTGCAGCCCGTGTTTTTCTTTTTTTCTTTTTTTTTTGTTTGCATTCAGCTATGAATAAATTGTTTAGTCAGGTTTAAAAACAGCTGGGGGCAAGCTGACAGGACTTTGTGTGTGTGGGTGTGTGTGTGTCTGCTCACTGCATATGCATTACGAGCATAGTGTGCCGTTGATGGGAAGCTGGACTTTTTGTGTCCTTATTTTTTCTGCGTGACACAGAGCAGTCACGGCTGTGTTTACAGCAGCAGCACTGCTCAGAGGCAGCAGAGGTGTCGCTGCCTGCCACAGAGATCAAAACACACACACAGATCACTGATGCTGACACACACACACACATATATGCAGACAGAATTTTAGACAGCAATGTTTGGGAATGCAGTTGGGTAATGCTCACTTGCAAATGTCAATTTGTAGACCTGACATGTAGAGAAATGTACACACAAACATCAGAATTCACAATCAGAATCAGCTTTATTGGCAGGTACGGGGACGCATACTAAGAATTTGACTGTGCTAAGAAATAAAACACAAGCATTAGATATTAGAAATAAGAAAGAAGACATAAAACATTAGAAAATAGAGTATTTACAAGGTCAGGTTGGTAAATATGTATACAGGTAGAGCAACGATATGTGCAATTGTAGAAATAAATAGATGCAGAAATGGCTTTTTCCAGCTTTGGTGGTGCTGAGGGTTACAGTCTGATCTGTCTCTGTGGCTGTTTAAAGGTTCATCACAGGGACATGCATGCACATACATAAAAATAGCTCGAGAGCCTATAGTCACACTTTCTCTGTCAGTTCTCGTGAGATCACACATATGATGGGACGTCATTAACAAGTAAGCTAGCTCTGCATATGTTTTTTTTTAATAATAACTTCAAGTAAGGACGTGTTTCAACAGGGGAAACTTAATTCTCGTTATTTCATTGCATAATTAGCCAGCTGTGCAGAAGAACGTCTCCCTACTTTATTTCAGCAAATGAAACAATTGTATAATATGTAACAAGCTTGCTACTTTTTCCTTTTTTTGCCTGACTGAATGCTGGCCATTAGCATATGAGATCTTGAAAGCAGCGGGTCCACCACTTACATCTGTCAGTTTATCTGGACCAAATATTTGAACAGCTGTATGGAACTTTATACAGGAATTCATTGTCCCCAGGGGATAAAGCTTCCTGCTTTTGGTTACCCCCTGGCTTTTCTCCAAACAAGCACCTCCAGCAAGATTTACCTCATAGTAACATCCTGAACTGTTTTTATGATATCTTACAAAAAAATACCATTCTCGTCAGCATAGAATGTGATGTTTCTCATAGAGATGGACCTGAATGCTTTTAGGGATGCAGAGACAATGTTAAGGAAACAAATGTTTATTCCAAGCTTTATTTATTCAAAACACCATGCAACTTCCAGGTTCTGAAGTTGCATGGTATTTGAAAAAAAAAAAATTCTATGCATTCACTTGGTTCTAAAAATAAAAGTAAATTATCTAGTGTTGAAACTATATCATCAAAATGAATCAATTTTTCATACTTTTTTAAAATATATATATTTGTACATTTCTAAGTAGTTATTATTTTTGTATATTTCCGCCTGTTTAAATTGTTAGGACTTTTTAAAATATTTTTTACTTGTTTAATTGCTTATATCTTTTTTATATTTCTAGTTTACTTTTCTGTTTATTTACTGTTTATTTAATTCTATTGAAGCTCCTCTCTATCTTGCTATCAACTTTTCTGCTGTAATATTGGAAATGTCCCCATTGTGGGACTAAGAAAGGAAAATCCTCTCATATATGGCTATATATTTAATCAATTTGATGCTTTGAAGGCACAATCCTATCTTAGCTGATTGGTTTTAGGTAAACATTTGCTGTTGTCCCAGCACTGTTGGATGTACTGCCATCAAATGAAATGTAGACGTATATGGTTCCCAGGGGATGAATTGAAGTAACTTGTCCTTTCAATGTCACCACCAGGTCAAAAGCATATTACTGCAATAGCTTGATTTCTGACCAAATACTGGCAAGAATAGCATGTAAGCAAGTTAATGTTAACTACAACAGTGAACAATTATATAATATTATATCTGTCTGTTTTCCTGTATGTTGTGTGTTTTCCCCCTTGATAATGGTTGTTTTTTCATATAGAAACGCTTTTTTCACTGAGTCAGAAGTTTCCCTAACCTTTAGCAGGAAACAGCATCTCGCAGTACCTTCATCATTTGACCTAATTATAGAACGCAGGAAGAGGAAGTAGCCTCAAAATTTGGTGTGTTTGTTTTGATCCACACCAACTCAGGATCAAACAGAAGAACAAGTCGACATGAGAACTTGACTTTCATCTCAGACGTCAGTAGAAGTCTCCTCAGTGTCTTCTGAATGGGTCATTGATTAGCAACCAACGTGTGTTTTTACACAATCGTGCTTTTCATCCAAAGCCCCTTTCAGCAGCAGCTTACAGGACTATTGAGAACAACGCAGCATGTAGAAGGCTTTTTCTGCTATTGAAATCGACATTTGGACGTGAGGGCAGACAGTGTGTCACTTGGTTTTTTCCCTAACTGACCCTCTGATGCGCCTAGCGATAAAAAAAAGAAAAAAAAAAGATAATAATAAAGCATTTTACGTAAGAAGGAGATTGTACGGGATTAAGGCGATGGCAAATATACACAGCCTTGCACATAAACACACGGTGAGCAGTGGATGACAACAATGCAGAAAGGCCCCACACACACACACACACACACACACACAGATGTGATTTGGGTCAACCAGTAGTGGACCAAGGTTTTAATTCTGCTAATGACTAAAACCTGTCTGTCTCTTCTGCCTTTACCACGGCTCGGTTCTGCCAAAGGTCAGTTAGTGAGGACACACTCATCAGTAGGCTGCTAGTTTCGGCTGCTGTTTGGCTCGGATGAAAAGAGAGATGAAAGGGAGGAGAGACAGAGTGTCTTGTTTCCTCTCCGCCAGCAGAGGAAATACTGCTTGAGCAGGGGTGTGGGAACGCCAAAGCCAGCAGCTAGGGGCTCAGCGGGGCGCCGAAGGCCTCCTTGGCAGGATGCAAGCAAAGGGGATTGTGGGAAATTACACGGGATTAGAGCGAGCATCTAATGCCCTCATCCAGCGGGACATTTTCATCAAGAAACAGGGCTGTTGGACAGGCACATAGAGAGAGAGGGAAGCCTCAGTCGACCCTTTTTTTTCCAGCTCCCCAGGATTAGACCTAGCAGAAACCTTCTTTCTTGTCCTTTGTGCTGCTTTTGCAGGCTGGCACCTCTGTGAGCAATTGTCCGCGTACGGGGAAAGAGACAGGGAGGCAATGAAAAGGAGAGGCAGAGCTGAGAGGATGCTGACGGGGACTAGTCCTGCTGTTTAAGTTGTGATTGGGTCTGCGGGCCTCCACTGCTACTATACCATCCATTTCCTTCCCCTCTCATTTACTCCACATGGGGTTTGTAACACGGTAGCCTTTGAGTTGTTAGAAGTCCCAAGTCCCCGCACGGATTCTCCCTGAATAATGAGGGTTTAATCTCAGGCCGTGAACTCATGGGGCAAGTGTTTTTAGATTGCTTCTTCTTCCCTAAAACTATTTTAGGAACACTTTTGTCTTGGCTTTATAAAGAGAACAGAAAAAACAAGTGAGCAAAAAATAACTACATGAGTTAGAAGCAGATGTACTGAATGTAGTAAGTTGGTCAAATGGACAGAAATCTGTCTTTTTTTAGGATGAACAGATTTATTATGCAACAATACATGACAGTGCAGGCATGTAGTGGACAGTGGACGAGACTCGTAGTGTACTTCTTGTGTCCACATGTGTAGATATTTAGACCGTTTTATTCAAGTTAAGGACAGATTGTTGTTTGGTTGATACTTTGCCAACATTAATCTAGGAACCAGTCAAATATTGTGTTTTATTTGCTTGGCATCCTTCTGTTCAAACTGATTTCCACCTGTTCACTTGTTCTTGTTGTATTTGGATCAAATTTAATCACAATTCTTTTTCTGTAATGCCTTATTTCTCCCCTCAAATGTTTTAAGAAACACATATCAGTGACTATTTGGCCACACAAATCTATGACAGTTTTTTCCTGTTTACAACCAAACACTGGCAAACTGCATGTATTGTGCCACGTTATGATTTTCTTATTGGTTTTATGGTCAAATTACATTTCTTTTATTAGCAGCAGATTTATCCAGACATATTTCAGTCTGAGCCCATTGATATCACCCCTTCCAATACATTTTCCTGTCAATGTTACATTGTGTTGGTTGTTTCATGAGAACCATCTGTATATCTCACTAATCTGCAGAGGATTCAGCAGAGAAATGCCTTAAATTCAAAGCCATTCGCCATTTTCAAGAGCATTTATCAAGGTCCTTAAGTTGCATGAACATAACTGCAAACTAAAATAATCATGCTTCTGTTGCCATTAGTGGACATTAGGCAAGGCAAGTTTATTGTAGAGCACAATTCAATATTCTTAATATTCATTCATTCACATTCATTTACAGAAATCATACAAAGCATGAAAGCAATAAAATCTACAGAGAAACACATTAAAATTAGAATTAAAATGCAATGTGAGATATTTATCAAAAACCTCTGACTTGATTGAAACAGGAAAAGTCTTTAGCTTTGAAGAACTGAAAATTGCAGCAGACCTGCAGCTTTCTGGGAGTTTGTTCCAGATATGTGGAGCATAAAAACTGAGCTCTGCTTCTCCGTGTTTAGTTGTGACTCTGGGGACACAAAGCAGACCTGTCCCTGATGACCTGAGAGCTTTGGGAGGCTCGTAACGTAGCAGCAGGTCAGAAATGTATTTTGGCCCTAAAACATTCAGTGCTTTATAAACCAACAGCACTATTTTAGAGTCACAGAGGAAGCCGCTGCAAAGATCTTATAAGAAAAATTAATAAATTAGACAGTTTTAGCATCAGCAGGCTTCAGCCGACGTGTTTGTTGGACTTTCCTCCTCCATCACTGTTCCGACATCTCAATAGAGGCCCAACAATTTCTTTCAGAAAGTGACGATCCAACAATGGCCATGTATATTTTTTTTCAGATTACTATGTCCTTCACTTTCTGTGTCCAACACCACACTTACCTTTGAGGAGAACTTGACCCCTTTTGGACAATTATCACGTCCTGGCCCTCTCTATGATGGCAGGCTTTTTACTGCCTCTTGGAACGTGTCTGCTCAGGACAGCTATAAACACTTCAGTCGTTTTCGGAGGACACTTTGTACGAAATAGTTTGATTCGAGCATTTCTCCAGCCTTTATGACTTTTATTCTTTTTGCAGAAGCCTTCGTGGTTGACTTAATTAAAATGTTCCCTCATTATGTTACGAACGGTTTTCAGAGTGTATTTTCTGTTGCGTATTGGTATATTAAAGCTATTTTGGGTGACTTTAAAACTCAGGGACAGTCTCTGTTCTTCTGACATCTGTGCCCCTTAAATGGCCCATTATGAAGGAGCCATCAATAGCTGTTTGTCACTCAGTCAAAGTGTCCCACCAGTTAGTGCGTTCCCCTCATCTAAACTGGTCTATGAGGTGAGGGAGTCCATAAAAGTGACAAAAAAGAGCCCAATTCCTGCTGCTTTTAAAGACAGGCTGTAAAAACAGATGGCTTTACTGCTACTTTACTCATCCTAATGATTCAGGACATTTTTACACACACAGGAGGGGGAGGAGGTAAAGCAATCCTCAGCATGCATTTCCTATGGCTGGCAAGGGTGGAAAAACAGGAAGCCGCTGTCTTTATAAGGCAAAATAAAACCCTAATGGCCTTTTTAATATTTGGGTTGCCAGGTGCTGCCTTCTCTGGCATGCATTTTCCCCGTGGCCGGCCTGAGCCTATTCTCTATCGGCCTCTGTTGAAAGCTGTGGGAGAAGCCACCGAGGGGCCATTCACTAACCTTGTAGTGGTTTACATGCCCATTAAATCAGGCTTAAACAATGCCTATATAGACAGAACTGCTTCGTGTAATTAGTCGTGCAGGGATAATTGCAAGGTCACTGAGAGTTATTGTATGCAATCTGATTAAAAATCCTTCATTTCTGGCGAGCCGCTAACTAATAAGATGTTAGACCTTGAGAAGTAATGGCTTAATAAGGCTTTGCAGACATATTCAACAAAGCATTAAATGTTAATCTTTCACACAGGCTTTTAAAAAAAATAACTCCACAACCTAAAGACTTTTAATTCGGTCAGATTACGTCTTCTGATGGGTGGGGGGAGTTGTGTGTTTATGAAATATGGCATTCATAGCAATCACACACTTGAGGACATGACAGCAGAACAAATCAGTAAATCTAATTGTGCTGGACTTCAAAGTCCCATTGAGGTCTGACACTCATGGGGGTTTTCCTTTTGACTCATGCATTCCAATTATGCTTCAGCTGTCCCCATTTTCATCCCCCCTCTCTATCTCAAAATCGATCCTAAAATTGCATTTTGAGTAATAAAAGTCTTTCTGCAATGCAAGAACTGTATTGGCAATGCAGTCAAAGCCAAATTCAGACATATTTGTTAAAGTGTCACATTTTTGATGAGATCAGAATTCTGACCACATGAGTACATAAGTTGACTTTAATAACGCAGGTGGTGAAATGTTTTAAATGTGAACGTTGGACTGTTTATAGTCAGCTACGTCTCTTTACGGGCATGTAGCAGAGCACGGCGCAGCCCCATAAAGCTGTACTTTTAACACCACAGATAGCATGCTGCAACTGCCAACCAACACAGAGTTGAGGTCACATGATGCCGGTTAACTAATCCTTCCAAGAATCAAAAACTGCAGGCGGCAGGACTTTCCAAAGCAGAACACCACTAATATGGAATAGCCGCAAATAAGGACAGGGTACAGACAGTCTCAGTGTTCAAAACCCAAAGACTGTGGTTCTCCTCTGTCTCCTCACAGCCCTTACCGTCCACTACCCGCCGGCCCTTCTGCTCGACCCCGCCCTGTCTCCAGGAAGTCCTCTCTCCAGTCAGAGCTGTGCACTGACAAATAGCTTTATGATGCAGAACAAAAGTGATTAGTCAAAGAGCTAATTATTCTTTTTGAGAAGTGTGGGGAGCGACCGCAGGCTTTGTCAGGAAGCGTTTTTCATTTATTCTTTGAACTCAACCTCAAGTTACCCGAGGCGGGCAGGGGAAATATAGTGTCGCGGTTTTTGTGTGTAGAGTTTTGTATTTGCCACAAATAACACGTGGTTCTTGTACTTTGTTTAGGTATTTCCGTAATCCTTCCTATGGTTTCTGGTTACATGAGTGACTCGGAGTCCCACCTCAAAAACCAGCCATAACCCACACAGGGTGTCAAGCGTAAAGCAGCCATGAAATAAACAGTGTAACCAGAGACGTATTTTTACACTGCCAGGCTCAAGATGTCAGAGGCACGATATCAGCAGTTTTAATCTCGAACGTAGCTCAGCTCCAACACCTTTCATCCCCTCCTCCCCCCACCCCGACACTGGGGGAGTTTCACACATTCAACTCAGGACTGACATTAAATGCTGCTTTGCATCGCTGCTGAGCAACTGAGTCGTATTTGTGCAACAGTCTTGACACAGGAAGTGGCACGCACACACAGCAGTGACTCAAAGGAGAATAAAGTTCTTTGGTATTGTTGCTATCGTGACTTTAATCAGCTGTTCAACCAGGAGAAACCATACATTTAAGTAAACTTAGCTCAGGTTATGAATAATGTATGTATAATTGCAAGTTAATGGTTTCTGAAAATTAGTACAGTAATTGTTTTTTGGAGCAGTTTAGTAGTACTTATTATAAATCATAAACTATACATACACACACAGTATGTGATTGTAAAGGAGGCGGCAGTTTCGGGGGAATTTATTCAAAACCACTGACAGAGGTTTCCAGCCTAAAACTTCCTGGTAATGAAATATAGATAAATATAGACAAGATAAATACTGCATGTAAATGCTGGAAGTGAAGGACTGCCACATCAACAACATGGTGGTAGAGGACAGTCTAAAATGTAAATAGTCATGGTTAACTCTCTATATTGACATTTTGGTACATCTAAAACAACATACTTTTAGTACATGAATGCACATGTAAGTTTAGCTAAATTAAGTGTACTTTCTCCCCCTGAGTATTGGAATCGTAAAGGTCATTGTCTTTCACTCAAATGATCGAAAAATGAGATTAAATGAAACGCAGGAAAGTTTGAAGGGTTGCATTGGTTAGTAACCATAACAAACACTGGCACAATAACTTCACACACAGCCGCCAGTGACTGCACTAAATCTACAGCTTGTCCAGTGAAAAATCAACAGTGTCACAGCTGGCAGGCTGTTTGTACTGCCCTGACAACAGCCGAGCTCTCTAAACAATGCTGCGGTACCGCCGCTGCCCTGCAACACACACACTCGCACACACACCCGCACACATGCACCCCACCGGTCCACTTGTTTGCATTCCCTGCTGCATGACATCACCACCCGGGGTCAAAACCCAGCCAGCCGATTGGTTGGCTGCGGCAGAATTGCTGATCAGGTCCAAAGATCACAAAGTTGTGCCAAGAGGTGACATCAGCGTGTGGAGCTTAGCCAATGGCCGAGAGATGCCTGGGTGACTCTAAAGCAACATCCTATTTACACACACCAACACACACACACGCACACACTTACACAAAGCAAAGCAGCTTTCAGCAAAAGCAATGTGCGATGCGGTCCTTCACTCCATCCAGCTTAGATGTGGAAAAGGATGTGAAGCAGCTGAGAGTAAGTTGTGTCGTAAATAAAAAATGTGCTGTGGTTGAGTTTTGGGTCTCTGTTTCTTATTGACTCTTACTTCCACTATTTATGATGACTTGACAGTGTGAGTGTTGTGCTTTCCCCCCCAGAACACGTGTCTGTCTGTAGTTTGTGTGTGTGTGAGCGGGCGTGCACTGTGATGTATCACTGCCTGTACTGCCCTGCCAAACATTTTTTTAAAGCAAGCACATTTTCCATCCATATTTCATGTCACACATCTAGTAATTGTGTTTAATGTGCTGTAGCAGAAAACACAATAACGCTTCTGATTTTTAGCCAGAACTCTAAAATAAAACTTCAGCAGCAGTTATCCAGTGATATTCAATGGATTATTCTTAATAATAATACAAATAAGGAACCTTAGTGGTGTGTTTTGAGTTCTTCCAACAGTTTCCAACATGACACAACTTTCTCTCTCTGCAGTGTCTAAGAGAACAACTTCTTATAGTGATGACATTGGTCATGCTTTTGCTGGATCTGAGTTTCATGAAATGAAACCAAAACCTTTTAAACCTTTTTCTTGTGCATACATGGACTTTACGTTAGTTGTGTTGCTGGTTGTTTGGTCACACTCTCAGACTCCATTTCTGAGCTAACATTAGCTTGTTTTCTGTGTTGTTTGTGGTTTGGGCTATGGCCCCTAAAATATTTAGCCTGCACTCCCTTCTGGTATCCTTAGATCTAAATATGACTATCTTTCAGTGGCTGTAGATGCCTTCAAGTCAAGCTAAAATGAATATAATACGTAAAACTAGATGAGCATCCATTGGTACCAACCATTCTTGTCAGAAAGCAGGATAAAGAAAACTTAGGAGAACAAATTTTACTTAGTAAAACACTGGGATGACCATTTTCAAAGGGATCCTTTGAACTCAAGATATTTTGCTGAAAGATATATTTGGTATCTGGCTTAGCCCACTAAATTTGAAATGGCCTAATATCACCACTGGTGCATAAACATCACATGCTTTGCTGGGAAAACCATGAAAAATCAGTCTACAAGCTGTTACATTAAAATCTGTTCACACATGAGAAATATAAAGTGATAATTCAATATTTTGGGAAATGAACTTAACAAAAAAAAGAGTTAGATAAGAAGATTGACATCACTTACAACAGCTAGCAGCAGATTAGCATAGCTGAGCTTAGCTCAGCTCTGACGAAAGGTACCAAATCTGTCTCTTTAAGTCATTAACACACGAGATCTAATTTATTTAATCCACACAATAAAATGCATAAAACTCCCTGGTTTTACAGGAAGCTCTGTGTATTTTCCAAACCCTCAAACTGTTCCTTTAGCACACTGGTAAGGAATGTTATCTTTTCAAGCAGAAATCTACATATGTTTGTGTGGTTGGGCTGAGTGAATGAAGTCTAAACCATCAAGAGGGACATTATGAGTGAGTCACCTCTTGATGGGCAGCACTTCTTATTAGTTTGCTCCTCACAAGCAGTTCCTGTAAGAAAAAAAAAAACCTTTATCCGCTCAGAGTGGCTCTGTTTTCCATTCAGATCTGTTTGATTTTTCATCAGGGAAAGAAAAACTCAATCCCCCCCTCAACATGACATTGATGAATCATTTGTCTTTGAAACGGTGGTTAACAAACTTTGACTAACCAGACTCCTGGAGAGCTTCCCACAAAAACTCCCAGGGAGCACAACAGGAGGCCACATTTGCTGCTTTAGTGAAGTGGATAAAAGCCTGTCCCAGCAGCCCCTGTAAGACTCTTGGGGTTAAGCCTTTTCTAAACTTGACTGTGTTAGGAACAAAAGACCTAGATGCTACTCAGCCATACTGTTTGTGTCTTTAAAGTCTATAATCTACTGTCTGCTATATGGAACTCAAACCTAAATACAAAGAGAGGATTTCTTTCCATGCCGACGAATCTTTCCAATTTAAAATCATGACATCTCTGACCTGAAAGTGATGAAATCCATAAGTCCTTCTTACACTTTTTCTTTTTTGTTGCCATTGAAACATTTAAAAAGTGGCATTTGGGATTTGGGGATTTTAGTAAGCCAGCGTTTGCTTTCTATCCCTGTCCGTCCCCGCCTCTGATACAACAAAGAAAGATTAAATTGTCTGTTAGTTTAAAGCTCTGTTAGTTTAGGGAGTTTTTACTCTTAGTCGTAGCTGGATATTTACCCAAATCTTTGTCACAGTGGAGGCAGGGGAAGCTGGGGACTTTTCTTCCCCCTGCTACTGTATGAAACTCGAAATGGCAAGTTAAGATGGACAAGAAACTCACTTCCTCTTTTTGCTTTCAGTTTCCGTATTTTTGAATCCAGTGGGGGCGTTAAAACAGTGAGTAAGTGCAGTAGGAGCCTTTAAACAGAACAGAATTGCTCATTAGATGGTGATTTTGGCCCACATTTCACAAGAGCGGCCATTGTTAAGGGGCTGAGGGAAGCACAGTGTGTGGTAAGTCGGGGACGGGTGAGTGACGGGGCTTTAGAGTAGGTTTCTGTTAGTCATTGTACATTACTGTTCACATGTCTGACTGCCTGGCACCGACCCCGCTGCACAAGAAGGAGCGTGAAATCCCCTCAGACGCTACAATCATGTCTCACACACACTCATATACCAGCACAGTCATGTCATAGTTACACTCAACCCCCCCCCCCACCACCACCACCACCACCATGTCTCTCTGCACACTGGTTTGCCTGGTGATAGTTGGTTTGGTTGGCAGGCTCTGGGAGGGAGGAGACTGTGTGCCCTGGTAGGTGCTCGGCGAATAGGCTTTGACTCAGCTCTCTGGCACTGAAGCTGGTGGTGGGTGAAGTTTCTCTGACAGCTCAAAGGCAGCAGGAATCTATTATTATCATAGGGGGAAAAAAAACAATTCTTTTTATTTGTTTAGCCTTAACCTTTTATTTAGTCTAAAAATATATCATCAGCCATAATTCATAACACACGTGTAATCCTATCCTAGAATGTAAGATCCTCTTCATGTTATTAAACTCCTAAATTCCCGGAAATATTAACAAGGACATGACCTTGTTGTCCTCAGTGGTGTTCATGGCCCAGACTGAAACTTAAAGCTGCTATGATTGATATCTTTCATAACAGCAATGGATCAAATGACTAAGTGTAATGTGTAAGGGGCGTTGCTCATTGTTTTGGTGTTACGGTTCACAGATTTCTTTTTTTTCTCACCAGCTTTGTTTACACTTCATATGATGCATTCTTTGTGTTGACTTTAAAGACTATGATTATGTTCAAAGGTTGCACAAGGCTGAATCAAGCAGTGATCTCCATCTACTGAAAGTGGAATCAATGATCATTGAAATCAAGTGCCTTAAGTTGTATTCTTTCTGATGGCCAGCAGGCGGCGAATCCACTGCCTACAAGTCTATGAGAAAATTACCGAACTTCTCACTTGATTACCTCAGTAAACATTTTTCTAATGAGTTTACAGTTTCATTTGGTAGTTTAAAGTTTCAGTTTCAAATTGCATCATGATGGGTTTTTTTTTTTTGTAAATTATGGTTACATGGTAGTAAAGTAGATTATAAAAGGGGGTACGATGTAGGGTATGGCTTCCTTTGGATT
This sequence comes from Hypoplectrus providencianus, assembly GCA_028566105.1. Lineage (NCBI taxonomy): Eukaryota > Metazoa > Chordata > Actinopteri > Perciformes > Serranidae > Hypoplectrus > Hypoplectrus providencianus. The sequence goes on along the minus strand of JAOWBC010000248.1, from coordinate 19,287,275 downwards.
GGTAATGTCACTACCAATAACGATAGTCATTTGGCATTTGAATAGCTGAGAGAACTTGTCTCGAACTTGTTCTAAGGTCTGATGTGTTTTCAGCTCATTAACGTTATTGTAATTGCCTAAAAATAAATTGTTCAGGAATGTATGGAGCGGAGGTTTATTATTAATCTTTACCAGTAAGTCTTAACCAGTAATTAAATTTAGTTTTAAGCCTGATTTATGCAAGCCAAAATTTCCTTTAATATATCAGGGTTAACATGAATTTTCTAATGCACCTTGCTATAAAAGCTGACTAGTGCTAGTATTAGCTCTCTCTCTCTTCTGAGATGAGATGGTGTTGTTTCAATGGATTTTTCTCCCCTGCTGTTTTTCGCTGTTTTTATCTGTCACTATGCTGATAAAGAGGTGGGTGACATGCTGTAGGAACTCCTGATGTCGAGGCCTAATCTAAAAATGCATCTTTCTTTATCGCATTTAGTTTACTTTTAATGCTCCAACATGAAAAAAGATTTTGCTAAACAGATGGGTGGAGACATCCATTAAAGAGAACCTAAACCCAGCGCTGTTCAGAAAACTCGCTGTCTTTTATTGCAAGTTCTCCGTTCCTTTTCGCAATCATGGGCGCCCATTGCATTCAGAAATCAATTAAAACAGCTTGCAGAGACATACTGCTGCATTGATGAACATAATCCATCACTGTAAATGAGACAACTCAATTTGGGCCTCAAATTTCTTTTCCTAAACATGACTCCATGAGACAACTTTGATTGCAGTTATATCCTGTCAACAGCCAGTTTAATTCTGCCAGGATGAATAAGAGCAGGTTACCGTCTTATCTGTCTGATCTTGTTGCTTTTCACTGCCACCTGAAATATATGTACCTGTTGGCCTGATGGAAGATGAAAAACTAGTTCTATTAAGTGTGGTAATTAGCTGGTTGGTGAAGTCCTGTTGGGAGAAATTACAACTTGTCTCATTTAACATGATGGATGGCATCTTTTAGTACAGCACTGTGTCTCTGTCGGCTGTTTTTAATGGACTTTTTAAAAAACAATAAGCCCTGACTTCCTGAATGACAAACAAACTTGCAGGATCCACCTAAGTTGGTTGTTTCTGAGTAATAAAATGTGTTTCGAAAAAAAGGTATCCGCCTGGGAACACTCCCTGCTTTGTCTTTATGGTTTGTGTGGATGTAAGAATATAATGTTTTTTTTAACAGATTTAGTTTTATTGATATTGATCTGAACTTAAGGAAAAAACTTCACTTAACTCAGTTCACTTCAATACAGTTTTCCCAAACATATAATTTTGGTGCATCTGATGTTTTTGGCAGCTTTACAAAAAACTTTTTTATCAGTTTGGTGATAAAAATCTCTGCCTTAATATGATTTCAGCCACCATGATGAAATATGTGCTAAAGCTGCACTGTAAAATATTAACTGAAATACACTGCAGTCATCGCTCACCTCAAACCTTCTTTAAGTCATGAGAGTGATGAATGCTTCCAGGGAGCTGCTTTTTACTTACTAAGTGAGAAAAAGGCCTGCAGCTCTGAGTCGGGAGCGCCAACTGATCTGGGATGAAGTTGGCTTTGGAAATCCCACCGTAAATAAATGCCATAAATACTATAAATATCATATTAGCAGTCAGCAGAGTAATCCCCATGGGTTTAAAGGTGCTGCAGAACTCATGATTTTTACATGACAGGCTGGATATGTGGTTCTCTGTTTTTACAGAATGCTTACCAACTCTGACAGTACATTTAAGCCTCTGGTCAGGGAGTGTTATAACAGTTAAACATAAAATATAAAGTCCAGTTTGAGTGACAGAACCTTGAATTTGATGATTGGATGATTTTTATTCTGGCAGCAAGTTGTAGTTGGTCTCAACGTGACCTGTAGAACCTATGAGGACGTTCTTAGACACTCCTGCATCACTTAGGTCTCACTGCAGAAATCTTTTCCTTCTGTCTTTGCTGGCAAGAGAAACAAGGATCCAAAAAATACTGATTGTGAAATCAGGACTTCTACTCAAACTTATCCAGAAATAGGAGGAAAGGTCAAACAGCAAACCACAAGACCCAGAAAACCCAATCATCAGAATAACTTAAAACTTTAACCCACCGTACTGTATTGTAGTTTCAGTCTTTGTTTCAGTGTGAACTGTTCCCAACCTTAATGTAGCAATAGAAGTGTTAAGAGATCACCATTTACACAAAAAAACTACCAATATCAGCCTTTTGGAGGTAAAGAGGAAAAGCCAAAGAGTCAATAAAGTCAATAGGCGTCACTGTCGGGGAACCATGAATGTCAAATTTCATGTGAGCCCAACCGGTAAGCTGAGACATTTCAGTCTGGGTCAAAGTGGTGGACGGACCACACCACAGTCTGTCACAGTCATTGCCATCCACACCACGAGCATGACTGAAAACACAACCGGAAGAAAACAGCAGCACAACACTTTGTTCTCGATCACACTGAGACATTTCAGGCATTTCTGTGGTTTTCTTCCATTTTCGAAATACACAGCGAAACTGACCTCAGTAGTTCCTCAACAGCTCTACCCTGTTCCTCAGAAAGTCCAGGGGAAAAGCTGCAGCAGAAGCTGGGCATTTTAGCGGTCGCGCACCTGAGAGAGAACAGGGGGAGAAAGACCTGTGGGGTTTCCATGGTGCTTTATCTGAGGAGCCAGCTGTCTGTGGCTTCATGCCCCTCTCAGAGGATTTCATACAACTTTCCTCTCCTGCTCTCGCTGAGACTCTAACACAGCTCCACTGTAGTCGACGCCACCAGGCCACAAACAAGCTCAACAGGGAGTCTGACTGAGAGAGTGACAGCCTTTTGGTGCAGTTATATTGTGAATATTTCATTTTAACACTAGTTGGCGGAGTCAAAACACAAGTGCACGATTCTGTATTGCGCTGGAATTCATTCTCAGCTTCGGTACGCGCGCTGCTGTTTTTCAGCCGGCTTTGATATGGAGAAGGCAGCGCCGTGTTTTGACAGCTTTCAGACTCTGATGGAGGAAAAAGAAAAAAAAAAAAGAGGGGGCAAAGGGAGAGGAAAAGGGAGTGGGGGAGGTGGGTGTGGCAGAGAAGGAATCCTGGGCTGCTCAATGTCACACTAGGGAGGACTGCAGGGAGAATGAAAGGGGATGGGGGAGGTTAGGAGGACAAGCTTATCAGTGAGGATGGAGGGGAGCAGGCCGGCTGTATGAACCACAGCAGGAGACCGGGGATAATATGGACTGTACTCCCGTCTCTTTTACACACATGCTCACATTATGTCGAGTAACACTGCAGAAAAGGCTCGGAGTGTATGGATATTTAATGAAACACCCCCACTCTTCATCCTCCACCAAATCTGCTCACAAGCACGGGAGTCCAATGGAGGAGGAAGAGGAAAAGTAGGGCACGTCTGCAGATTTAATGAGGCAAAAAAGCGCTGTATGACAAGCTTATGTTTTCTCCTCCAGCAGAGCTACTCTCGCTTCAAAAGACAGACTCCGTTCTCCTCTGACACAACGGCCGCGCGGCTCACCGAGGCCGCGCCGTGCACTTTCAATCGTGACTTTTGTTTGCGGATACTCAACTGACCGATGGAGGCCAGAGACGAGTCCCATCGACTGCATGTCACCATAATCATGTTGGATCGTTTTTTTTTTTTAGAATGTAATCCCATTGAGTAGGCTTACAGTGCATTAAATCTTTTCATTTCCGATGTGTATTACGTCGAGTCACAATGCAATGTTGGGGAACAATTATTCAGGCGCCATTAACTCGAGAATTCACCTCATGTTTGGGATCTGAGGGGGAGAAAAATGCTTAAGAACGCGCTCTGGGATGAAAAAAAGGAGATCTAACAGTTGTAATTAGCATAAAGTGCAAAAGTGACAACAAAAGAAGAAGTTTTCAGATGATCATTAGTCCTGAGGGCACAGCAGCCTGAGGGTCCACGGTTCTAGTCCTTACATGGCCGTCCCTGATCCACCCTCTGAGAGGACTCTATTTTAGTGGAGATGCTCTCAAGCTCATTACACCTGGGGGGATTCTGGTTGCTAAAACAGGGGGCACAAAGTATGGCTAAGGAACACACCCACATACAAACAGGCACAAATGTAAATACTTGACAGCAAGTGCACATAGTCAGGGAGCAGTTTGCAGCCGCCTCGGTGAAGAGTCGAGACAATGTACCCAGAAACAGCTGAATATGTGGCTAATTACATCCTGAGGTAGGTCACCGCTCCCTCGTAACGCGCTGTTTACCGTCCGCAGCACATTTTTTACACCAAGTCATTGTGTCCGTAATTGAGGACATGGTTGTTTTCGACAAGGTCGCCGTGTTTTACCGGCCCCGGCGAGCGACGAGTGGCGACATGACTCGGATGTTTGTTGAATAGGTGTCAGCGAGGCAGAAGCTTCCAGAGTGGCTGTCAGTTTGTTTGTCCACATTCTTACAGCAGTGAATCATCATGTCACAGTGTGTTTCTTTGTCAAGATGGTGCTGCTTAAAAAACAATGTTTATTCTTGTTTTTT
>JAOWBC010000248.1:19268697-19280659 GCA_028566105.1 Hypoplectrus providencianus | reverse complement strand
AAAAAAAACACTGTATTTAAGTTACACTTTGGAGATATTTGTTTTAGTTAGCTCCTCTCACTACAGAGCAAGATTTACTTTTATATATCTGTTTTAGATCTGCGCCTTATGAAGTAGATCCGGGTTTCAACATGATAGAAATGATGGAAAGTTAAATTTAAAAAAAAAAAAACTTTTTTGCAATTAAATACAATTCAATGCACACTCATGAATAGGTGTGAAATTGCGCTAAACATCAACATTTGATGTTTGTGTCAAGTTAAAATGTACAATTAGGGTGAGAAATTTGCATGTGGGTATGAATGCAGAAAAGACTTGGAATCTAATCAACTGTAACATGCAAAATATTGCAGAATTTCCCAAAATAGAGATGTGAAGTTATACAAATCTGTGTACTACACAAATCCTATCCTAACTAATTGTTTCTGCAGCGCCTTAGCCAAATCAACAGTTTTGGTGTCGGTGTGTGTATGATGCTTCTGTACTTTCTCTCTGTGTGTAGATCTGCTCGTTTCCCTTGGCACCCAGACAGTTTCACTCACTATATTATTAGAAACAGCTTCGTATCGCTGCTGTGGTTATTTCAGCCATGGTTGATGATGGAAAGAAGAGTCAGGAAGCAATTTTGCTTGTAGCTTGCTAATTCCACGAACCTTATGCAAGTTAGGTGCATATCATTAAATAAAATGCAAATAAAGTGCATCTCATATGAGTAAATGGAAAAAAGACAAATAATCCCGTGGTTATAGTCTTGCAAGTAACACAAGGCAAAAATCACCTTGCATTTGGTGTGAAAACATCAGGTTCTACATCCATTTTGACCTGATAATGGTGCTAGACGAAAATCAGGAAAGTAATCATGATTCATCATCTCGGCACAATGGATCCTGTACCAAATTTAATGGCAATCCAGTCACTAAAGGCTGAAAGAGTTCACTAAAAACCACACATATCAACCTTACAATGACTGCCAGTGTGGTAAAAAAGAAAGACGCCTATAACCATGATGTCACAGTATCTACATCGACCCTGTAGCCTATCCATTATTTTCTGTCACTAAAGTGTCCATTCGCCGCCCTTCCCCCATCACCAACCCAATATACAGTTTATATAAATATCCCCTACCCCTCCAGCTACTCCTCATCACACCCACATCCCCCAGGGGGCTGATAACCCAGAGGACACTGACCTAAATGGATGGGCAGAGTAATGGCCTCCACGCCCCAGAGCATCTTGTTGTCATGACAGCAGAACTGCTGTGAGTGTCTGGGTGTTCCCTCGCGCTGATCTGATTTTTACCGCTCTGTCGATGGGGACGATTGGTATAAAGAGCACAGCAGAAGTGGAGGATGAAGAGGTGTTATTCCAAGGGAGGGAGGTGAACATCCCGCCACAGAAAAACAGAAAAAAGGAAGAAGAGACTACAAAGAGGAAGAGAGAAAGTTGGGGGGCTTGAGAGAGAGAGAAAAAGTGATGATACAAAGGAGAGAGAGTGTCTTTAAAGAGACACCTTAAATGGGAAGAGATGGTTTTGAGCAAAGGGAGAAAGATTGATGGTCAAGGGGAAAAAAGAGAGAGTGCAAAAAAAAAGGAAAGAAGTGGAAAGAGAGAAAAAGCCAGGGGGCTAATGGGCTCGTGGCTAATCAATCCTGAGTGATGGCCACTTTAGAGTGGGCCGGGCTGACAGATGGAGACCATCCCTCTGCTTTAGCTCTCCCCTGACTCCCCGGCTCCTAACTCACCGGGCAGGAACGCATCAGCAGCCGCCCCGCTGATACACCCCCCCCGAGGGTATCTGACATCACGTACATGCAACACGCATACGGAGACACACCGGGCCCAGTCAGGGTCTGTCAATCCATTATCATGTGAGAAACGGCCGTATCAGGGGCCCGTACTGTTATTCCTGACGTGGATGGGTTTGAATGAGTGCAGCATCAGTTGTAGATTGATTCTCTATAAGGATTGATCGGACTAAATGAGCCCCGGGATCGATGGCTGGATGGTAGGAGGGGTGGAGGCTGAGTGAGTTACTACTCGGGCAGCACACATGCTACTTTTGTACACTTGTCCTCAGCCAGTAGAAAGAGGAGAAACTGTTCCATTTATACAAGATTACTGTATAAATCAGTGATGTGCCACCACAGCAAGAAATACACGCTTTTTCCACATCGCTGTGCAAACCCACAGCATGTGGACAGAAATGGACAAGAGGATAATGAATGGAAAAAAGGGAAAATAGAGGCCATTTAAAGGCTCTGCAGATGATCTAGTTCCTACTAAATATACTGGGATTGTGGAGAATAACTTCTTTAAAACCCACCTGGGCCTGGTTATAGTTATGGGCAGGACAGCAGTTAGACAGCAGAAGTATGAGGCATGGATGAGGCCCCGACTGATAACTAGTTTCTGAAAATTTGGTTATGGCTTGAACACAAATGCATCTAATCTAATAAGCAATCCTTTTGGTCCATCCAAAGATAAAGAAACAACCATTTCTATGATGCTCATATCTAAAAGGTATCATAAACATTTTTTTATGTATTATAACCTGCTTATGTTTATATATTAGTAGTCATAGGCAGTCCAAAACTATCCATAATATTTTATAAAAATAGCTTTGAAGTGTGTTATACATTTGCTGAAGTTGTAAAACTTAAGTTTGTTGATTTATAATACATTTTATGGTTTTAATAACACCTTGTAACTATTGTCATAGCAAACAGTGAGTGACCTGCTTTTGATACTTAATTAACCCTGTATATTATCATAAAATGATTTATAGTCTGGTATTGTCTTCAAGCAATATGAGAATATATGAGTGCTTATAACTACATTTGTACAATGTTAGAAGAAGAAGTGAGTATGTTTAGATGTGCTCTGACCCTAAAGGCCCATTTATACCTTATATAGTTATACCAAAAGAGTTGAGCCACAACATTTAACACAATGTTAAAATAGAAAACAAGCTTTTATGGACCGTAACCATACCCATCAATGGTAAGGTGGGGTTTAAGCTATTAGATTACACCTTTTATTAATACTGCAAACAATGCGTGAACTCTATCAACGGTGTCAAACAAAAGTCACACAGAAGTTCACAACAACTTCTGATGTCATTTTTCTATTTGGCCTGCAGCATCACAAGCAAGGCTCCGACATTACAGGTTGTTTACAATGTTGCACTGAAACCAAACAGGGCCAAACAAGACAGCAGTGTCATAAATTGCACTCTGCTGGCCCTGTTAAAAAAGATTAAAGAGAAGAAAGTGCAATCCAGTGACAGGCTGCCTGGGCAGGCGGGTGGATGGAGGGCCGCTATCAGCTCCTAAAGGACAGCAGGAGGGAGGCGGAGGTCTCCACTGATAGATATCCAGCAGACAGTGGCTCTCTGCTCTTTCTATCAGCAGGGATGCTGCCACTGGGTCATGCTCGCAGACACACAAGCCTCTTATGCTGCAATGTCAACAGCTGCAAGTCTCCAGTTGCTACTGTGTGCTTGTTTGCCTCTGCATTTGCGTTCATCTGTGCACACATGCATGTGTCACTCACGTGTTCTCTTTGTGTCCACTAAATCAGCGCTTTATACAATCCAGCGCCTTGTCCGTCCTGTCCTTTGCCAATCCTCTTGCGAGGGAACGGCTCTGTTTTGCTCACCCAGCTGTCATGTCAACAGTCAGTCAGTCAGTCGGTAAGACATTCAGTCAGGCAGCAATGCAATTCTTCCACGAGTCTCCACTGGAGCTTAGATCCCCCACTTCCTGAGCCATGGAAAAGGGTCAAAGCACAAGCCACAGATGGCAGAAGCCGGGCCGAGTTTTGGAGAAATTCAACTCCGCTCGGAGTTGGAGAGCTAGAAGGTCGAAAAGGCAGAGAGAGGGGAAAAAGAAATAGATCTGGCTGGAAGCGAGGGAGGAAACTGAGCAGAGACAGGCCGTTTGTTTCCACAACCCAGCACACACACACTGGAACACATCCATTAGGATTAAGCCAGAAACTGTTTTACTTTACAGATCGTGAGGTATCCTTTCAAAGCATATTCGCTTTCATACCTATTCACGCGTTCCAGGGTTAAGTTTTAACTCCGTCGACTTAGCTGTGATGTACGCGGTTAAGATCACAAACGCATCTATCTGTCTTCCTTCGCGGTGAATAGCACCTTTGAGAAAAGAAGCTTCTAATCCACTGACATTTGAAAAATAAAGTCTGGCCTCTTGGTGCTGGGAGAAAATCACCTGCTGAGTTTGGTAATTGAATGGCGCTGTTCTGCTATTATTATCCTGGTTCACCTCCGAGAGGCTGACATGCTCAATAATGAAGTCTTTGGTAATTAAGTTAGCTGATTAGGGAGCTGATATATAATTAAATTCACAGGGAATAGTCGTGAGGATCTTCTGTGTTTCATTGTAAGCCTTTTTTGGTTTTAAAGGAAATGAAAAATCTCCTTTTTATGGCCCAAATATTGGACAAGTTTCCTAGAAAATATAATCAATTTCTTATGATACATTATTATCTGAGAAAATATTGCATTACTATTTACTTATGCTGCAACCTGTTAATGTAAGGTACGGAAATAAATACCAGCCAGCTAACGGTTTATAGACGTTTATTGACAGCTAGCTAATAGCTATATGAACTTCGAGCTAACTGCTATATTAGCTAGCTTTAATAAAAGACTGTTTAGGCTAGCTAACAGTTAACTGGAGCCCCAGCCTGATAATAATAACTCTGAACAAATAAGGTGTGAACTGCATTTGTAGACTTACCAGTTCCAAGCAGCAAAGTATATAGAGAGGAGCTTTAATAAATTAAAGAAAATAAATTAATAAAAAAATAATAAACCAGCAGAATAAACAAGACATGTAAAAGCTATTATAGCACAGTTCAAAACAAGTAATAACATATAGAAAAGTATCAACAATTTAACAATTTAAACAAAAAGAAATATCAACAATTATAGAAATATAAAAAGTATTTACAATTTAAATAAGAAAAAAAAATTGGTACATTCATTATATTCAGTGTTAAATGTTATGAAGTTATATTGCACAAATTACTCCTACTAAAAACAGTTATCTACAGCAGATGCATAGAAACACTGGAGTTTTTGTTTATCTACCTAAGCAGAGATTCTTCTTTTCTATAATGTAGAAAAAAAATAGGTAAAAGGTGAAGAAGGTTTTTTTTTTGTTTTTTTGTTTTGTTTTTTTAAACTTCCTAGTGGAGTAGAATAGATGCAAGTTCAGACAGACCAAATGATTCTGCTTCGGCGCTCTGAGACATAAGTTAGTCATTAAGGACTGAAAATCAGATAAGTGTAGTGCTAATGCTTGACAAACACCCTCGCTGTCACGCCCCTCTCCGTCGATGCGTGCAGCCTCCGGTGAAAGACGATGCCAGGCGGCAGAAGGCGGCGTGGTGAACAGGTGACAACACAGCCCCGTCCCTCCCAGAGACGACCAGCCAGGCTCAGTTTACTGTAGAAAGTCACACAGCAGATGGTGTCCAAGGAAGTGAATTAGCACCGAGAGGCCGTGTCCACACACACCAGATGGGGGTAGAAGAGGAGACAAAGAAACTGGGGGAGAAAAACAATGACATAAAGGCAGGACGGCCAAGGTGGAGAAAGGGTGGTGTCTGTGTGTGTGAGGGGGGGGTGTTCGTCTTTGTATGAGCTCATTTGTTTGTTTGCATGTGTGTTTGCGTCTTTGTTGGCCCAATGCGAGCCTCGGCCAAGTTCACGGGCCTGTCGACCGTGATTATACCCATTCAGTGACTCATTAATCGGCCAGATTTCATGTGCAACACTTCTCATTTTCATGATAATCGTACATGTGTTGTGCAAAGCAAAGCTGTTCAAACATGCTAATTTGTGCTTTGTTTATGGCTGAAAAGGTGGAGGTATCGCTGGCAAAAACTGAGGGAGAGGGTGCCTCAAGTGCTGAAAGGACGAGAGTAAGAACGTGAAGCATATTTTTCCCCCAAAAAAGTCTTGTTGGAGTATCACTCAACCTGTTTCTAATATGGTGTTTTTCTCTTTCCATCCTTTCTCTTCCAGTAACGTTCTTGTCCTCTGAGGTTTCTTTAGGCCCTCAGAGTGAATGTGGACCCCCCGACACTTGATACATACATATTACACGGGTGACAAGTCGTCTCTTTCAAAAACAGAAAGGACTGCTGCAATTTGTGTTGGAAGCTGGAGGGAAACAGCCATGTTTTTGGTCAAGGTAATCTCACAGTGTCAGTGGTTCAGGAATGGGCTCTGGAATGTTAATAAGGGAGAAAAAAAGGGCAACACGACTTAAATGCCACACAGATGTGGCCTATCAGTGATGCAATCTAGCGGGGAAATGAGTTGTAACGCTTTCGGCCGCAGCGCCGTGTTGGAAGCTGTTATGTATGGACTGTACACAAGGTTGTAAATAGAAATGTCAGAATAAAGTCGTGCTGTAACCTAACTCTGAAAATGTCCCTGTGGCTATCTTGTTTTTCAATCTCCCTGTCTGTCCACGCCCCTCCACAGCCCATCTGGCTGTGATTATTGGCCGTGGCCTAATCCAGCACTGTGTCCCTTTTGACACAATGGGGAGGGCCAACTTTCTGTTGTCTCACTCGTCCCTCTGCTTCTTCTCCTTCTACTCCTTTTCTTATCTCGCTCTCTCCCCCTCTCTCTCTCGCTCTTGCTCTTTCTCTTTCTCTTTCGACCTCTCCCGGTTTTAACTTGCTTTTCTCCTCTTTGCCTGACTGCTGCTGCTGCATCTGTCACTAGCCGAGCGGCAAGCGCCCGCGTGGCACTCTGCCAATGCTGACAGCTGGCAGAGAGAAAAGAGAGAAAAATAAACGGCGGAGGAGAGAGGGCAAAGAGAAAGGGGGAGGGGGGGTGAGGGAGAGAGAGCGGTCGATAAATATCAAAAATTCCAATATCACCTCTCTTACTGCACGTAGCGAAGCAGAGGTAGTAGAGGAAATCAATGATAGTGTGACAGATAACATAAAGGAGTGATACAACAAGAAAAAAAAGAAAAGCGGCACGAGGAAGCAGGTGGTAGGGGGACTTTTGTCCTCAAACTCCAGCACAATACCTCCTTCTCCCATTTTCCTCTTTTCAAAATATTTGTTTCCTTCAAGTGGTTTGAAGATGTTTTTTCTCTCTGTGTTGGCGGGCGGCCATGTTTCATGACGGGGGTCCACTCAGGAAGAGCGCTCCAAGTGGACTGCTCTATTTTATTGACCTTTGTTTGTTTACAGCAGGAAATAAATAATGAGCGGATGGATTTTGTGTCGTGTTGAGAGACTGCAGGAGGATGCTTAATGGTGAAATTTACCTCATTATCGCCATAACAAGTCCGACAAATGAAATGACAAAAGACATTGTTTGTAACTGCTCCCCAAAACCACACAGATGAGCGTTTAGTGATCGGACGACCCCGAGGACAGGATGACATCATTTGTAGTGACTGTAGTTATTAGCACAATGGAACAAAGCTCACAAGCTCCCTCTTTCAAATGAGTTGTTGAATTAATTAGAAACCACAACCTTCTTTTAATACATATTGCTGTGTAACTGACATTATTTGTTCAGGTCATTGACATATTGGTGCCGCTTTTGAATGTAAGAAGATACATTCCAGTGATTTTTATCATGATATTGGCACTAATAATACACTTTATTTGTATAGCACCTTTCAGACAACAAATACAACACAAAGCGCTTAAAGAAAGAAAAATAAATGGCATAAATACCCATAAAATAAACATAAAAATGGTCAAAAAGCTATAATTAAGGAAAACAATAAAATATTCTTGATAATAATACGAAAAAATAAGTCTAAAATAACACAGAATGGCTCATTTTAAATGAAAAAACAATCTAATTGAATTATAATAATATGAAGTTTGTGCACAGAAGTTTATTTTCATCAAAAGGTAAATAGTTTTTGCAAGGTTTGGTCAGCTTTGTAAACAAAAGCAGCCTGGTTAGGGTCAGGACGAGGCCATGGTTTGGGTTAAAACGACTTCTTGGTTAAGGTGAAGGGAAACATCAGGATCGGCAGTGATCCAGGCCATGGTGAACAGGAAACCAGCCGTCTCCTGTGTTGAAGCCTCATGTTTTGTTGGAGACATCCTCCTTCAGCCCGTGCTAGACTCTCTTGGGCGTACAGTCATACATCTGTACAATCACCACAAGAAAGGAGGGTGGCAGAGGTGTCAGAAAGGGTAGGCCTGGTCCTCCCAGGATGCATTGCTTCACTCAACATCCTGCTGAAAGACAGACCGCAGCGGGCTGTAGGGTGGTCCGAACAAACTGTGGACACATTTTAAAGCAGCAAAGCTTTAACGATGCAGAGCTTAAATATGTTTACGTTAGCTAATGTGGCTAAAGAGAAAGTTGGTATTAAATCTTAACAAGCGTGTGAAAGTATGGGACTGCACTTCATACAACCTTACAGTGTTGTAAAGTAGAGGCCCAGTGTGCCAAGCCTTCAAAGGGAACAGATTAGTAAATGGCCCACTCTCCTGATGCAGCATCATTCTTGTGTTAGTGTTTAATCCTGCGTGCAACGTCGAGGGAACACACTGGGTGACCCGTCTTATAAATATCTGCAGTGTGTTTATTTGGCAGCGCAACACTATTCTTTCACTCCTCTGCCCGCAGTGCAAAAACAACAGCCGCATGTTTATAATATATACATCCCGCTATACGAGTGGGGCTCTGCTGGGAAAATATTTCTGTATTTCTCAGTGTGGAATCTCAGGAATCACAAGGGTCCTTACTCCGACAACAGACAAGAGGACTGCAGAGGGGATTCAGGGGGGGAGGGACCCGAGTAAAATGCAGCATTCCAGCGAAGCAGAAGCCTTGTTGAACTTTTTTTTGTGATGACAGAATGTGTTGCAATGGAAATAAATGTGCTGCTGGAGAGTTATGGAAAAGATAAGCCGCAGGTCGGGTGAGGAGAAGAATAATTTCCACTGTGCTCCTCCAACGTACACGACGAGCGAAAAAACACTCGAGAGAAATGGAGCTTTCCCTGCGCGGAATCCAAACGGGTTCGCTCACACTTAGGAATGAGCTGGCTGTAGTAAAGTCTGATTAAACGGTGGGGGAGGTGGGCAGCGAGAGAGAAAAGGAGTAAATCTCCATTTTTTCCATCTGGAGAATGTATGTCAGTGGGCTGCACTATCTGCCTGGCCCACATCTCTCTCTCTCTCTCTCTCTCTCTTTCTCAGCCTTTGTGAGTGATTCAGTGCAGTAAAGTACAGTAGTCTGTTGCCAATACAGCCGATTCATATTCAGAGTGCGTACTCGGCACTCTCACACAGCACACACTGCACACTGCCATTGACTGGCTAATGGGCGAATTGGAGAGGTCTATCTGGGCAGCACATATTCACCTCATTAAGTCACAGTTGCTGGACTGTAACTCCTTTTTTCATATGGTCTGATGCTATAAGGAAGCTGCGTAATGAGACTTTCATGAGCATTAAAGGAAGACTTCACCCTGAAAGGTGCTGAACAGCCAACAACTTTTTTTTAAAGATGTAAGAGTCTTCCTTTTTCTGTGTCTGCACCACAAGAAATAATCACATTACTGTATGATTAACTTGCAACCACAACAATTAGAACCTACAAAACTATATCAAAAATTCCAATTACAAACACGCACTACCTGTGCAATATAATCCAAGTCTTCTATTTCTCAAACACATGTTGTTGCTGAAGTCTTACTTTTTTCAACTTTTCCCACTATTCAGTTTTTAATCTGACTACTTCCATCATCATGGGGTCTGCTGTGAATTCACCTGTGTGTGACTTTTGCATTGGATCGGTTTTAGATTACTGCAGAAAATAAGATATGTGACTAACACATACTTATAATGCTTATGTGTTTTATTTATCAGGATTATCTTCACAAATTAATGGTACTTTTATGATGTTTGAAGCATTAACGCAGCCAACAGCATAGCTAACTTTATGCCACAGCGGTCACAGTATCGTTAGATTCAGACAGTCTCGGACAAGTTTGATTTGAGTTTTGTGAGTTGTCCTGGACACCAGTCATCGTATCAAACTCAACCCTAGTGAGATAAATGAGGGCTTGGACAGCTGTAAATCTGTCTTATTAAGAGTGACCAGACCTATCTGTCAAAGCAAATAAAACACGAGTTGGCTGATTGGACTGGTGTCCAGGCTAGTAAATTGCATGATTTTAGCAATAATGCATGTGCTTGGGAGGTAGACTTGGATCAGACTGCACAAGTTGTGTGCTGTTTCTTAATAGATGTATTTATATACTCATTAAAAGCAGACCCTATGTACTTAAAATCATGAAGGATTTACTCTGTACTTTTTTCTCTATACAGTTTTCTTCAAGAATTCAATGTTATACGGGGTGAGTCATTGATATAAAAATGGTCATTTCGAGGGTGAAGTATTCCGTTTACTGGCTGCTGTAACTGCCTCTCTACTTCTGGAAATGCTGTCCCTGAGATTTCATAACCCGGCTGCAGGGATTTGCTCCTATTCAGCCACAAGTGTGTTTGTGATACTGGGTACTGGTGTTGGGTGATAAGGCCTGGATTACATGGTGTTCCACTTCATCCCAAAGGTGTTAGCTCCTCCATGACGGACTGGGATTTCTTTATTTACCTGGCTTTATATACAGGGATATTGTCATGTTTAGGCAGGACAGGGCTCGCATTGTTAGTTACAACTACGCCATTAAAGAATGTCAATTCGTGATTAATGCAAGTCATTTTTCAAAAAGTGTAATGCCTAAAACGTCAAGCTTTTCCTTCAACTTCACAAATGCATTTCAGGTGAGCTTTTTGAGCAGATTTCAGAGAGTTGAATTGTATAACTTTGACACCAGAGTCAGATGGGACTTTCATCCCACCACATCCAACAGTGGCGCAGATTCAGTCACGACAAGCCTGACGAGGCGGGATGCCGCTCCTTATTACCTCAAAATGATTCGACCGTCTGTACGATCAATAAGACCTTGGAATGTATTTCCTGAATAGGTAATGAAATTTCAAACTTTTTAGATTATCAACAGCGCTTCGGGGAATATCCCCCCTGGCACAAACACAATTACATGCACACACTCTCCTCCCCAGAAACCCCCCATGCCTCAAATTGAATTAGAGCTTTAATGAAGAAGTTATTTACCTCAGCCTCAGCCTGAGCAGGAGAGCAGAGAAAAGTAGGAAACAGACTTTTTCTTTCTCTCTAACCTTTATGCACCAGTTGATACATGGGAGTTAAACACACTGATAATGTGAGCAAAGAGAAGCTGCTCTTGTGTGTCGGAGAATGTGCTCCACTCTGTTTCCTGTGTTGTGGTTGCAGTGCCAACAGCTGTAGGGGAAGTAAGAAGGGTGTTTGTGGGTTCAGCTCTTGTTTGTGTATGTATATGTGTGTGTCTGTGTGAGCGTACACGGCCTGTTCTTCCACCTCCCTGCTGGGGCTGCTCTATTTCCTGGTTGCAGGTGCTGCAGTGAGATCACTTCCTGCCGGCTACCCGCTGTGTGAGCATCCGTGGGCTCCAGCCATTTCCTGTCCGCAGGGAAGAGGAAACTATAGGAAACAGGATGAGCATCCCGGGCAGGAGGGGTCAGAGAGGGCTGGGAAAGGTGGAAGGAGGAGGTGATGACCCTGGAAGCAGGGGAGAGGACCACGGATGCAACATATCTGAGCTTGTTTTCCTTGCTGAGAGTAGATAGTGATGTCTTTTTTGACATTAGGGGCTCACAAGAGAGTCCCACATGTCAAAGAGAGTCATTATATTGTTGTATATTCAGGGGGGAGTTTTAAGGGAAATCCCAGAATCTGACCTTCTCCCACCATTTACCTTAAATTAAAGGCCACAGTGTGACACTACAATACATTATAAAGCCATTGGCCAACATCATGAGAGTGTATTTGCTTTGAGGATTGATTGCTTGAATCAAGATCTAC
>JAOWBC010000248.1:19227780-19241335 GCA_028566105.1 Hypoplectrus providencianus | reverse complement strand
ATGGGGCTATAAAGAGTGCATAGCTACCATTGCTAAGGGTTATTTAAGATATTGAGGTGGATGTCAAAATGATTAAATACTACTTACTTGTCCACATTGTTCTAAAAGTCTGCCAATTTAAAACAATGCCAAAGCAGCCAGTAACTGAGCTAGCTAACCTGCTAACTCCACCATGTGCTCATGCTTATATCAAAAATGAGTGTAAGAAAGTTGTCACTCATCTGGAGGTATGTCCTTTCCTAGGCTGTGATACACAAGAATGTATAAACAAAGCATGAAATAACTTATTTTCCTGAAGCAACCGGCTAGTTAGTCAGCTAGCTCAGTAATTCCCCCATGTGCTCATGCTACAACAGTAATAGCAAATAAGCTAATGTCCTGTAACAATGCTACTTCTACATCTCATCTGCCTTTAGTTTACTGTCAACACTGAGATGCTGACAGAAAAACACAAAAATTGGCTTTGTTGTTTGTGTTTTGCTGTTTACAGAAATCACAAAGTGTGGTGGGTTTCAACAAGCTGAAGTCGGCCTGCTTACAATGACATTCATGTATTGAACTGAATAAAGTTTGTATTTTTATTTTCACAGCAATGCAAGATCAAGCTATTTTCAGTTTATTTTCTTTCAAGAGATTTTATATACTTTTAACTTTAAACTTTTTCAGTTTTCTAAATACATGCATTTGATTGTATTTACACATATATGTTAGTAGTAAGAAATACAACCTCAAAATGGAGAAAATCTGACATGTTCCACATCCATGAAGATATCACTCAGGTTTATAGGGTTATGGTGACAAATCTGAGGTTAACCAAGTCTCCCTGCCGGGCCTCAGATGCCCCTGCTGTGAAAACATCTCTTTCTTGTGCTGATCAAACCAGGAACACCCCTTTGAAATCTGACAACCTTAATGTATAGACCTCATCAGAGCCAAGACCCGGTTCAGACGTCCCACATCAGAGAGCAATGAGGAATTCCAGAGCCATGATTGAGCTATGCGTGTACTGGATGGTGCGATGGGGGCTGGCGCGGGAGGGGTTAAAAACATCTTTTAAACATGTTGTTCTCCTTCTTGACTCAGTTTGTGAGAATGTATGGAGCGGTGGTGGTTGATTATGCGGGGGTGTGGGGTGCACATTGTGAACCCCTGAGGGTGTATTCCACTGTGGGAAGCTCAGCCCGCTGAATGGATGGAGATCATTCTCTGGGTGGCGGATGCATGCCTCGCATACCACGGTTGTGACATGTTTGTGAGAGTGGGTGTATGTGTGGAGGGGGTCGTTCTGTGTGCCATCGGTGGAAACAATGATATGAAGGCGAAGAGAGAGAGAGACACATATGGAACTATAAAGGGACGCCTCAGAAGAATACAGGACATTAATAAGAGGAAATCATAAATTCAACTTAATGAAGTCCCATAAAGATGACAAGAGGATAGAGCGGCATTTTGTTAACATGGGTTCATCTGTGGGATAAATGAGAGGCTTTTTATGGGAAAGAAAGGATAATTTGGTTAAGGTTGCCACAATTAAGAGTAACGGCTTGAAAATGAGGCAGCTGGCATATATAAATGCATCTAGGACCCTGTCTAATGAATGGCCAGAAGTCCACTGGCTTTCATAACTCAGCTTAAAACATATGACCCCTGACCTCACTGGATCACAAGAGGATCCCATCGGCTCTGGGCTCCCCAAAAAATGCAGTGTCATTGCTGCGATCGTGGGATTCACTCGTCTGGCCAAGAGACCTCATTACTGGCTGACAGGCTGATTCACTGTCTCCCTGTCTGTGTCGGTGACAAAGCAGCCCCAGTGCCATCGCAAGGTCTCCACAGAGTGCAGAGCTGGCTGTGTGTTATGTAACGAGTTTACTCTTGGAAAGCTGGGCCTGTCACTCAAAATCCAGCAGAGGCCATTAATGAATTCCTGAGCGCTAATTCGAATAGTGTTTTCTTCACAGGAAGATCTGAACACCACGATCATCTGAGGGTGTAAAAAGGCCAAAAGAAGTGACTGAAACTGAGACAGAGAATGTTGAACTTGAAAAAAGTGTACGTGCATGGGGGAAACAATGCAGCCCGTCAGATACTGACACTTTGACATGGCCCTCTGCCCTCGTGGTACCAATGCACAAGGCACCCTTTGACGTACGAATGAGACGCACCATTAACTCCCATGCATGGCAACATAAGAGAGTCATGAAATGGTTGAGTATAAAGAGCATCAAGGTCCGTTCAGGTTGGCCAGGGTGTAGGTGGAGCTGGATGGGTAAAAAAAAAAAAAAGACTTTTACCAAGGAGACTGGTGTTCATGTTCCATGTAAAACCCAAGATGCATTGTTATGATTTGAAAAATGTGTATTATTTTTAATCCTAACCATAGTCAAGTGGTTTATTGTCTTTTATTGGTATTAGAAAGCATTTACCAGCATGGAAGCAATGTTATTTAATGATAAGAATATTTTCTGGCCACAATTCTTCATCAAAATACCTTGGCTGCACTTTTCTGCAAAATCCAGTTTGGAGCGACCACCACAGCTTTCCACAGGCACTGATTGGCACCCTGTTGCAGACTGTTTGTGTTTTCTGTGTTTCTAGACTCCTTATTATCAATGCAGATGTAGGTTATATCTTAGATTAATGAGTACCTCAACTAAAGTCATGTTCCATTCTGCCTTTGACTGATTTTAATGGTTATTTGGGGGAAAAATAGGAGTTTCTTATCCAGAAAGGCGTCCCAAATTTTAATTTGAAGCATTTAACCTGAAGATGAAATAACTCCAATCTCCTACTCCTAGTGCACATGTTTTTCCACCACTACATTTCTAGCATAGTTTAAAACCTTTATAATTGTTATATCATTATGAACTTAATCATTGACCAACATTCAATACTTCTTTGTGTTTATGATAAATTCTCACAATACAATTTAGCAATCTCAGTGTTCTTGCAACAAGTGTTGAGCATGAACAAAGTTTGAAAAGTTCGAAATGCCCCCAAATCTTCCAGATATGTTAAACAGTGGAAAAAGTCTTGCTGATCATCCAGTTGAGCAGCAGACTGTTGCAGTGACAGGCAGGGGGTGAAGCAGGCCCATCCCCCGGCTGCAGATTGGACAAAGCGCGGCTGACACGCCCATGGGAGGAGACTCCGGTCGATTTTGAGGCGCGGTTGAAATACTCACAGCCTCATCACCGACATCCTTTAATTTGAGCTCAGCCGCTGTGGGGTCCGCACTCACTGAAGGGGGATCTTCTTATTTCCAAACCCAGCAAGGGAGAAGGAGATCCGGTCGGATTTTTCACTTTTTTGGCAAGATCTTACCTATCCCAGATCTGGATTTTTAAATCTCAAAAACTCTTCGAGGTTTTTCTTTTTCGATTTTCTTTTTTGTTCAAAACACCTAAAGGAAAAAAACAAAATGGGATCCCAGGCGTCCAAGGGTGGAGTAGCTGTGGAGGGAAAAGCCGCTGCCGACCCTGCAGCAGCCAAAGCCAACGGCCAGGTGAGTAAAATGGGCCTGACATGCCGAGCATCAGCGGGGAGCCACATGGCACCCAACGCCCACTGGCAGCATGGGTGCCACGGTGGGGCAAAGTGGGGCTTCAATGGGAGGGAGACTAGCTGTTGCTCTCATTCTCACTTTCCACCCAGAGCAGATTCAGTCATCAATTCGGCTTCAGGGTAGTTTGAATGAAATAACAGGTTGTCTAAATCCAGAGGACCTCCGGCAGAGCAGCCGTCGAGTGGCCGTGCTCGTCCCCGCTCAGCGCGCACCAGACCTGCCTTTCTTTGTTAATTCCGCCCGCTGCTCCCAGGGGGGCAATTTAACCGCAAATTTCATACCAAAACCTCAGATATGGGTCGAAATGTGTGTTTGGACCGTGTTCTCTGTCATGACTTGGCTGTAGTCGGCTGGTAGTCGCTCTCACGTCGAACAAAAGACGAGAATCAAACGGGTGCAGCGGATGCAAATGCGCTCTGCTGGAGGCGCATTTTGCGGAGTGGCAAACAAAGCGCGGACGGGCGCGGGTTCAATTCCCCGCTGCCCCGAATACTGAACATTTATCTCACATAGCTCGACTCCTCCATCTACAAGTTATAAAAAAAATATACACTTAAATGGTCGATGATTAATTGCTAAATTGTTAAAATAGTTGCTTGAGTGTGATCCTAAATCAGAAGATGCATTTTGTGATGATCTTGACCGACTTATAGACCCATTTTCTCTCATTATGGGCGCAGTCAATTAATTGAAAATGACTCCGGTGCTGACACTGGCTTTGTCTGTGTCATGACTGCTGGCTGTTTTCTGGCCACACTGAGCAGCGGTAGATGAGCTGCAGCTCTGGATGAGAGCAGAAAGCAGGTTTCACGGGGATTCCTTTGTTCCCCAACTTGCTGGCTGTGGTGACGGTTAGATGCAGCACTACTGCCCCCGTGCGTCTGCTAGGAGTCATGCAAACAGCTGTTGAATCCCCCTCCCCTCCCCTGAACCACTGTCAGGGCAAGCAGCTTTCCTCAAGTATAACATGGATTAACTGTTGGAGTAAATGGGCTAATGCTAATCTGTCATATGCCAAATCTCTTTAGATTTATTTGGAATGTTGTACACATTTCATCTACAGTTTATCCATGACCGATTTTCCATTTCTAGAGGCAATGTGTTTATTACAACCTAGTTTGATTATTTTAATCCATGACTAATGAGTCCTCTTCTCTGCAGGAGAACGGCCATGTCAAAACCAATGGAGATGTGTCAGCCAAGCCCGAGGGGGAAGTGGCGGCCGCTGACGGAAATGGAACGGCCGAACCAGCCAAGGAGGGCGAAAATGGCACAGGGGATGCCATTGAGCCTGCTCCCGCAGCCGAGGGTGAGGCCGCTAAGGCAGAAGGCGAGGCCGCCAAAGAGGGCAAGAAGAAGAAGAAGTTCTCCCTGAAGAACTCCTTCAAGTTCAAGGGCATCTCGCTGAAAAAGAGCAAGAAGGGCAGCGAGGAGGGCAAGGAGGAAGCCACCTCCCCCACAACCGAGGACAAGCCCGAGGAGAACGGCCATGCCGCCAAGGAAACCAAAGAGGAGACGCCGGCCGCCGAGGCCAAAGAGGAGGAGGCCGCCGCTGCCCCTGCTGCTGCCGCTGAGGCCGCACCCGAGGGAGAGACCAAGGAGGCGGAGGAGGCCCCACCCACAGAGGCTGCCCCCGCCGAGGAGGCCGCCGCCCCCGCCCAGGACACGACACCTGCAGCCTCTGAGGGCGAGGCCAAGGCAGAGTGACTGCGTCCCCACCACGGCACCTGAACTGATTTTCCAAGATTAAAGTATATAAATATATATATGAGAGACTCGTGCCACGTTCTTAAAGTTATAAACAAAACTAGAAAAGAAGACAAAGGATATATCACGTTTGCTGATTCAACCACCAGTTCACTGCCTTTTATTAGTTCTTCGACAGACGGAATCTCACCGGGCCCTCTCATGATGAAAGTGTCGGCGTGTGTCGCCCCCTCTTGGTACACACAGGGACAGGCGTGTGGCGAAGGTAATGGATTGGATGTGGAGCGAATCAGGAATACTGACTTATTTTCCCAATTCATGGAGAAGCATCCTTTTTAACAGCGTGGCAGCCCTATAACATTTTATTTTTCTTTCTCATCTTTTTTGGGATCTAAAAATTGTCACCGTTGCGGAGCGGGGCAGACCATCTTCTCACTCGAAATGACTGTTAAATGGACACATAAACCTCTCAAAAGATCTTATTAATTTTTAGAATTCTACATTCCTATGTTTTACCCCCAAATTTCAAGTATTTTGTCATGTATAGAAAAGTGAAAATCGAGGAGGGGAGGTGGAAAAAGAGCAATGTCTTTGTTCGTGCATTTTGATTCTTTTTCTGGCTAAAACCACATTCAAGCTTCTTGAGTATTGCAGTGTTCACATTTCAGAGTTTATGACGCAGGGGTTGGGATTGTGTACAAAATGTGAGCTTTTTATCTGCAAACTGTCTCTGTAAATATGTTTTGGCCAATATTTTTGGTTCTCTTTATTTTGCTATCGTTTGAAGATGTTAATGGTTTTATTGTAACTTTTAATAAGGGTAAATAAATGTTCGATCCCCTCTGTCTGTGTTTTGCCTTGTGATTCACACCTCAACACACACTGAACCAGTAGTATGACTATTTTTAAATTGGTCTTTTGATAAGGTTGGGCCAGTTATTGCATGATGCATATACAAAAATAATCAGTTATATCATTACCACAAATTATCTAGATTAGATAATAAAAATGCTATGTTTTTTAGGGACTCCAGAGACTAGCAGTGATATTTTATTATACTAGGTGTATACTATTATACATAATAAAGTTGCATGGGCCTGAATCACTTGATTCATGCTTAATTTACATACAGGCTGTGTTCAAATATCCATACCATGCCTAAAATATAAGGATGTATTGCTGCATCCTATCAGTTTACAAAACAGGCCTGCTTTTCTGGTTACACTCATTTTTTTTTTAAAGCAATGTATGTGAGCAAGAGGGTCAAAGTTCAAGGTGCAAGCTCTGATGAAGCAGTAATCGAATAAAAAAACTAATGGAAGTATGTTGTTAGGGGCACAGCTGAAATAAAGCATTAACACATATATAAATAAAAGAGTAATCATTTAAGTCTGTCACTTAGATTCACTCCAAATAATGACAAAAATGGATTGTGTGCACATACAGCTGCAAACCTAAAGCAGGGTAAGAGGGCATTAAGTGTTATAATAAGCAATCCTTACATAATTAGTTATATCATAAACATGTGGTCAACAGATGCAAGAGTAAGACCCACTTAAATAATCAATTCATTGTAACGCGTTGAAAATAGCTGAGTTTTATTTTTTTATTTGTTGGTCTCTGGCTCCCTGTGGTGGACAGAAATGTGTATTGTAGGTGATTCAGCACCCTGTTGGTTTTGGTTGATAGTCAACACTTCAATCCACACGTGGTTCGTCTTCAGTGATTAGCAACTACTAGCTAGCTAACGTTAGCCTCTTCTACAGTGATTTTAATAAGGTATTCAGCGCAGATAAGGAGGTGTGGAAGTAGATTTGAGCGTCCACGTGTCCGTGCAACCATTTGAGGGACAAGTAGCAACGTCGACTGACTTTATAAGCATCGCATAAAAAAGAAAAAATATAAATAAGTAGTAGATTTGTGTTGTGCTTCGAGTAGCAACAAGCTAACAGAAGGCCGCGCCAGACGAGGTGGCCGAGTGGTTAAGGCGATGGACTGCTAATCCATTGTGCTCTGCACGCGTGGGTTCGAATCCCATCCTCGTCGACTGTTTTCAGTTTTTCATTTCGAAAAGGTAATAATTATTATTGCTTAAACTGTACACACGGTGTCTCACGATGGTAATAAATTGAGTTTGATTCACATTGACCAAATCTAACACAAAGATTATAAAACAAACGCAATTTTAGGCGTTCGTACGCTGCTTTTTGTCAGGATTCAAACGCTGGCGAATGGATAAAAGCTATATTTACGGGCTTCAAAGTGGCAACTGAAGGCAACACCATAGGTTATTTTTTTGTCTTGTGCATATTGTTGGGGTACCTGCGCCGGACACACGAGCAGCTGAGTTGGGAGCCATTGAAAAACGCCATCACTTGCATTTCATATACTACAGGACTTCACGGGTAAGTTTGGTCGTTCTTACCTTTACGATTAATCAATGAGTGTATACTGAGGCTGAATATTTCGCTGTTGGACCTTTGCAACATTTCAAACTTTCGACACAATCGTAGAAAGATATAGAAATGGAAGTTGGAGGGTTTATTTAACTTGGGCAACGCTGCCACCTAGTGGCAACACAACATCATGAAACTATATTCAGTCTAAATTTAAATTGATGTACTGTGATAACAACCCACAAGATAAATGCATTTACTTGCGCAAAAATCTTTATGGAACAAGTAAATGTGTAAATCCTATATTAAAAATAATGGCAGAATTCCCTTTAGCTGCTCCAGTAAGATAACATTTGTCCTCTACATGACGATTTGATATGTGTGTGTTATTTTTTGAATACTGAAACCCTGAAACTGGAATACTCACAAGACTCTAAGGATTCAGAAAATGCATAACATACCCACGCTATTTTATATTGAGCCATAAATTAAAATGACTTTGGCAGACAAGCTTATTGATGTGTAAGAACAACAAATATACAAATTGAAGAACAATGACTCAGTCACCCACGCTTTTTTTTTTAACGCTTTTCCCATAAAAAAGGAGACAGTCTTGACAGTCAGCATTTTTTATTTTTGTAATCAATTAAATATAGCATTATATGCATCAATAAAAACACATCTTAAACAAAACAATTGGACCACATTGTGACAATCCAGTAGACTCATCAGCTCATCATATTCCCAGCGGCATTTTGGTCCCTTTAGTAGAAGTAGTATGAACAGGTAGAGCGCCAGAGGCGATCTTTCTCTCAGTCACTTAATCAGTAAAGCTATAAAGAGTATGGAAGATACAGAGGGCTGCAATTTACAATACATAAACCAAGGTCTAACATATGACAGGACATAGTGTTATAATTTGATGAATGATCAACAATCAACCAACAATGCCCTTTAACACAACATCAGTATTGTGCTCTAAAAGCCAGTTCCTGGTCCATCCCACTAAAACTAATGCACTTTATATGAATTCTTGTAAAATTACAGATTTAAACGTGTTGGTAATGTTGTGATACAGAACTTCTTGCTTAGGTTTAGCCCCAAACTACTTGGTTAAGCTAAGGCAACAAAACCACCTCTTTGAGGTTTGGAAAAACTTTGACTTCCATATAATTCTACTGACACAGTTACAATGTAGAACACAAGTTAAAACGCCTCCAACAGGACACAAACATTAATCTTCTGGATTGAAGTCCTGACTCTGTGCTATCCATCCGCACTGCTGTAGCCAACATGAACAAACACAATTGTGAAGAAATTGTGTTGTCATGAAATGCATTAGGCGTACTTTTTAGGGGAAACAACACAAAAAGCTGCCCTATGTTCCATTTGTATAGCAGCTTAAACTCCCTTTATGTGTGTGTTCTGTAGGGGTCATAGTAATGGAGGATGCCTAGGTGAAAGTGGAGTGTAAAAAAAGTAAACAACAAAAAAAACACAACACAAACACAGAGCAACAAGGTCCACGTATGGAGTTGGCAGGAGCGAGGCTGTTGACCTGGACTCAAGAAAGCAGCGTTTGTGCCCCGTGTGAAACCAAAAGTCAACATTCATGTTAAGTTATGTAACCTAACTTTGGTTTAAAATGATGTCACATCTAAATCCCACTCTATGCCATGTGCAATACTTCCACCCTTCTTCTAATTATGTCCAATATTATACTCTCTAACCTTAAGAAAGTGGTTCTGTAGTCTAAACTGAATCAAACTGCATCAAAATGTTAACGATGTGTTTAATCTCCAGTGGTTTTGTTTCGTATGAGGGCATGCTGATCTCCTTTCAGCAATAAGAGCTTATGTATGTCTTATATATGTGGCCATAAGTTCAGAAGACTTAAGGAACAGCCTGAGCAGATCAGATCTGTGGTTAAAAAAAATAGAAATATCCAGACGTAGAAACACTCGCAGTCCTCTTCTTAAACAGTTCCAGCCAGTGTTGGAGATCCATCCAACAGGAGCTCATGAGTATTTCATGTTGAGCCGCGTCCCAGGACCACAGGGTTTATCAGTCCTTTAGTTTATAACTGTTGGTCCTGTTGCGCAATTACCCGTAAGAAAGAACCCGATCGGTTTCTTGCCCCCTGAGTCCTACAGGGTCGTGGTGATGCCGCCTTCCCGGATCTTCTCCCTCCGGTTTAAGCTCAGCTGGCTGTCTGACAGCGTCGGGTCAGTCTTGCGGTACTGGGACCTGGGTGGGGCCATGTTGGTGAGCTCGTGCTGCTCGGCGAACAGGAGCCTCTGGTTGTCTTGGCGGACCCTTAAGAATTTGGCGATGCGCTTGCCGATGAGGTAAAACATCTCGCAGATGCACATGAAGATGCAGAGCGCGCTGGACACCACCATGAACAACATGAAGATCTTTTTCTCTGTCGGGCGGCTGATGAAACAGTCCACGGTGTTGGGACACGGATCCAGCGAACACTTGGATAATCTGCAGAGAAGAAGGAAGGAAACTTAATGGATAATACTTTTGGAGGAGTGTCTTTGTTAGCTGGATTCAGTTTGTTTCTTCTGATTTCACAAAAAACACACATTAAGAAGATATGATATTTTTTTCTGCTCTGAGCCATAAACCTCGACTTCAGCAGCACTAAGATTCAAGATTTTTTTGTTTTATTCCTTATAATATTTTTAAAAGGTTTTTACAGAGAGACAACCTCACAATATGATTTTATTGCGATATATCGATATATCCCGATAATCATGATGTGTTGCGGTGCTTTACATAGTTTACTCTGTTTACTTAAATCAAAACTGTTTGATTGAAAAAGACCTTTCCCATTTTATTTATTTTTGTACTTCTTTTGTTTTTCCTTCAGTCTGAAAAGAACAAACTTCATGAAACAAGAAAATATGTTTTTAATTTCTTGAAAAGAATCAATATAAAATATCGCCAAAATATTGTCGAAATTTTATTGGAGGTCAAAGTATTGTGATAAATTGCCATATCTATATTTTTCACATTTCTAATATTATCCATAACCTGATTTATATTTATTTTTTATAACTTTTGGCAGTTTTTTGGGGGGCGGATTTCTGAAATTTCTTTCTGTAAAAATCTTTAAATCTAATATAACAACAAAATAAAATAATACATCTGAAATTTTCTTCTTTTTTTTCTCCATAAGTGTAAATTTAATCAATTGCTCCCATTTACCCGTTATCTTTGCGAGCGTTACCTGGGCAGGTCGTATCCGTGGTATATCCGAAACAGAATGTAGAGAAACGACATGTCGAATCCGGCTTTGAAGACCAGACTCAGCAGGTAGGTCCACCACAGCCCCCCCCTCTTCTTGCCCGGGTTGGCGTACAGGTGGGAGCCGTGGTGCAGCTCCACGTACTTCCTGTCCTTCCCTTCGCGGTACTTAACGTGAGCCATCACCATCAGGGATGGGCAGGTGACGAAGATCAACTGCAGCGCCCACAGACGGATGTGGGAGATGGGGAAGATGTGGTCATAGCAGATGTTGGTGCAGCCGGGCTGGAAACAGAGTGACAAGATTTTTAAAGACTTTTCTATAATGCAAAAGTTGTTGTTCTTGTGACAGAGATAAAGAAAAGGGAACCTGTGAGTTTTATTTCATACCAAAGCTAATGCAACTGTCAGGAAATGATGAATACCAAACAATAACACAGTTGCTGCTAGAATTAAATATCTTCTGACGGATGTGATTAAGATTTTAATGCCCTTGTACTGGTGGAAAGGTGCTATTAATCTAAACCTGCGACTATTTAGGAGATCCGTGAAACAGACATTCATCTGAACAGCAGAACTTTCCCTGTCAGCATTCTGCAGGAGATTTTTTATTGGGATTACAAGTCACAAACGAAAAGAAAACTTTATTATTAAAAGTTTAGCCATCAGCTGGTTACACTGGTAATGTGTCAGAGTCCTCAGGAGTCAGCACATTTCTGTAATAAGGCTTCTAATCCAGCGGCGTGGTGCAGCACTTATAGAAGTTGGGTGACATTAAATAGATAAAAAATAAGAAAGGTTCATATAGAAGCAACAGAGCTTTCTTATACTTTTAACTTTTAATTTACTTGTTCGACAAACTACCACATCCATTTACTAAACTTAACCAAGTACTTTTATTTCAATTAACAACATTAGCCAGATGTTTAAGACGGCCGTTGTAATCTGAGGTATCTTTTGCTGTAAATATAACTGCAGTTTTTGTTGAACGGGGACGTTATTAGTTTAGACATGGTTGCTTTAGTTGGACCATCCCCCACTGGCGAAATCCCAAATCCTCTCCAAGTTCATGTGTCAAATAATAACGCAGGTAATGACTGCGGCCACTAGAGGGCGATGGAGGACAGTCTCAAGCATAAATGTGGCTCATATTTTGCTGCCTGTTGTTTCTCAGGTGGATTTTCACTTTCAAGCTCCTCCACAACCAGCAAACACTCCTGTTTCCACTGTTTGACAGCCTTGATAAATCAAACACACTGTCAACAGTCAGGACAGACTCAGGATGGTCCTTCACTCACCTGTCGAGTGTTACACACAAAGTCTTTGCTCTCGTCGCCCCAGACCCTCTGCGCTGCCACCACAAACACCAGGACCCGGAACACGAACACCATGGACAGCCAGATCCGCCCGAATGCAGTGGAGTACTTATTCACTCCACTCAACAGACTCTCCAGGCCCGACCAGTTCATCCCTGCTGCTGCTGCTGCTGCACTGGCCCGGGTGACGGACTCGAGAGCACCCTGGAGCGGAGAGGAGCAGAGACAAGAGGCTCACATCGGTCATGATGAGAAGATGGGGACATAACAGAGTGGATAAACTGTTGACACGGCCCTCAGTGTGGCTCTTTAGAATAATCAGGGCATATTTAGACTTGCTGAGGTTAAAGATTAGTCACTTTTCCCATTGATGCAGCCTGGTTACATAAACACTTGAGTCAAACACAACTGCACCCGAAACCAGCCAGTGTGACTTATGGAGCCTGTGTGGGCTTGAAAGGAATGGCTCCTTCCTGCCAGGAGAGGGAGGCGGCACTCAGAAACAGACTCCATCTCCTGTCCTCAGGTGTTTCTTCACTCGACTGTTGCAAACAGCAAATTGACTTGAAAGCCCGCTGACTTCTTTTTTAACGCTTCAGAAGCTGTTACTCAGGGTTATTAATGCTATCAGGAGACTCGCTAATGAAAGTTCATGCGTCAGTGGAGATAACAAGAGGAAGACAGGCCAGAGGAGATGAAGTCATGTCAGGCTGAGGGGGGATGTGTGTCTTTGTTAGCAGGAGCTTCTGGTTCGCTTGTTTCAGAGTAGTGGAAACAAACATCCAGGTGTTTATTTTACTTTATTTTATCCACTGTAGATTGCTCCTAAATTCATTTAAATTGAGTGTTCTTCTACACCCTCACCATCACAGGCATCATTAGAAAGCTCCCACTCAATGTTACGTGTTTTACATGTTCTATATTTTTGTTCCTGTGAATAAGATTTTTGTCCTGAATAATAATTATCATTAAGAAGAAGAATTAAGAACGTGTGATTTTTTTTTCTCATGCTCTGAGACACAAACCACAACTTCCATTGCACTTAAAAAACACCAGACTATACGGCTTTATTTTATAACTTTATTCTGAAGGTTTTTAAAAGAGGGGTTTCACTATAAATCATCTACAAACAATTTTTTTTGAGTTAGTTTCATGTTTATACCTACAAGTTAAATAATAATAATAATATAATTATTAATAATAATTGATAATATTCTTTTTAAGCAATAGTGCCTACTGAGGAAGTTGTCAAATGTTCATGATAGCAAGTAAATGATACTACAACTGATCTAATAAGTCTCTCTTTTGTGTATATA
>JAOWBC010000248.1:19215940-19227680 GCA_028566105.1 Hypoplectrus providencianus | reverse complement strand
GGGTGGGTGGTTCTTTGTTGTCTTTGTGTGTGTGTGTGTGTGTGTGTGTGTGTGTGTGTGTGTGTGTGTGTGTGTGTGCGTTGTTCTGTGTGGGTGCTAACTGTTTGTATGCACTGCATGTGTGAAGAGAGGAGGATGAAAGGAGCTGCTGAATCTCACCAGAATCTCTCTCTCTCTCTCTGTCACACACACACACACACACACACACACACACACACACACACACACACACACACACACGAAAGCACAAGCATTCAAGAATATGAAGTGGAAGGCATCAGGATTCAAGGTTGTATGTCAGGCTGCACAGTGCGAAGCCTGCAAACTGTAATCTTATGATCTGGGTTTCTTTTCACTGTCAACAACAGCAGACACACAAATAGTAATTATCACCATCATCACATTCAGTAATTACCTGCACCTATTGATGTCGCCTCAGCCCCACAGGTATGAATTAGAAGGAGCATGCTAAAAAAAAAAAAAGAAAGAGACTTTAATTGTGGCAAGAAATGGCTCATTTTTATACCCTGTAAGTGCATATTTTTGTTTTTTGCACCATAAATACCATATTATTATCATCATATTTTGTATCATACTTATGGTTTTGCACTTAAACTTATACTGCATAGCACACTTTATACTTACTTTGCTGCTTGATATATTTATTGCTTATTTAATATATTAACTAATTTATGTTCTTATTACTACATACAACAATCTATTAAAATTATTTAACATGCTAAATTTATTTTCTGTAATTTGCAATTACCAAAAGATTCCTCAGAGCTTCTAGTTTCATATGATATCAGCATTTTCTATCCATTAACAGAAGGATCCGTCCCGCTTTAGTCCAGTGAGAATTGTATTTAATCTAAATCAAGATCTTTTCCTAAACCTAGCCACATGTATGTGGAAATTCATGTCATTTGTTTGGTTATTTAATTCAAACTACATTCTTGTTTCCTGAACCTAACCATGTCATTTTAAGATGTTTAATCCAAACTACTATTACACTCTTCTCCTAAACCTTATCATAGTTATTGAAATGATTCATTTTTAAGATATTTTGTGCAAAACATGCTATATTTTCCTAAACCTAACCACATTATTGCAGAACTTCTGTCTTTTTTAAGGTATTAAATCAAACTAGAATCTTTTTTCCACCAACCTTTCCAACCTAACAGCATTATTGCAGGACTTGTGCCATTTTTAAGGTATTTAATACAAACATCCAAGGCTTTTTATATTTTGAATTTAAGTAGCATTTCTCCTAAATGAACATCTCCAGATTCTTTCTTTCTTCCTTTCAGCAAATAAGATGCATTTCTCATCTGAATCTGGCTGTAATGGAGCCACGCTTCCTGTATATCACATGAATAAATTGTAACATATCTTCATATTGTGTAACAAGACAGCTCGGCGGCATGCAGGAAACTCGTTGGCAGCTGGCGGGAGGATTGCAAGAGATGAAGTTGTCACAAAATAAAAAGACTATAAAAAAAAAACCAAATCCAAGAGTATCAGCACACTGACTGCCTTTACATATAATTACTCAATTACCGCATGACAAAAGCAACAACAAGACAGAATTATAATTTCAATGTTTGCAGGTATGTTTGAGCTGGAGCACAAAGGCGAAGAAAGAGGAGAATGTTTTTATCTGCTGCTGAGGAGAGAATGAGAGAAAGAGATATAAGCGAGCAGAATGGGATAGAAGCAGCAGGATAAAGAGGAAGAAAAGATCAGGAGGTGCCGATTATATAAGACCCTCACAAATATCATGGTAAAGACCTGAGAGGGAGCGGGAGCTATTTTAAACCCGGGCTTGAGCTCAGAGAAAGAAGCAGTGTGGGCTGATATGTTGGCCATCACAAAAAAAAAAAAAAATGTGTGTGAGTGTGTGTGTGTGTGTGTGTGTTCCCCTCCCTGTAGAAACCTGGCACATAGTGGAGTTTGGACTTTAAAAGACATGTTACATAATGCTGACTGGGGCTTTTATCACACTGAATCACCTCCACATTCGTCTCCTGGTCAAATCATTCCAAAAAAAAAAAAATCTCGGCTGTTGTTGAGGATTTCGTGGAAAAATCCAGACTGAATGGCCCGGGGTCGTGGTGACATGTACAGTATGGTGGGAGGATGAGCACGAGGTGGGTAAAGAAATAATACACGTCTTGTTGGCTGAAGCAGATCGATGCCCAGTAGGTGAGTTTGGTGGGCAGGAGGTGGCAGGTCAGACTGACGGGGGTGGTGCTGGTGGTGCTGGTGGTGCTGGTGGTGGTTTGACTCATTAGCCATCACCAGGTGCACCTTTGTGGAGGTATTGTGTGGTTTTGGAGGTGAATCAGATGCATCATGAGAAATAAAGTGGCTGTTAAAGGCGACACACGACAGAAATCATTATATTTTCCCAATGGGATCCTGATTGTGCGTGCACTTACTTCCATATTATAATAACAGTGAAATAATATTTAATAGTCAGATATTGTATATAATAAATAATAAGTATCAACAATAAAAAAAGACAGACCATTAAACTGTTGACACAGTAGCACAACTCACATTGCAAACAAGGTAAATTAAGACTTTTTATACTGAGACTTTTTGATAAAAGGGGTTTTTATTTTGTAAAACTTTACTTGAGCTGAGACAAACAACTTCAAAATTATCTCAATGTAAAGTCTATGTGCCAAGTGGGGATAAAAAACATTATTTCTGTCTGTGTGTTTTCACATAAGCTTCCATTTGACGTAATCCTGAAATCCTGAATGTGCAAATGTTCCAACACAGCAATGGAAAAAA
Source organism: Hypoplectrus providencianus (assembly GCA_028566105.1). NCBI lineage: Eukaryota > Metazoa > Chordata > Actinopteri > Perciformes > Serranidae > Hypoplectrus > Hypoplectrus providencianus. The sequence continues at coordinate 19,224,878 of JAOWBC010000248.1, read as the reverse complement.
AAAAAAAAAATCAAATATTTGTACTACATTTCTGTTATGATTATAACACAATAAGCATACAAACAGCTACCTACAGCTTTCATTTTGTGCTTTCTAATGGATAAATCCCTCCTAGTGTGAGCAGTTTTCACACACACCCTGTCAGTGTCTGTGAAGCAGCAGGTAGCGTCCACTGACACATGTCGTCTTCTTTCCTGTGAGGTTCACCTTGAGAGAAAGGACAGTGAGCCTTCTGTGGTAAAGGAAATCCACACACAATTTTTGGGGTTAGGGTTAGGATTAATATTCACGTTTTTACTGGCTTGATCTTAAATAAATCACCTGTTTGGAGCAGCATCGTGTGTCCTGGTTTATGGGATACCCTCAAATTCAGCATAGAGAAAAAAACAAAACAAAACAAACATCAGATGTGTTCCAGCATGAGGCGCAGTCTGTGTTTTATTAGACTATTGTGCCCTCTAGTGGTGTAACGGCCACAATATATTACATCTAAAGTCAGCATGGCAAAACAATCTATTGTTTTTATTATAGAAGATTTCTTATTCTTTCTTGCTCCAAATATTTAGAAGCCATTCTGTTTGTTCACGTGGGATTTTGAAGAAAACAGATTTAAAAAAAAAAAAAAAAAAAAATCTTTTAAACATTTATTTCGTTGGTATATACATGTATGTATGTAACAGAATAATTTTTGCAAGGAAAATGTATAATTATCATACTGATTGCATGTTGCATTTTTATAAACAGTCATATCGTGTGTTATTTATTTGTTTACCTATTTGTAATACATATTACATATAATAACATGCTGAAGATTAATATGTTAGCCATTAATTGTATTTTTGATCGAATGAATTTGATAAACCTGGTAAGGATTTGTGTATTTTTTTTCTTCTTTTAATATGACTTAAATACATATAAAATCAAACAATTGAAAAAAAATCTGTAGAAATGATTCTAGAGCACGGAGGGAAGGGACAATATATATAGGTTATATATGTTTTATAATAATTAATATAAAAGCTCTAAAATGAAGATGGCGCAGTAACGCACTACTTCCGGAAGGGGGCAGCAGAGCAACGCTGCAGGAAGCTAGCTGCCGTAAATCCCCAACGAAGAAGAAATACAAGCAACAGCAGAAGCAGGGGCCAGAAAAACTCTGGTCCAATCCGTGGTTTATATTTTTATTTTTATTATTTATATTTACGGTGAAAACGTCCAGCGGTTGTTCCAGGATGAGTCTAGAGGCCTGGTACATGGACAGCTCCGCCGAGGACCAGAGGAAACCGCACAGACTGAACCCGAACCAGCCCGCTAGCCTGGAGGAGTTAAAGCACCTCGGGGTGTTTTACTGGAAGGTAAGTTACTGTTTACCAACTTTAAGTTTCTGAACAAACAGCTTTCTGTCAGGGGAAGTTAAACAAACTAACAAAAACAGTGCCAGAGCCAAAGGTTGGTTTCTATTACTGTAATTAATTCATGAAACGCCCGTTATTCGAGTTAGAAAACTACTCTGACCCGAATACAACTTAGTACTACAATAATGCCGACATTGTTCTTAAATGATTATGTAACTCTTGATAATCAGTACATTTAAATTAAGGATTGAGTTTAATACTTTTAAATTTTTTTATTCTGCCGGTATGTTAAACTTTAATAAAAGTTTACCATGCGATTATGGTTGCTTTATTTCATTTATTTTTTCACCATTATCTGATAATGTGGCCTGATGATGACGATTATTATTAATATTAATATTTTCACTTAAACTGACTGGACTGACTGGGAAAAACAAATAAATAAAAATTATGATTACTAAAAAAAAAGTTGTATTTTTTATAAAACATGATTGGGTTTTATAAAAAATAAAACTTTTTTTTTAGTAATCAAAGAATTTTAAATGTTTGTAACATAATTGTGACATTGTTTTCCTTAACATCTGCAAACATATATACATACATAAAGAAACTTGACTCCGCATTTTCAATAACAAATTAGATTTTTTTTTTAAAAAGATATTAGTTTGTTAATTGCAGATTATGTCAAACTAGATTTTAAACCATTTTCTCCAGAAAGAGCACAGTTTGTTTCCTGATCACAGCTGTTGTCCTGATGTTGCAGCTGAATGCTGATATCTATGAAACCGACCCGGAGCTGGAGCAGATCCGCAAAGACCAGGGCTACTCCTACATGGACATAATCACCATCCACAAGGACACACTGCCCAACTACGAGGAAAAGGTAGCCAAAGCACTGGGGAGGGTCAAAGCCATGCAATTTAAATAAAACTATATATTAATAATTATATTCTCATTTTCTGAGAAACTGTCACATTGGTAGAGGTTCCTTTTCAAACTGTTGAAACTGAACCGCATTAGATTTTAAAACCTTTAGGAAAGTTGTATCATGCTCTGCAATGGCTTAGAACAATGATATGACCATTAACTGACACAGTAGGACAGCCAGCACTTGAACTGACTGTCAGAAAATATATAATTTCTTTGTTTTTTGCAGTTTTAACCTCTTAATCTTAAAATTCATTAAAAGATTTTAATAAAATAAACGGAAACACTGACAAGGGAGATGTTGGGTTGATAATGATGAAAATAATTATAAAACAAACTAATTTTAAATTTTGTTGACTGGACTGAAACAAACTGGACGTCTTTGTGTCCGTGTCCTCAGCTGAAGATGTTCTTCGAGGAGCATCTGCACTTAGATGACGAGATCCGCTACATCCTGGACGGGAGGGCCTACTTTGATGTCAGGGACAAGGGGGACCGATGGATCCGGATTGCCATGAACAAGGGGGACCTGATCACCCTGCCGGCCGGGATTTACCACCGCTTCACCCTGGACGAGACTGTACGTGTTCTGCAGCGTGACGAGATGAGACGAAACTTACATTTAGCCTGAGGAGAAGTTGGGTTACTGGGTGTACTGCTTTCATATGCAGCTCTGTTTATTTCTGCTTACTTAGAATATTTTTTTTTATTTTTTGTTTTTATTTACGATGTTAGTCTGCAAGCAAGATTCCTTTTTTTTCTCACGCATATATCTAAAAAATATTATAATTCATATTTATTATTATTATTATCAAGACAGTTGTTGGGTTAGCTGGTGTGGAAAACTTCTAACCGTCCTGCTGTCTGTCTAACGTGTTAAACTTGGTATTTTAAAAATGCTGGCAGGCAAATTCTTTCTCTCTTTTTTTTTTCTATTCATGCGCGGGGCCATGCTTTCTGCAAGTGTTGTCATAGTTAAAATAGTTACCTTCAAAGTAGTTTTTTTCACCAAAAATCAATTACAGCTTCAAAATTAAGTTTGTTTTTTTTTTAAATACATTTTTGTGAGCACCAATTTTCTAATGATACTCTAGATTTTTTTCTTGTGCTGCTGTCAAGGGAAAGGAACAAAACTGCAGCTAATTAGTGCTTGAATAGCTGGACATTAACAGCTTCTTCTTTTTTTTTTTAAGAGTTGACATTCCCTGCTCCAGCCACATTCAAACTTGTCTGATCACTTTTTGTTTCCACAGAACTACACTAAAGCCATGAGGCTGTTTGTGGGCGAGCCGGTGTGGAAAGCTTACAACCGGCCCGCTGACGACTTCGAAATCCGCCAGAAGTACGTTTCTTCTCTGCAGGGATCCTGAGGGAGCCGGGGGAGGATCCCACAGGGCCGCTGCTTCAGGGCCTCCAGTGTTAATCCATGGGAGCAATAAAGTCAGAATGTAGAGAATCACAGTATTGATCATCCACGAGATCACCTGTAGCAGAGCAGTGGTGTTAAGCGCTGATTCGAGTGTTAATAGTGACTTTAACCTTTCTAAAACCACGTAGTGACACTGTGGTGAACGCGTATTTTTAATTACAGTAAATCCTCACAACTTTGTGCAATTTTAATCATTCAAACTGCTCCTGAAAGATGTGTGCATTGGGGTATTGACTGAGTGCCGTCATCACCGTAATGCATGTAATAGCATCAGAAAGCCTCCATTTGAATGTTCTGATATTGGGAAGTGATTATAATTCCCCTCCACCTTGAAGAAAACAGAGCCAAAGCCTCATTATGCTGCCATCGTACCTCACTGTGGGTGTGTATTATGTTCTTTTGGTGATGTGTTGGCCAAACATGCCTTTTTGAATTAAAGCCAAAAAGTTTAACTTTTGGCAGACTTGATCTAGTTTTGGCTGAACGGTTCGGCTTGGATGTTTTTTTTTTCTTTCAAATAAAAAAACGGCCTGTTGTCACATGTAATCCATGAATTCCTGCAGCTGCTTTAATGTTGCTGTTGCCTCTCAGACTTTCTTACTCTTTTTTTTTGTGTTTTTTTGTAAAGGGAAGTCCAGGTTTTGTGCCAGATTTTCTCTCTAATGCTCCTGTAATAGTTTTTGTACCCTTCCCCTTTAATTTTTTTCTACATTTTCGTGGCTTTTGCACTAAGAAGCAACTGAGTAAATGTCAAAAAACTGCAACCAGACCAGCTGAACTTTATTTGGTGTTAATCAGAGACGTAATTGATGGCAGCTGTGTGAGTGTGATTGGTCACATCTGAAGGCAGCCAAACCCTTTATTAAGAGAGCTCACATATGCAGCCACATCATTTGATTTTATTTATTATTTTCCCTCTAAACAGTGTTTTTAATTGTCAAGTTAAAGGTGGAAAAAAATCTAAAGAGGTTTATCTTTACATCTTTTATCTTTTACATCTTTAAAAGCTGCTATTTTAACACGGTGTCTAGATTTCTACTGTTAACTGCGTATTAAAAATCACCCACAAATCAAGATTAATATAGATTAACATTTATGTTTACTATTTTTAAACTTGAATAAACAAGTCTATGAATGAAGCATTCTGATTTAAGCTGCTAAAGTATTGATTCAGACTGAGATTTTATTTAGATTTCTTGATTTTTTTCTTGTATGGAAAATAAATTGCTATTTTCAATTTGTGCTTTTTTTCTTTTTTTAATCTTTCCATAAACCAGCCAAGTCGATTTAAATATAAGTTTTATTTAGGATAAAACAAAATGTAATATACATAAATATGATCAACACAATATGTAAACAGCCATGATTACAGATCTAGCAGAACAAATCAATAAATGATTTAAAAAGACAACCATTTTTTAAAATAATCACAAAGAAAAAAATACTTCTGATATGTACATATTTTGGAATCTTTTTTTTTTTTTTTTACAGTTTTGTTTAGTGAACAGGACATGATGCAATCTGAAGGAGTTATGTATTTTAATAAACCTGGGAGCTAAACTGAGTGGTCTTAATCCAGTATTCCAGCTGCGGTAGTTTATTAGTGTTTAAGCTCAGGGTAATGCCCGCGTCAGGACTCACGTTATAAGCCTGAAACTCCCTTAAAACCAACACCTGTCTGTAGTGCAACGACTGCCAATCTCACAGTCTGAGGGTTGCTTTATTTATTTTTTTAGTTTATTACAGTTAATTTGATACAAGTTTCTTCAATTTGACATCTTAGGAAATACTTTTTTGTTCTTAGAAAGAGTTGGATGAGAAGATAAATACCACAAAATCAGAAGAAGTGGCAGAAAACTCTCCATTATGAGTGAAGAAGTGCTGAATAGTTCAATAAAAGCCAACACTGGGCGAAAGAGGAGCTTGTTTAACCATCTGGTGCCCAAAGAAGTTCCTTATGTGATCGGAGAGAAAACCCAACAAGCCAACTTTACTGCAAAACCAACTCAACGTCGTTAATGCAAATATCTACTTTGAGCTGATGGGGCTCATCAGAATGAGAAGGAAAAGGTGGTTTAAGTGACTGAATGAGGCCTGGTTGTTGTTCTGAGTATTTAACAAACTGCTGATCCAACAATCGTCTCTAGTTTATGGAGAATGGTTGGAAAAAAGTTAAATATCCAGTTGGAGTTGATGCCATATTAATCTTAGTGTGTGTGAGTCGTTACTGGGTCTTTCTTCAGGGTTAAAGGTGCTGTTGGCTGAGACATCCATCTTTTTTTGTCAGAATAAAAGAAGTTCTGAAAGATCCTGTATCAGCCTCTAAAGGACCAAACTGAGCACTCACTCGACATTCACCTCTGCAGCTTTGAATCCCTCTACAGACTCCACTTCCTGTCCCTGCAGCACCGTGTCCTCTCCCAGCGTCCTACACCAGCTTGAGGCACTGTGTGTTGAAGCTGTCCCCCTCCCGGCAGGCCACGGCCTCCAGCAGCGCCTGCTTCTTCTGGGTGCTGCGGGACGACTCCAGCTCGTACATGGTGGTGAGGTTGAAGAGGACGCTCTCGTGGAGGTAGAGCGCGGGGTCCTGCTGCACCAGGCCCTCCAGCTGGCCCAGGGACTCCTTCAGACGGCCCAGATACAGTAGGCACACGGCCGCGTTGTTGTTGGCCTGGAGAGGACAGTTACTTATTATTAAAGATAATTATTATACAGCATCGCACGATTTTAGCTACTTTAGTGTTTATATTTAACCACCGATTCAGATTCTATAATAAACCTTTACTGTGTTTCATTTTCTATCTCTGACTTTTGTTAAATATAGAAATACATTTCTTGAGTCAGTATCTGTCTGTCTGTCTGTCTGTCTGTCTGTCTGTCTGTCTGTCTGTCTGTCTATACTTAAACAACACTTATACTTTTACTTGACTTCATGAATTCTCACTGATAATTATAATGATATCGTAGAAAATAAGTGCAACTAATTAATGCTAGAATATTCTGATATTGGGGTTGGAATGCTGGATCCACATTATTATCAGAAAACAGATAATCAAATCCACCTAAACATTCCCAATAAAAAAAAAAACCCTCAAAGAAACTGATTTTTGTTCTGCATTCTTGCAGCGTTGTTTGATATACGATATATCCTGCAAAACTACATTTTATCCTACAGCTTTCTACAAATCAATGCAGAAATATCAAATCATATTGATACTTTTCCTCCCCATCAATGAGGAAAATAGCAAATGCAATGAAACAGACTCCACTAGCACCAGAAGAAGCTGTGGTAACATGGCTGGGGCTGTTTATAGTGTCCATACCACTAATCCATCACATGAATCTGCAATCCATCATGGAGCTGATATCTCAAACATGGTTATGAAACGCCCCGAGGATGATCAGTGATTGAGTTATGGAGCTCAGACTGAAACAGACTTTACAAGGTGCCTCACAAATCATTTCAGATGACTGACATGGAGGTGAAATCTAAAATATATAAACTCTAAACTTTGTACCTTGACTTGAATCTGTGCATTTAAAACGCGTTAATGACAGAGGCTGTGGGACTTACCACGGGGTTTTTTGGATCGATTTTTAAGACTTCGGTGAAGGATGCGTGTGCTTCACTGTAGTTGTTCTGACTGAGGAACACAAAAGCCCTGAAAACACACAGACAGAGAACTGAGAACGGATTGACTTTAAACTCATCATAAATCATCATCATTCTGCAACTATGTGGACAAACAAACATAACAATTTAAGTGATAGCTGCTCTTTAAAAATATGACTAGACCTTTTTTATATTAAAAAAAAAACCTGAACTTTACTGTTCATTCAGTTAATTTGATTAAAATTAAATAAAATTAAAGAATATAATAGAATTACCACAATTACCTGGAACATTACAGATACAGATCCATTTCAGAGACATTATTAGATTATTTCTGAACATGTTACAACACAAGTTTCAAGTATTTTCTCTGTGATCCTGCTGAAGAAAAAAAGATCCTAAAATAACTGACATATTATAAATATATACATATAATTAATGAGATGATTCCAGAAACACAGAAACTTTAACTGCCAAACTGCAAACAGAACCAGTTCAGCACTAATATATTATGTGTGGGACAGAAACCTTTATATTTTTAGATTTTGACACGGACCATTTAAAAACTTATGGCGGGTTGCAGTTGGCCCCTGGGCCGTAGTTTGGGCACCTTATACTGATGAGGTAAACATGCAGCAGACAGCTAAACATGCCCGTTCATTTATAACAGTACAGAACAGATTTGATCTAAAAACAGAGTGCAGTGCCCCCAGTGGCAGTGGGAGGGACTGTTTCCTCCTCCTCAGGCCACAGCTGAAGGTGTGGAGGATGAGGAGGTGTGTTTAATCTCACGCCAGTAGGAACCTGCACAAAGTCCTGCAGGAAGCACGGCTACCCGGAGCAGCAAACACACGACACGAGACGAGACGAGGCGCGTACCTGTTCATCATCACACACGTGGTGTGTCTGGGCTGGCTGCCCGTCATCTGGCAGGCTTTCTCCGCATCCAGGAAATACCTCTCCGCTGTTTTCACGTCTCCGATCTGGATGGAAAAAAGAAGCAACAGGAGCCACTCATCCGTGTGTACGTTGTGAAATATTAGATTTCTTCTTCCTCTGGTGGAAACGATGATGATGATGATGATGATGATGATGATGATGATGATGATGATGATGATGATGAATAAAAAATATGTTTATCTCATAACTGTATAACTAGGCTGTCATGACGCATTTTTAGGATGTTATATTTTCCAGATTCCATATTTTTCCAGGTAAATATATTCTGTCCCTTTTACATATCGAGCAATAAGTGGACATAGTAATTATCATGACAGGCCTGATATACCACAGTGGAGATGCAGAGTGGGAGGAGTTATTTTGGGCAACCACTGACATTTGCATGAATTCTTTATTATCCTAATAACTTAGCCGGCCACTACATGGCCCCTTTCTACAAACCAGACTTTGATAATAAAGATGCAGGTTAATAATCTCTCAGCTGAGCAGGGACCACTAAACTCACACCACTCACTGCAATAATCCTCTCTAAATGAACACATAATCCTGGATATTTTCACTGAATATATTGTTCCAGGGGGCCCCACGGTGGCGCAGTGGTTAGCACTCATGCCTTACAGCAAGAGTGCTTGGTGCCGAGGGTCGCGTGTTCGA
>JAOWBC010000248.1:19194234-19212826 GCA_028566105.1 Hypoplectrus providencianus | reverse complement strand
GCTGAGATAGGCACAGCCTCCCCGTGACCCGGGATTACCTGGATGAAGCGGTTCAGAAAATGGATGGATGGATGGATATTGTTCCAGGACTTAAGTGAAGATATGATCACATTTATGCATTTCTAAAGTGTGTGTGTGTGTGTGTGTGTGTGTACCTGCAAGAAGATGCGTCCGATGCCACTGAGCAGCATCACCCTCTGCTCGGGCTCGTACTGGATGATGGAGTGATACGTCTCCACCGCCAGAACATAGTCCTGACAAAGAGAGAGAGAATAATCAGACAGTTAAAAAAAAAAAAACTTTTAAAAGCTTCTGGCAGTCAAACTACAGTGGAAATCTACATAAAACGGTAAAAAAAAAAAAAAAAAGAATGAAATATGATGAAAGAAATAGCTGGTAATACATTCAGGAAAAAAAACATAAAGTTAATTGATAGATAAATGCTTTATTTTCAGGTACTGCAGATGATAATTATATTTTTAGGAAATTACAACCAAATAATTGTATATTCATATTCTAATCAGCAGTTAGTTGGTAATGTTTTCATATAATTCCACCAAGTAAATTGATTTGCTCACATGCAAAATATTAAATTGGATTTAACTTTATTGTCATCATGTAGGTGGCACAGAGACAATGAACTGCAGTTTAGCAACTAACCAGAAGTGTTAAAAAAGTAGTAAAATGCAGAGTCATGTGCATAATTTGTGTAATTTTAAAGGAAATAAAAAACTAAAATAAAATATTTAGGATTTTATATGTTACAGTGTGTTAATGTTGTTAGTCAATTTTTAAAATACTGATCTAGATCCCAAATCAATCTGAGCAAAGGTAAAAAAAAAAACACTGATTTAAAACATTATGTTATGATACTAAAAATGTGATTTATTCCTGTTAACTGCCAAGTTATTTCCTACAACATGTAAGTACATTGTGTTATAGATGCCAATACATTTTTAATGTTACTTCCCACAAATTATTACTTAATTACCATGAAATTTGTGGACCTATAAAAGCATTACTAGATATTTAATTTCAAGTCAAAATTTCAGACACTGGAAACAGAAAGTTTCAAGTATTTTCAATGAATAACTTATGATGATATTATAATTGACTGGATGAAGAATTTAAACTAGTAAAATTATATTTAACCACATTTATTAAACGTCCTGTAATAAGACAAACCCCGATTACAGACTTATTGACCAGAAACTAAAACTGGTTCACCAGATTTAAAGAGTGGATCAAATTTGAGAATATCTTTTCACTGTGAAACAGGAGAACTTGAGACAGAGAAACTGGGGAGAACAATTTGTCCAAAATGCAAGTATATAGTTTAGAATTTTTTCTTTTTTTTTTTTACCAAATTATACCCAAAAACCCCAGTGACCTTCTCTTCTCACCCTCCCAAAACACAGACTAATTAAACCCCTCTGGTAGCAGGACGTGGCAGGACAATATGTCACCACATGTCACGAAGCGAGACGAATGCAGGATGCAGTGTTTTCCTTCCTTTGGATAATTTCTCCGTTGTGTCACACCAATAAAGAAAAACAGATTTAAGCAGATTTAAATATGAAGGTGAAGATTGGAGGGCAATGGAAGTAAAGACGGAAGTTAGAGGCAGCGAGGGGGAGCAGTCGGAGGCAGAGACAGTTAGAGGTGAGTGAGTGAGAGAGAGAGAGAGAGAGAGAGAGAGAGAGAGAGAGAGAGAGAGAGAGAGAGAGAGAGAGAGCATTAATCAAACATATGGAGTATGAGCTGGCCGATGTGACCCTCCTCCTGCTACACATCGCTCACATGGTGACTGGACTGCTGAGCCGGGTGCAGGAGAGAGGTCAGAGAGGTGTGTGTGTGTGTGTGTGTGTGTTTTGGAATGTGTTGTGTGTTACAGCACAGTTTTTAATGTATTTTGTAATGCTTTGACTCAGTTTTTTTTTTTTTTTTTCCAAAACTCAGCAACTCAAAGACACTTAAACTCTCATAATCTTATAACCTCTGTGCCAAAGAGCTCCACTGTTGTCCCAAAACTATTAAAGATATACAAACAAGCCACTGAGAGAAAAGAGTGCCACAGATAGGACCAGGAAAAGTTACAACAGCTGGATTAACCCAATGCTGACAATTCATGCAGTAGATCTGGCGATTTTCTAAAGTTTATTTTTCCTTATATGATTTGACAAAAATATTGGTTTCCAGACTTGAAGAGAAATTAGTAGACTTTAGAAATTAGGAATTAATTATCAAATAAAATAGTGTTTGGGATTTAATTACAAAGTTGCATAAATGTAGCTAATGTGTAAAAGCACACATGGAGATTTTGACATACTGAAAGTGAAACTGAGCCAAATTTAAAAAATGTTGTCATCTCAGTCCTGAGCAGTAGATGGCACTGTGGTTCTCTGTAGAGCGATCACACACACTACCTCTCTCTCCCTCTCTCTCCCTCCCTCCCCCTCTCTCTCTCTCTCATTCACTCCGTCTCTCTCCTTCTCTCTCACTGACCAAGAATCCAATTAGTGGTCAGTCTGGGGGGATTTCACTGTGAATCCTCTACCAGCCTGGCATCAGAGATCTCTGAGTCTCAAACACACATGCACACACACATAGAAACACTCCGGCACCACACACACGCATCCAGAGCGGACACATAGACACGCACACAGGGGGACGCACTCACTTCAACACATCGTGACACGCAAACACGACCCAACAAACACACACACACATACATACCTTCATCAGCAGCAGACAGTTGGCCATGGAGTACATGACCCGGCTGAGACGAGACCTCCACAGCTTAAGAGACACTAAAAACAGGGAGAGAAGAAGAAGAAGAGAAGCAAAGGGTTTATTTCTTAAAAAGGTGACTTCCTATTTTCATTCCACCTGCTTTTTCTTTTTTCTTTTTTTTCCTGGGCATCCCTCTAACGTCACCCTTTATCCCAACTTCCTCTCATCCCTCCATCCCTCTCATTATACCTCCCCTCTCCTGTTTCTCATCACCTCCTCCTCCTCTCCCTCCACACCGGGGTTTATTTTAAGGCGAGGTGGTGAGGAAGACACTGCGGCACACTCCACTTTCCTATTTTCCCTCAGACAGTGCACCCTGTGGAAGAGTTAGTGTGCAGGCCTATTAGTATTCATCGCTGCACATGTGTGTGTCTCTGTGTGTGTGTGTGTGTGTGTATGTTGGGGAGAAGAGCTAATCACTCAGTAGGGGTCTGATGTGTGAAGGCAAGGCCCTGCGTTATTGACTTGACTGCCGACTGTCTGCGTGGGTAGAGAGAGGAGAGACAGAGGGCAAAGCTATTACACTGCTTTTAGAAGGGGGAGAAACTGCCAGAACCGGCGCTCCCTCACACATACATTCGTACATGCGTCACCCTGCCAATTTTCCCAATTATACGCAAGTGTCTTGGTACATTTAGCTCAACTTCACCAAGTGGCTTGTTGTTGTTCATCGCCTTGAATTAGCTATTTAAATTGCTTTTAAAATAAATAAATAAATAAATAACTGACACGCAGCGTTGGTGAAAAGTTACTAAATTAGTGGTCACTGGCACAGGAGAGAGGAGAGGAAAGGAGGAGAGGAGAATAGAGGAGAGGAGAAGAGAGGAGAGGAAGAGGAAAGGAGAAGAGAAGAGAAGAGAAGAGAAGAGAAGAGAAGAGAAGAGAAGAGAAGAGAAGAGAAGAGAAGAGAAGAGAAGAGAGGAGAGGAGAGGAGAGAGGAGAGGAGCTGCTTCCATCAGGTCGTGTGGAGGTGTGTCTACCCTAAAACTGGAGGATTCAGATGCAGGTGCCTGCCTGTTTCCCCAGCACACTTGCAGATGTGAGTGGATTGGATGGGATTGATCTGTATTGATCTGTTTGGCATGAAGGGCTGGAGAGACCATTTGATATTCAGCACGAGTACTGAAGCAGTGAGGTGCTAAACACTTTTAGAGCACCGCATTGGTGTGTTTATGTGGCTGACAGCGTGTGTATGTGTGGCCGAGGTATGCTGCAGTCTTGCACCAGGTGTGCCTCTGAATCACTGCCTGTGTGTGTGTGTGTGCGTGTGTGTTTTACCCAGTGGGGCCCATGACCTCACTCTCCTCCCTCTCTCCTGATGCAGTCTGGGACCGGGGCCAGATCTGTAGCCAAATGTCTGTGTGCATGTGCACGTGCGTGTGTGCGTGTGTGTGTGTGTGTGTGTGTGCTTACCTTGTCTGTTCTCCTGCGTTAGGGTGATCATGCTGCCATCCTCAGCCAAGCCTTTCTCCAAGTTCTCCAGAATCTGTTAACAGAGTGGGGGTGGGGGACGGGATTCAAACTTCAGAGGGGGGAAGTTGCCTCACTGCCAGCACCGAAAGCTTTTTATGTGTCTGTATTAGAACCTGCATATTCAATAACTCGAAAATCCAACCGTATCTGGCTGTTTACGCAGGTGGGCTTAAGGGTTTGCATGTGCTGTTTCTGTGGGTGTGTAGTTTTACAGGGAGAATACCACAGTGTATGCATATCTTTATGTTCATCCAGAGGCTGTGTTTGTGTGTGTTTGTGTGTGTGTGTGTGTGTGTGTGCGAATACTAACAGCGAGGCAGACAGTTTTGAGATTGTGCAGGCGGTCCAGAGCCTCCTGGGGCTTGGCCAGGTACTGGGGAAGCTCGGCATGCAGCAGCCGCATGGAGAACGGCACCATGGAGCCTGGACAAGAGGGGGGGAGGGAAGGAAGGAGGGAGGGCGAGAGGAAAACAGGGGACACAGGGAGAAAAATTAAGAGGAAGAAAGGGGAAAATAAGAAACAGGGTAGAATGAGGACATAGCAAGAGAGAGAGGAAAGGCACAGAGAGAGAGAGAGAGAGAGAGAGCGAGATGAGAATATAAACCCATCCACCCACACACAGACAGCACACAGCCCTGGAGGCAAGAACCTACAGATGGCATTGAGCTACGTATGGCTGCTTATTAAACCCTCTCATCTCTCTCTCTCTGTGCTGCACTGCTCCATCAGTCATCTTTCTGCCTCATCCCTCTGTCTCTCCCTGCCTCTACATCATTCACATTGTCTGACACACACATTCACACACACAGAGAGGCGCAGGCACACGTATCCCTGAGGAAGAGCCTATATTCAGGTGAGTTCCCGAGCTTTGATCAGGGTCTCTTTGATATTGTCATCAGACCTGAAGCTCAGCGAGCTGGTCCATCTCTGGCTGCTGCTTCTGCCAGTCTACGTATCTCACTTTCTATCTTTCTGATCCGTCTGCTGGTGCTGTCTATCTCACCCGTCGTGAGTACAGAATACACACTCGTTTTCCAGATTACTGCCCTCCGTTACGCTGTTTTATCTTGGCGCTGACTGGACGGCGCTCTCTTGGTTTGATTCTGTATTCTGTCTCTCTCAGGTGTCAGCAAGTTTTAATAAATTTACAGTGTCTGTTAACATTCAATGGGACAACCCAGGAAATCACGTTATTATATAGACCCTGAACCTAAAACTGAAGGTAGTCTGTTACATTTTTCATTAGTGGTGCTAGAAGAGTGGGTGCCCATATTGTAAATATGTGGTGCTCATTGGTTTGATGGGAATAAAAGCACATGTGAAGAGACCCGATCAGTATCTATCAGACCAGCAGTTACGACTCAAATCCATATAAATGAAATCGCAGTGTTCAGTGGATTTGCTGTCTAAACTTCCATATTGTTTCTGTAACTTTGACATGCCAGTTTATGCCACCAATAGGGTTAGGGTAGGGTTGGCACACCATCAAAACATTTTTGACATGGAAGTGAAGAGTCAAGAGTGTGAAAAAAGAAAAGAAAATTGGGTGAAAAGGGGGGGAATTCATTGATAACAAAGATGGTGGTTGATAGTCATTTTTGTTTGTGCACTGATTTTACACCTTTCTGCAAATGTATCCAGAGATCTACTTAATATTTAACATGAATATATATTACACAAACTGTGTTTTACATTAGCAGCTAATTCTCTAATAGGTAATGTAAACAAAAATAGCTGAATAAACATCATTACTGTCAACTGCTGACTATTAAAAAAAGATGGAATAAATATGCTTTGAAAGGCCAATCCCTGCTTATCTGACAGTTCGGAAGCTAGCTAGCTTTGGGTGCTAATTATAGGCTAACGAGGGTAGAGGTCAGGGTTAGGTAGCAACAAAATACAAATAAAAGGATTATGAATTTAAGAGACAAAACTTGTCACATAATTTTGTTACAGTTTAGCTGATGGAACTCTGAACTTTTACTGTTTCCAATATCAGATTCTTGAAGTTTCCACAAAGGAGATTCTATTTTTGGTTTGTTTTTGAGCAGTATTACAGTAAAACTACCAGCCAAAAACTTTCATGAAACTTTGTGGAGCGGTGTCGGATGGGTCAAAGACAAACCCAGTCAAATCTGGTGTGAATTCTCATCACGGGGTAGCCACACAATGGATTTTTCATATGTGAGATAGGGCACGTCCTTGATGGGGTTTAGCAGTCTCCCAGTGTCCTTCTGGTTTGTTTTTGTTTCATTTGCTTTCACATGAAACCGTCTTTTTTTTAAGCACATCAATCCGTTCCACAGGCACAGCCAGGACACTGTCAGGAATGTGTTTTTGGCATGGAAATACTGTTTAATAGTCAGACAAATAATCTTATTAAGATGACTAAGAAGTGTTCGAAAAGTAAGTAACAAATACTTAAAATATTCATATGTTATATGATTGCTTGGTTTAACAGAATATGTAAAAAAAATTACTTATATTGGTAAAATAAGTAAAATAAGTGTCTGAAATTTCCATTTTATGCTTTAAACACTTAGTCTACATCGCTGGTAATATATTTCACTGAACTTTTAAGCACATAAACTTGTGAAGTGGTATTTGTCCTGCAATGGCTTGTTAAATTCTGCCAGCTGTGGGGCTGGGGGTGGAACATTTATACGAGTGTAACTGCAGTTGAAAATTAGCCAGCTGGCTAACACCGGCGCAGTAACTGAAACGTGGATTAATGTGCATTGCCCTTAGATATAAATAAATCAAAGCGTAGCGATAACACTTCTGTACAGGCCACAGCCTCCTTGCTCCTCCACTCCTCCGAGCACATTTAAGGAATTGGGACGTCCTTCAGGATGGCACTTCCAGATCAATATCTGGTTCAAGTGATTGAGGACGGAGGGCAGAGCACTGGATGAGAGAGAGAACGGATATTGGGATGAACCCAGTATCGGCCAGCTAGCATGATGTCGGCTCAGTGTAAAACTGAAAATAATCATGACCATGGGCATAACTACCACTGAGGATTTAAAATGTTATTCATTATGTGGTTGGATATGGATTTAATGGAAACTGTCACATTTGCTTGACCTGGAAGATACATTCAATGTACAATCGTGAGAAACTCTGAATGTAAACAGCTTTGTAAATGCATAAGTTAAAAAAAAAGGCCAATTTCAAATTTAGTGAAATCCCACACTTACAATTAATGTCAGACATTAAGACGTATTATTAAAAACTGTCCACACAGTTAAGATTTACCGCTCAAAGGGACATTTTACTAATTTAAATAATTGAATGTACAAAACCATACATACTGTATTACCTATTATTAGGTTGCTTTATTCTACCACATCTAAATTGAAAAAAAAAATTGAATAAACTTTCTATTGGGACCTACAACACTGAGCATCTATTTTCAGATTAGCTCTGAGACTTGTTGTTGTTATTACATTCTCCTTTGTTCATATTTTTGACTCCGGCATTTTCTTTGTATTGATGTTGTAAAGTAAGGTTTTCAGTATTGGAATTACTCTGCAAAAATGAATCAAACAAACAAACAATAAACTCTATTGAAGCACAATCCATTAAATAAAGTAGTGCACTTCTTAACATAAGAGATACTCCCAACTTTGGGAAACAGATTTTGCTCCAAGATGCAATATGTTTTGTTTTTTTTTGCATTTTAGATCACGTTAACTTTGCTCATATTGCAAAGTTTAATGAGTTTTAATAAATGTCCCCATTCTAGTATGCCCAATCATCTTTTTGTAGTTAAAAGGGTTAGCACTTGACAACAAGTGCAGGTTTTACTCAACCTGCCCAAAGATGGATGCATCTCTGCCTTTCTCCACTGATTCAAACATGAAAGAAAAGAAAGTAAAGCAAGAAGATACATCTTGAAACCGGACATGAATGAAAGCTGCTCTTAAGGCCAAGTGGCACTCAGGTCTCCATATTTCTGGACTCAAAAGTGGGCTCAACTTTTCATTTGGCAAACTAATTAATAACCGACAAACATTGATTCTTCCAGTGCCAAGTCGTTCTTAATTTTTTCGGTGAGCGATACGTGGGCAGCAATGTCTTCAGGCGTTCAGAGAGTGAGATCATGGGTAATAGATAGTCGATGCGAGCGCTGGGCTGGAGAAATGTTTGACTTGTGATGCCAGGCTACACAACTCGTGCCAGTTTGTCTGCGCACACCTAGCAGGGCACAAAGCGTTTAAATTGAGCAATGGAAAGTCAATCGGTGCTCTCTTTAGAAGGCTGAGCCGTGTAGCTTCAAGTGTGCTTTCTCCTTATAAGTGTGTGTGGTGTGTGTGTGTGTGTGTGTGTGTGCAGCTGTGTCTCTGCTACTGCCTTCACTGTGGTAGCCCGAGGGGCGAAGCAGATCCAAAGTAATGGGAATACATTAGAGAGCAATTCATGCAGTGTAAAAAGAGGAAAAACAAAACCAAAGAACTGCTGGAGACAAGTAGAGTTGCTGGAGCTTCTCAACGATACAGTCTAATATCAAGCTCCTGGCAGAAACTTTCCTTTGAATATTTAATAGGACAGTGGTGGTATGCCTGTGTGTCCTAAAAAAAACTTGGGCGAAATGCAAAATCCTTTTGGAGAGCGGGGTAATAACACATTCAAAAACTCATAGATAAGAGTTGCAGAGCAGCTTTTTGGCATTGTCATGAATACTACTATTCTACCTTCAGTCAGCTTTCAGAGAGAATCCGTGAAGGGGTTTTTGGACAAAAGAAAGACGAAAAATAGATATAAAATGATGCTTGATTGTATAATGGAAGCGTTTCTAGATAAAAGTTTCTGTGATCAATATCAAGAGTGCTCTTCTTACATTATAGTTCAATAATAATAAAAACTAAAAGGACAGAAGGTTCTGTGGTTTCATCTAAGCTGAGTGTGTGTGTGTGTGTGTGTGTGTGTGTGAATGTGTGTGTACCTCTTCTCCCAGGGTAAACAGTGGGGTAGTACTCATAGTAGAGGTCTGGTTGATCCAGGTTGCCAAGGGGCTCAAACTCCAGTTCAGCGTTTTGGAAGAGGTTCAGTTTGGTCAGGAGGGCCAGCCGCACAAACCACAGCTGGAAGACACACAAACACACACCTCTCTTTGTTAGTTAAAGGAAAAATACATGTAAGGGACATAAAAAAAAAACCTTTCCCTTGTCATTGCTGTTCTGTCAGTTATCAGCCAGACTTTATGTCTTTGTATTTTTTGGGTCTTTTGCTGCTTTTCTACTGCAACCTTGGATCTTTTTGCTTTGTTTTTCTATTGACCAAAGTTGTGGATAGCACCTTTTTCTAGGGTTAGGTGGTTGTGTTCAGTACTCCATCATCCCATCGACCCTCTAAGGATCATCCATAATCAATACAATTGTCCGGACTACATTTTAATCTCTTCAAATGTTGCTCCTGGGTTCGTGAACCTACATCAGCATCAAAACACGACTGGTACAACACATTTGTGCTGCTCGTCTCACTTGATCAAGGTTCCAAACAACCCAAACCACCACTAGAAGATGGAGTTAAAGCACTGATTGGTCAAATAATGGACACAGAAATTGTATGAAATAGGAAAAATTACCATATTTTCCCTGTTCAATTGACAAAGACTTAAAAAATCTCATCTTAGCCAACTGAGGAGGTGCAGATGTTTCTTGGTTTGATTGCTGATAAAAGATTTCTGTGAGAGCTGTTCTGCATTTCAAATTTTGTCTGTGCTGCAGTGATGGTCACCAAAGATTACCACCAACACTGAAGGGGGTATAAAGTGATCGAGAGGAAAACTAATAAAAGTACCCAAGCTGTTATGTCTGGTATGTCTATGTGCCAGTGGTGTTAGGGTTTAACAGCCTTCCAACATAGGCAGGACGTAGGCCATGCAGGGCCTTAAATGAAAGCCTATTATCCTGATTTTCACATTCACATTTGTAGAGTTACTACTAGAGTATGTTTACATGCTTTAATGTTCCAAAAACACCTTATTTGTATTACACTGTCTATCTGTATACTCTCTTTGAAACACTCTGTTTTAGTTTTGGACAGGATCCCAGCCGCTTGCAACTGTGTCCTGATGAGAGAATGAGAGAGATGGAGATGGACGACCTCCTAGTGAGACAATAAGGAAGGATCCAGCGTGTGAGCCGCCAAACAAACAGTTCTCTATCTATCCATCCATCTTGACTTTGTCCCGCAACAACATTGCCTCCTCATTAACACAGACTCTCAGATGTCTGTTGGTGCTGCAGAACAGTGGAGGATAAAAGGTTGAAAGAGATGCCCGATAGTCACAATGCTGTTGTGATTCTTATTACATCATGAAACACACACACAACAACAGAAAGCATATTAAAAAGGACCACACATTTAAAACCATTTAAAACTTCAAAATTGAGCCAGAATGTAAAACAAACAGTAATATGCAGCATGAGGCAACACCACAGTTGATAAGCTTGAGTCTCATGCACAGAGCCTAGCACAGGGGCGGCCCTCCTAATGAGCTTATGCAGCCATCCATCTTCTGGATACAACTCGACAAACCCAGGCATAAAATGTGCCAGCAGCAACACACACAAAACATAGGAAAGGACAGTACAACCAAGCTAACAACAAATATCCCAGAGTGTGCTTTCTTACTTTCTTACTTTTCTCACTGTTATTCATCACCACACGGCGGTGAGGATGCAACCATGCATCACAAAAATCAATAGAAATGCGCGTCGAGGGAAATCAATTGACATGAATCAGGGTACTTCTAAAACTTCAACAGCAGAGGGCGTAATTCTGCTTTTGATTATACTTGTTTGACCGCGTACGTCACTGTCAGTTAAAGAGACAGAGCGCACTTAAGCCCCGCCCCCACTGACGGGGAAAACAATCATTGCTCTCCACTGACTTTGTATTGAATGAATGAGCCTCCTTGACAATTCTGTTTGTTAGCAAATAACAGAAAAATGTCCAAAAGCTGCTCTGTGGTGAAAGGTACTAAGAATAAGTTAAAGAGAATCTGACAAAGTGAAAAACTGTACTTTGAAGAGGAGAAAAGTGGATATCAGTTAACATTAGCTTCCTAACAGCAGCCTACACAAGCCTGCTACCATATAGCTATATTAACTTTTCTATACAAACGGATTCTCTTTCATATTTGACGGTAAAAAAATGTAGTTTTTACAAATTCATACATGCATTTTTTTTAAAATATACTGTCATTGTGTTTTGCAGTCACATCTTAACTTAGAAATGGTCAGGTTTTTTTTCTGATGAATAATTGAGGAATCTTTTTCAGTCATAATTTATAGGCAGGCTAGATCTGTTTAATACAAAATTGGGAAAAAATTGTAACGTGAACCCTTTATTGGAAATGGTATTGAATTGTGTGTATCGTTATATCCATACACACTGCAGATGTCTTCTCGAGGACAAAAACTCAACACAGCAACACTGTCATCACTTTGGAAACTTAAAAATTTATTTTAAAATATATAATGAACATCAGGGGTATTAGATATCACTGAGGACATTGCATTACATAACTCCTCTAATGCAAGGACATTTTTTGGTTTATTTTCAACAAGCAGCAAATCTGTTTCATTTTCAGAAGCTTGTTGGGAATAATAACATTAATCTGTACAACGAGACATGTCTTGGCTTCACTCTCCAACACCCACCAGCACACAGAGAGACAAACAGACAGACGAATGGAAGGAGAGGGAGTCTCTGGCGTCTTACCTGGAGTGAGTCGGTGGTGTGGGAGGTTGGCTGTCCAGCCTTTCCATATCCCTGACCATGAGCTGTCAGCAGCCGGCCCGTCAGATCCACCGCAGCCCGCCAGTTTTTGCTGCTCTGCAGGGGAGACAAAGACACAGCACACTGGATCTGAAACACACACCATGACTGACTGATGGAAACCTAGAGGAAGACCCGCAGCGAAAAACATATCAATGTGGTTCCAGCTATCATAATCACAAAGAATTCAAGAGGACACATCACAAGCAAGGTATCATTTTGGGAACATCCCTTGTTTTGAGTTTCAAATGCATTTATTGAACCACGCTTATTTTTTTTTCATGATGCCTCCCTCCACTGCTCTCACACAAGGACAGCCAATTTATTACATTTCTCCTGTTTGTTGCAGCTTAGAGTTCTAGGAATGTAACAAAAATCCTACAAGGCACAAATAAGTTCATAATCTGAGTTTGACAGTTCATTCTTGACCACTGAAAGAACAGTTTTAAACCAAGTTTACAGTATATACAACATTACCACAACATCCCAGGTGTGATATAACTCTAAAATCTCAATCTCTGTCTCTGCACGATCAAATAAAGGCAAAAACAGCAGAAAAAAAGAAAAATTAACACTTTAAACTTACAGGATCAGTCAGTGGCAAGTGACGTGCAGACGTTGAAACATTACATAAATGCAGACAACAAGTTCTGAGGTTGTTTTTAAAATCACTCAGAAATCCTTTGCTTATCTTCTGCTGTCTTGTATATGAATTCTAAATGTGAAATGCATGTTTCAGATATTTATGTTTTACACAAAAATGCTAAATTTCAAACTACACATGAGAGCAAGACTGATTTAATCTGCCTATTATAGTTAAATCTCAGCATTTATGTTCTCCAGTATGTACGGACGTAAAAGTTTTATACAGAGTATACTGAAGAGAAGATGCTTAGATAATATAAAAACAATGTCATCCGACTGATGATCTGGAGGCAAACGGCACAGAATAAGCATTCAATGTCAACTCTATAATGTCATTCAACACAGGAGACATTCCTGAATGGTAATATTAGATGTATATATCCCTTATATATTGATATTGGATCTTTTTCACTCTAACATTGGTATTAAAATTCCAGTATCTTTTGGGCTCTACCACAAATCCCCAGCGGGAAAACAAAAACACAGAACCTATTTGAATGGAGAGAATTCTCAGTGGAAAAGTTACGCAATGAGAGAAAAGCAGACTTCTAAAATACAACAGGAAAAAAAAGGAAAAGCAAAAGCAAACACCTTCTTATGGCTTTGAATTTACCGCAGATAACATTTAGAACAGCTTAGATGCAAAAAAAAAAAAAAATTATAAAAAAAATAAAAAACACATGACAGTGCTGGCTCAGAACCGATAATGTGACATCTAAAGCTGCAAAACAAAAGTTACGAGATATGAGACGAGGCAGGTGTGGGTGTAAGGACACATCCCAGAGTGTTTACACCGATGTGTGGAACTGCCAGCCATCGAGACTGGAGGACAAAGTGCCCACGAATCAGTGAGCACGCACACACACACACACACACACACACACATATATACACACAAAAACACATGCGCCTTGATATTAGCAGCATCTGCTTCCACAGGAGGTGGTACAATAGGTAAGAGGGGGGCAGGTGGGTGGTGGGGGTGGTGGGTGTAGAGTCACCCCACCCCGTCAACACACATGACAAGGTCGGCTCGCCGATTGGGTCCTAAGTGCTGTGTCATTCATCACCGCCAGGGAGCTAATAGGAGAGAGGAGCAGAGAGGGAGACTTTCTCTCTCGTCATCTTTATCACAGAACTCATCACCCTTTTCCCTCTCTTTTCTTTGTCGTCCCCCAATTCCCCATTCATCTTCTTTCCTTCCCCTCTTCCGCTCCTCCTGCTTTTCTCTCCAGCGTGCCGCGCCGCCTCTCTCTCCTCCTCAGAAGTCCCCCATTACTTTCTTCTCCCTCCATCTTCCTCCCCTCTCCTCTGACTCTCATTTCTGCCTCCTTTCTCTTCCCGCTGTCACTGCTACCTCCCCTACCGCTACTTCCTCACCCCCCTCCCTCCTTCCTCTTCCTTCCCCCTCCTCCTCTCTCCTGCTCTGCCCTGTGCCAGTAGCTGTGCTGCCTCTGAATCTTCATTAGGGGGGGAAATGAAGCTGAAAACGAGGAGGCAGCCTGGATGGCCAAAAGCAGCTGCAGTCACTCACACACACACACACACACATATCCGACAGTATGCTACAGTACACCGCTGCCCAGCCGAAGGGCATAAGAAGACAGGTGTGTGTGTGTGCGTGTTTCGAGGTATCTGTGTGAGAGTTGGATACAGCGAGAGTGGGGAAAGTGAGAGCGGTAAGTAATGATGTACAGTAGCTTGACACGGGGCACAGAAAGATAAGGAGTTTCAATAGAGGACAAGCAGGATATGGATGGAAGGAATCTGGCCCGCATGAAGCAAAAGAGCACAAGTTGGCCTGAGTGGAAGGAAGACAAACTCTGGGCCAAAAACGCTGGAAGAAGAAAAAAGGAGCAGTGGGTAGCCGAGTGGAGAGCAGGAGATGAGGAGAAGAGAGCTGAGGGCCAAGGGAGCTGCGGGGAGGCAGCGCAGGGAGCCAAAGAGAAAAATCCCACAAAGCTGCAGAAGTGAACTTCAGCAGGTCTTATGTAACGATGCAGCATCACTGCTAAGGTTAGCCTCATGGCCTGATATCTGCCTGTACTCAGCGGTGGAAAAGTAATCGGATTACTTAAGTACTATCACCACACTGCAGAATTTCTCGACCTCAAGTAAAAAGTCCCATATTTAAAATGTTCTTATGTTAAGTATCAGCATCAAGCATCAAAGTACCATCAAAGTAAAAGTACTCATTATGCCAAATGGACCCACTTGGATGGTTTGATATTCCAAATATAAAATTAGATCATTTGTATTGATGCATTTATAAAAGCTGCATTTCAATTTAGTATGCTAGGGCTTGTGTTTACTACTTAATAAACTGTTATTAGGTTTAATTAAAAAAATAAAGTCTAATACTTTAAACTTACCATGTTTTTTCTGTTAAAACTTGACCTAACATGTATCCAAAGCTGTCCCCTAAGTATAATGGAGTAAAAAGCACAACATTTTTCTCAAAATATAGTGGAGTGGAACATAAGATTGAACTACTCAAGTAAAGAACAAGTGCCTGAAAATGACACATAAGCACAGTAGCTGAGTTACTGATATTAGTGAAATGCTTGAGGTACTTGACTTTGTCCGTCATCTCAGACAGCAGGCGAGCTTTGGTGGATGGTGATGTTCTGTAGGCAGAAGGTCAGAGGTCATCCTTCATTAAATGCAGCTGAGTGAGAATAAGATGGATATTGAGGTGCGTATGTGACTGATTCCACTTTGTTTGTCTGCAGCCTTTGTCTGTTTTCAAACTTGTTGTCCCTGGTCTCATAAGAAAACTGCTTTAACTTTACTCATTTAATTTAAAAGTTAATTATTAGGGACCAAGTATGGAGTGGAGCTAATTATATCATTAAGCGTAATGTTTTTTGTTTTGCATTAAAGGGACAAAAACATATTAACTACGATTATTGTAATATTCATAAAACCCAACATTAACTATTCCTGGAACAAATTGCCCATTTGCAAAATCACATTAATCAAGCGCAGTTAGTGCTGTGTGTTGACTTGATTCTGTTCGGTGTTTTCAGAGGACCTGGTGCTGCTCGTACGCCTGAAATGAGCCGGCTGATCAGTGGTTCTTTGCAGAGATTCATGGTGACGACAGACAGCGCATCAATCATGCATCACTACACACAACTATCACTGCAGCATTTCTATGTTTGCAGCAATCACACTGATTGATTCACACCTTTCCAAAATGATAATGACAATCAGCGGTATGCACCACCCTGGGATATCACTTCAAGAGTGATAGGTGAATGCAATTTAATTATATAAGTCGGTTTTGTTATTATGGAGTGCTATGATTCTGTGAGAGCTGCCGCTTGCTTTATTTCCTGATTTTGATCATTTATACAATCCATGCGTGCAGGTGGGGAAGGTGCTGGGTGAGGTGACTAGGAAAGGTGTGTTACAGCGAGCGAGATGTCTTGCTAAAGGATTAAAAAAAAAAAAGGAAAGAACTGCTTCATTCATTCAGTTTGAGTTTAAGAAAACAGAAAACTGCCCTAATTTGATGTACAGGTAAATGTTCTGTGTTTGTTTTATTTTATACATACATTTCATTGTAAATTATCACCAAAGACTATTAAGATATAAAATGATACTGTAAAAATCTATTATGTCCTACAATATTAATTTACAAATTTAAAGTTCTAATTTATGGTCAATATTTGTAATAAAAGTTATTTACTATTTTATGGAATTTGCGCTTCATATAGAAAAACTAGAAAAACCTTTACAGTAATGCTTTTTTTTTTTTTCAGTGTATCTAAAAGTTGACTCACTCCTCATTAAAGAACACAGAGTGCTGAATGGTTGGCTGTCTTGAATGCCATCATGCATACAAACTACGCTGTCACTCCCCAGGTTTGAATGATTTCAATTAACACAGAGAGGGGCGTTGGGAGGACATAAAAATAGAAAAACAATAAGCTGATGGTGATTAATAATTTAGCGCAGCTCAAATGACTTTGCAATAAGGCATAATCAGATCGCCCAAAATCAAATGAGGAGGCATTACCTTGGTGATTTATTGCCAATGATATTAAATGAAGAACTGACTGCAGAGGCCTGGTGAAAGAGGAGTGTGTTGGGAACGGGTAGGCATGTTTCAAGGCACCGTAGTTGGGAAGGGCCTTTTTCTTTTGTTTGTTGCTGCTTTATTTTGGAGGGCGGGAGATACCGCACCTGCCTTTGTTCCACAAAGAACAAAACAGCAGACAAAGGAATGAAGACAGGAGGGAAGGAAGACGGAGGAAAGACAGATATGACTCCACTGAGTGACAGTTGGAACCTCGGGATGGTTTCCAAGGAAAGCTCAAAGTTCTGCAGATCTTTACTCTGACACATGTGGAGATGTGGACAGATGACAAGCAAGTCAAAAAACATCTGACATTTAAAGAGCCCGAGACTGAAGAACGCTTATTACAACTAACCACTCAGACAAATGTGTGCATTAACAATGAGCACCCATTACGTCCTCTATCTCTCGCTCGCATACACATAATTAGTCTCGTTGCGAGTTTAAAAGGGGTGAGGCTTCTAAAATGTGTTGACGATCGTCAGTTCAGTGCGCCTTTTCCTTTGGTGAGTTAAAAAAAAAAAAAAAAAAAAAAAAAAAAAAACACTGCATAACAAAGCTTGATGAACAAACGGACGCCCACTTGTTCTCTCACAAGACCCAAAGCCTCCGGGCGAATCAGACTTTAAAAGGCTTCCTCACACCAGCTTTGGTTAACACAGGGAGCTCCTGTGCTACTTCAATTAAGCCCCGGCATTTTGGATTACACAGAGGGTGTGGGGGGAAAAAAAACATTTGTAATATGCTAGAAGTGCATGCCAGTCATCGCAGCAGTGGCTAACTTTGCTTTGATGCCTCTGTAGCTGGTCCACAGACACTTGAACCAGGGGACACGATATTGCCCTGCAGCTGGAGGACGGCCTGCTTGACTACTGTGCTGATATGAACTTCCCACAGCAGCCATTTTGTCTCCCACAGGCAATCGCTGGACTCTTCAAACAGTATCACTGAGAGACGTTGAGACACAAAGTGGCATAATATATGATGCGAGGACACCGCTGTAGCTCATGGCTTGTAAGAGAACTCCACATAACACTCCCTAAGACGGTTCAACGCAGCTTCCAAGTTCTAAGTGAGGCTCCTCTGGGTGATATTAACCACTGATTGACTAGTGGGCTGCTGGACAACTTTTGATGGTTTGGTTGTCAACAATAAAAGACTGTCCCACTTGTCTTCCCTCTGAGAGTGCTGCAGAAGACAGCGTGAAAGAGAACTTCTGTCTCAGGCTTGATTCACATTTAGGGACTCTCAAAGTGCAACACACTCATGAAGTTTGCAGAAAACTACAAGACCTGGAGTTGATGCTGACGGGTTTAGTTGGACCAGATATTTAGGAATTATCAGTCCTTATAGGACTATCATACACGCCATTATCAAAACTTTTTTACTCAATATATAACAGAGGATATGTTGCATGGGGTGATTTGAAAATGGTGTTAGCTTTTGTTAAATTTAATTATCCAATTGATCCAACAGCATTTATGTTTATTTAGCTAAATATCTTATTCCTTATTTCTTCATTTTTCATTTATAGCTTATAATTTAAAACATTGTTTGTACAATATGTAATATTGATCTTAAGAATTTTACATATTATCGAACCAAGTTTAATGGTTGAGAAAGAAGCTGTCTGGTTAAATATGTTGAAAAAAAATACACAATGTCTTTATACTATACTTTAGAAATAATGAAAAACTAATACTTTGTTATAATTTCATTTCTTTAAATGGATTTAATGTTTTTCTCTCAGATTGCTTTGCAACATGAGGCATGACACTGTAGAATACTGCACTGATTACACTTTA
>JAOWBC010000248.1:19049683-19061775 GCA_028566105.1 Hypoplectrus providencianus | reverse complement strand
CAGTTTATTCTGTAATTTTAATTTGATTGCTGTCACCGGAAAAAAGCTCTGCAAAGACGTTTGTTTACTCTTTTTTTAAACATGTTTGTGACCATAATGTGATGTGTCCAGTGACGCCTGAGAGACCGAAGATAATCGGGACAATTTTCAAAATAATTTTCCCTGTGCGGCCCGATATCATATGACCCACGGACTGGTACCGGTCCGCGGACCGGTGGTTGGGGACCACTGATCTACTCCTCAGTTTGGAACCATTTCCACAGATTTGTCTGCTGATTTGCTTTTGTAATACAGATGTAAATAGGCTTTCTGGACACCGTGTATAATTAAGAGCTGCTTCGTCGTGTCATAAAGTTTGAGTCCATTTGTAAAACTTTTGGCACGTCAAACAATGACGACAAACTTTGTCAGAGCAATGCGAGAACATGTGCTCATCCTAACCAGTGGGCTGGTGCAGAGCCTGAGCAGACCTCCCGCAGTGCCCGACAGAGTCAACCAAAACTTTCTGTGAGACTCCCCCCCCCACCACCACCACCACCCCGCCCCACCCCTTGCTCTATCCCATCATGGGAGGTTTTGATTCACAGGACTGACAACCTTATTATGCGGCGCACTTATTATTGATATTACGCCGCAGAGGCGCGGTTGCCATGGTCACCGAGCAAGAGACATTTAATTTTCTCTCCTCCATCATCATTATCTATGGGGCCATCTGTTGTGGAAAATGAATTCAGCCTCATTTGCATGACTGATAAGCACATTCTTTATCTGTCCCACAGAAGGTCATATGCCATGGATTTGGGGGGAGAGAGAGAGGGAGAGAGAGAGAGAGAGTGAGGGGGTGAAATGATGCGTGGTCTTACCTCTATGAATGAGGTAAATGGGGTGTGTGTGTGTGTGTGTGTCTATCGAAGCTCGGATGTGTGCATGTAACTGCATAATGGATGGCCATGTAATGTTTATGTATGCCCTCTTGTTTATACCCATGCCATGGCTTTGTTCTCATGTGGATGCTCCTGAATTTACATAAGCACACGCCTGTGTGTTTGTGAATGTATCATGACTACGTGCTGTAATGTTGTGTGTGAATGCATGTAGTTCCTCAGTGGTGCATGCTCAGGTGTATGCCTGTATTTGTGGGAACGATAGATAAAAAAAAAAAAAAGATATTTGGAGTTTAAGAGCTCAGAGAGAGTTTTTCTCTTGTTTGCTTCAGAAAAAAAATGTTTCATTTAGTCCCAACTTCTTCATTGAGTACTTTTGGACTTCAGTTGATGGTGCAATTTAAGAACTAAAGCCATATTTCGTTTGTTGGATGGAAAATCTGAATTCACAGCATCTGGCATGATCCAGCTTTTAAAGTTGTTGTGGAAAATGCAAGAGCATGAGTTTTGATATGCTCATACAGGAGAACAGAGAAACATTATCACTGATTGTTGATTGATGAATATGATGTTCTCTTCCTTTTTTTAAGCTCTGTTTTGGTCTCCACCGGCTCCTCTTTAACTGCTTAGGTTCCTGATCACACAGACATGAAGCCTGCTGCAGTGGCTCTGATGTTGTGACTGAAAAACAACAGCACAACAGCTCAGATCAACAGGACATGGAACTTAAATTTTAGCATAAAATTGGGCAGGTGGAGGGCTTTTGGTCTGGCTCTGATGGAGGCTGAGAGGCTGTTCCCAAACAGGACACTGGGCAGGAAAAAAGAGATCTGTGTGAGTACAGGAGCTGCAGTAGATTTCAACCAACTGGTCCAGGAGCTTCGCCCAGATGATGGTCAGTTCAAGGCTGATTTAAGGATTAAATGGGGTCAGTCTCGTCTTTAAGTTAATTATATAAGACGACTTTTACTTTTTCAAACGAAGGCTTAAAGGGTGGTCTTACAAAAACCTGAGCCACTCATTGAAATCCATTACTGAAAGCTGCCTTAAGCTGTCAAAACACACTCTGTTGGACTTTATTTCATTTCTTGTTGATTCTTGTACATATCCGAACCTATTTCTGAGGTAGAAATGGTGAAATTGTCAAAACTGTCCCTGAAAAATAATTGACATTTCTTCTTTACATGGGAATCTCACATAATATTTCTGGAAGTCCCTCATAGGAAATGTAAATCCATGTGAAATGCTGTTCAACAAAACACATGCCTGTATATGAATACGTCCCATGTGAATCAGTGATGCATATGTTGAATTGCGTGTTTTCTTGGCCTACATTTTACAAAATAAAACAATCTAAAATACTTGGTATTTTTCATTAAAATTGGAAATATGTTCACATGATTTTATAAATAAGCAGATATGTTAGGTGTGATAAATTTAAGTGTTAATGTGGAGAATTAATGCAGAAGATTCTGGACTCAACCAATAAGATAGCAACCATATGCTCAAGCTTTATTTGTATAATAAAACTTAATCCGCATTGCAAATTACCTCAGAATTCCCAGTAAAATTACAGCAATATGACTCCAACCCTAATCCTGTAAATAGGGATTTTTGCATCATTTCTTACTCATGGTGCTTAAAGTTGTCATAGGTTTCAGGGCTGAGAACCAAAACTATTCATGTATAGTCCCCACATGTATAGTTACACAAACCATGTGTGTGTGTGTGTGTGTGCAGGTAAAGTGGCTCCCGAAGGGTGTGTATATGCTCTGGTCTTTCATGTCTGGCACATTTGTCATCCCATCCCAAAGAGCGAAGTCTCTCGGTCTTTCTCTAACACACATACACACACACACACAAGTTAGTGTAGCTACCCTTCTTAGGACATTGCATTGACTTCCATTTATTATTGACAACCAAACCCTAACTATAACCCGTACCCTTAACCACTGATGCAAAACTAATTTCTTCCCAACTGAGTACATGGCATTTATGTGCAATTAGACAAGCCGTCCCCAATTAACTGGCCTTTAGTCTGAAATGTGTCCCCCAAGTTAGAAAACACACACACACTCACACACACACACACACAGAAAAAGAGACACCGTACTGTACATAAGTAGGCTGCAGCTTGTTATTCCTCTGCTCTCTTACTCCCAGAACACCAGCATTGCAACCTCTCCTCCCTTCTACATCTCTCTCTGCTCCCTAAAGGTATCACTCCTTCTCTTCCCTCTCTCTTCCTTCCCCCTCACCCCACCCGCTCCTCTCCCTTGGTCCCACTGAACAACAAGCCTTCACCTTCTCCCACGCTATCGTCTCAAGTCCCACAACACACTGATTCTCTTTCTCCTCCTCCTCCCCGGCTCTCGCTCGCTTCCACTCTGCAGTATCAACACTCTAACCTCAACAACATCCCTCTCCCGTGCTCCCTCCATCCCTCCTGCAGATATGGGTTTCCCTTCATTTCCTTCATGCTTTTCCTCTGGCTTCATCTAGGGATTCACTCACTCAATTCATTCTCACTGTTAACTAGGACGGGAAGTTGTTCTGTTTAAAATTTACACATGCATTTTTTGGTGTATGTACAGTTTGAGTATATTCCTCATATTTGTACTGCAGTGCTGATATACATACATGTTGTAGTCAGCAGCAGATCATGTGTAGTATTGAAATGGGCTGCAATAAATAGAAATTAAAGTGCATTAATCCTCTGAACCTCAAGCCATTTCAGACGAGTTTTTTTTTTTTTTTGCTCTGTTTACATTTTGCTAAATTTTTACTCACCGTGGCCTTGTGTTTCTGGATTACTTACTGCAGCTCTATGTAGTAGAAGTGTAGAAGTGTGAGTAATTCAAACATGCCTTTTGTGTGGCCAATGATAATGGCATGAATCATTCAAAAGAAAAATGCATGCTGAATTTAAATCATTTTTGACTGGAAAAAAAATTGAATTTCTCTATATACAACACTCACCCAAGCCCTTGTAAGTGTCATTATTACTGAGTAGAAAAATTGTGTCTCCGCATGTTTAACTATTTGCATTTTTACAGCCTCTCCTGTCCTGTCCTGTCCTCTCCTCTCGGCTCTGTGTAAACAGACTTTCAGTGAATATTTGTCATGTAACTGTTGGTCTCAGCAGAATCAATCATGGGTTCCCAGTGTCTCTGAGGAGCAGAATTGAATGTTTTTAATGGGATGTAGTTATTCCATGAGAAATGTGAAATAAAAGGATTTTGACAGTAATTACACTTTTTTGGTTCCTTTTTCTAATACAAACATATGTAACCTATTACTAGAAAGGTGACATTTCTATGATAATGCCTGTTCTTACAGTTTCTTTCTGAGATAAATGGTGTATCTTTACAGTATTGCCTTTTTCCCAGAAAAAATAGCAAGTGTGTGTGAAGTGTTTTGTGAATCCGACTCGTGGAAATAGGAATGAACAGGGGAAAAAACATAGACATTTCATGCTTTTAGAGCTTTTGTAATGAAACTGACTCACTTTGCACTGTAGACCAAAGTAGCTATTACACATTTTGCCAATAAAGGGATGATTTTGAAAATGATGTCCTGGAAATAATGTGAAAATCATCCCAATATCAGCTCTGACCTGTCCTGGACTCTAACCTCACTGAAAGACTTAATCTCAGTGTCCTTCTGACATAATCTGGCCTGCTGGGTGAAATTATAGTCACCTCTTCTGCTTGAAGCTGGAAAGATACAACCAGATACAAATGATGCTGTAATTCTGGTTCACCAATGTTAATTTTAGAGAAAGAAGGTACTCAAGGAGAGGCAAAGACCTCAGGACAACAGCTAACGCTATGGAAGTTGGCTGCTAACCAAGTTCTGCAAACTTTAGCTTCTTGACTGGAACAAACTGAAATAATGAATTTCAATACAACACATAACATGCTGCCAAAAATACTGTTATGCGAGTGTTTGAGTAATACAACGTCTTGTTGCTCACATCAAACCCACATCTTATCATGTCAGTGTTATGGAAAAAGAGGACATTTCCTCTTGAAAATCATTATTACGTGAATAAAATATATTTTTTGTTTCTGTGTGGGATGATTTACAGTTCATGTTTCTAGGACATGCTCACATTCCTTCACTGTGTATGTATGTTTCAACACAAAAAAAAAAAAAATGGCCAGAAATTGGGTTCCTCGAATGTTTGGAGGTGAGAAATGTGTCCATCTCATTAATTAGGTAAAAACATCACACTTTCTATTTTAGTGGATTTTACAGTCAGAACCCATCACACATACTGTACTCCTTGTATGAGTAACGGTCAGCAGTGGGCTGTCTTGGCTTGAGCTGTAATAAATCAGCCTTTAGGTGTCGTCACTGACTAACCACACTACTGCACTGTATTTAACATATCTGATTTTTATTTTCTTCACATGCTGGGGTTGATAGGCAATTATTCAATTGATTATACTAGTTTTGATGTTGGAGTGGTAATTTTGGCACTGAATTTGTCTGTTTGATTTGATGGCCCACTTTTAAGCAGTCCATAATTTCTCCAAAACAAGTGTAACATAATGATGCAGGGGGAGAAACTGTTAAGCTTCCTGTTTTAGACGCAAAATGAACTTTGTTGACATAGGATATTTTTTGTAGAATCAGGGGATTCTGCTTGTCTAGCCGCCATAATATTCAATAAATAATATCTACATGCTAGATCAGTGTGTACTGCATACTGCCTATTATAAATTAATGATGGTTGATCAGAAGAATATTTATATAAGGCTATTAAATATTCAAGAGT
Organism: Hypoplectrus providencianus; assembly: GCA_028566105.1. NCBI lineage: Eukaryota > Metazoa > Chordata > Actinopteri > Perciformes > Serranidae > Hypoplectrus > Hypoplectrus providencianus. The sequence goes on along the minus strand of JAOWBC010000248.1, from coordinate 19,056,108 downwards.
TCAATATTTTTTTCTACAATACTTTATGTATGTGAGCTCCCACACCTTTCTTATTGTTTATACCCAAATGTCACAAAAACCTGAATATTTCTTATAAAGTACCGTTATTTTTAAGATGTTGCAGAATATAATTTAATTAATATTGCTAATATAATGCGCAGTAAATAATTTACAGTTGAAAATAAAACCTATACCAATAAACTATATTTCACGATTGATCCAGTATTGCAAAAGAGTTAAAAAAAAAAAAAAAAAAAAGCGATTTTGTCACTCAATAAAATCAACGTTCCTAGAGAATTTACGTTTCCTGTTCACCTGTCCACGAAGAAGAAGGAGGAGGAGGAGTAGAAGAAGAAGAAGAAGAAGAAGAAGAAGAAGAAGAAGACGACGACAACAACAACAACAATGGAATAGCTTAAAAAGAGACGTGTGGGATTTGTTGTTTCTTTTTTTGTAGTTGAAAATATTCGCAGGTTAATACGCGCGTAAGTGTGGGACTGTGCAGTGCTGACATAGCGTTTTATTTATTTTATTTGTTAAAATAGCGAATTAGGCTAGCGGAGTTAGCTTAGCCGCCACCAACGGCCGTCAGAGCGAATCGCGGATCCTAGGAGCTCCGCCGGGTCATCGCGGGTTCATATCCGGTGTTGAAGGCGGACTTTTTGTCGCTGGGTGAGGCTGTAGACCCCGCTGCTGCTCTGCTGCTATGGACGGAAGCAAAAGAAGGATTTGCCCTACAGTTGGAGTTGTTTTCCATCCACCACACGGAGGTACTGTTGTCCTGTCTCTTCATGAGCAACTATATATATATATGATATCAAGTTTTAATAACCAGAAGTATTTTTGTCAGTCTCTTTTTTACCCCCTGTATCAGTCAACTGTTCAAACATATTTTGGATTTAAAACTATAAAAGTCGTTAGCATGGGTTATACAAAACGACGAGGAGTATTTTGAAAAAGTATAGTTCCTCTTACAAAGTTTGCTTTATATGACATTATTGAATATTCCTTTTCCTAGTCCTTTTTGGAACTGGTTTGCTGGCCTGTTTGTGCTTTAATTACTGTAAGCATTTCAATTTAGTAATTACTTTGTGATAAAGTGATCCAAGATAGTTTTCATACAATTTAGCTATTTATTTATAATTTAAGATAGTTTGTCCTTTATGTCACAGCGAAAATAGGAGAAATCCTTATCATAAACTTTGCAAAATCAAAACAAATAATGGAAAAATATGTTGCATCTTTTAAATTCAAAGGTTGACATATTTGGCCTATAATAGCAGTAAAAGCAAATACACAGGTGTGAGTAATGGCATTAATTTAGTGCCCCTGAGCCAACAGTCACAATAGCAGGGCCCTGGCACTTACACACATCAGTGGAATGCAGCGATTAATGTTATCAGTTTCACCTGTGTTTGGCAGGGCAAAATGCCTGCTGTTAGGGTGGTGTATTGTTTGGGATTTATTAAAAAAATAAAGGGTTGACTAAAGCTCATATTCATATAAATTCCACTATAAAGGTAAGTCCTGAACCAAACCGTATAAGCAGGAAGGGAATACTAGTCCAACCTTCATATTAACAAAGAAAAAAAAAAAGCTTTAGTTGGTAAAATGACTCAATCCATCATCTTTAAATATCTGTGTGATATTTGTAAATGTGTACAATTATCTTACAACCAATGCATTAAAAATACGAAGTTCCAACATGTCCTAGTGGTGTAAACTGTGGAGTTTCTCTGCAGCTAATCTAACAGGGACTAATTCACATATGAGTTGCTTTTCATCTGCATGAACTCACACCCAGGGTTCAGGTCCGATCTGCTCTGCTGCATCACTGAGATGCTCGTGGTTCTCTGCTGAGACACGAGTATCATAATACAATAACTGCTTAAACATCGATTTCCAGCTAGTGTTCTTTATGTGTGATGATTCGCTCAAATTACTGACATTTTCCTTATTCATGCACATTTCTCCCCTTTGTTTATTTGTTTAAAGAATGTGGGCTAAATTAATTGTGCTTGATTGGCATTAACATAGCCAAATAAGAATTTGAAATTGCTAATATTGAACGCCCTGAGGGCATCTGTGTCCCAACCCACCAGAGTACTTATCATGCCTTCCTCAGCTGCCTGGCAGCATTGTTGGAGAGAGCACTGCTTGTTGGTTCTGTAAAATACTGCTGTATGGCATTTGATTTGTTTACTGTTATAGTGAAGATCAAAGCAATGTGCCTCATATACATGTACACAGAATTGGAAAGCACAACATAGGCCCCTGTCTTTGAATATTTTTCTGAATATTTATGTGTAAATATGAATTTATTTGAATATGTTATTGCTTGTTGCTGTCAGATGAGCATATGAGAAGTCCCCAATATTGTGTTCTGCCTATAGGGTGGCTGCTGCTTTTCTCCGCTGAGTCTTCCCCCACTGCTGGAAAATGAATGAATTAGCACCTCTTGTCCGGTAAGAAATGAACCTAATTTATAATCTAATTATGACGATGTCTCAGGGATCAAATTAGCATTCTCTGTGTTTGCATATCTGGGTAAATATGGAAATCATCACGTTGTTATTCCCATTTTCATTCACACAAGAGTGCACATGAATGTCACCCTCTTTATGGTCGGAGCATGATTATATTGTAAATATTGTCTCCTGTTTGGGAGCAGTGCATTACCAGTGCTCATCACTGAACACATGGCTACAGCTAGCCTGTTTCAATACTCATTCATCTTCTGCGCTCTTAATTCTGGTGCTCAGCCAGCCTCGAAGCCTGGAATGGGGGGGAAACAAGTGTTAATTAACAGCAAGCCAGCGATCAGCCAGAGACTTCCTTTAAGTTTGCATCCTGTGTCTCTCTCAGCTCTCTGAATGATCCCAGGCCAAATAATGTGCACTGAACCACGAGTGGAGCTCATTTTGCCTTTTTAAAGGCACAAATTTGTGTCTCTCCCATTTGACATAAATGCAGCGCACATGTTCCACATGGCTCACTATCACCCCCATCCCTTCTCTATTCTCCCTCTCTTTCCCTTGCCCTCACTCCCTCCCTCCCTCCACCTCTACCCAGGGCCCGTGGGAAGAACTGACTCTGGGAGCAGACAGTCTGCAGCCCTGAATAAATGTATAAGAGGGAGAAGGGGAAGGGAGGGCACATGAGCAGGCAGAGAGAGAGCAAGGGAGAGAGAGAGAGAACATATTGAGTGTTGGAGGACATACATGCACAGTGTACAGAGAGAGTGAGATACACAGATAGAGAGAGAAAGAAACAGGGAGAGAGAGAGAGAGAGAGAGTGGGAAACCAGTTCGGCTTATAGGACTGAGAAAGGAGAGAGAGCATTTTAGCTTCCTTCAACCGTCTCTCCCTCGCCTCCCAGCACAAACACATGCTCATACACACTCCCACCCTCTCTCCCTGACACTCACACACTTTCACACACACATGCACACACATGCACACATACATACACACGTACAGACACACACACACACAGGCACGATTGCTTTAGGGTATACCAGTCGGCTTTGGCAGTCCTCTCCTTTGTTGTTTTTGCTTTTGGTTAGTCTCAGCGGCAGCGCGGAGTGTGCCTGTATCGCTGGGGTGGGTGCGTGTATACATGTGTGTGTGGAGTCTGCGAGGCGGTGTGTGAAGGATGCCACTAGCACAACCCAGGTAAGTCAGTTCCTTCCTTCTTTTCCTTTCTTCCCTCCTCTTTCTTTCTCTTTCTTTTCTCTCCTTCCGCTCTCCTCTCTAATCTGCACTCTTCCCATCTCGCCTGGGATGCTCGCCTCTCTCCACCTCCCGTGCTCACCCGCTACGTACAGCTCTGCACTCTCTCTCTATTTCTCCGTGCTCTCTGTGTGCTTTCCCTCTCCCTCAGTGTCTTTCTCAGTCTGCGTTACACCGTCTCCTCCCGACTGTGCTCTCGCCATCCCTGCTTCCCTTGCCCGTTTCCTCCGCTCTCTCTCTCTCTCACTCTCTCTCTCTCTCCTTCTCGCTCTCTCTCGCCAGGCTGCGCCTCATTGGTGTGTCCTGATTCCCTTTTTCCATTAGGCTCCAGGCCCATTGGTTGCCTGCCTTCCAACCATTATCTCCACTCCTCCACCCCTCTGTCATCCTTTCTCCCTTTTGCTCTCCCTCCTTCCCTCATTCCTAGTCATCTCTCAAGTCGTAAAAATGATTTGCATGCAGGAGGAGAGCAGAACTTTGCAGTGAGCACAGTAAGTGAATTGGGAGAGAGTGAGGGAGAGAAGTAAAGGAAAGACTGAAAAAAAGGAGAGGAAGCGCATTCTGGAAAGCAGGAGGAAAAGTTTAAAGAGAAGACTGCAGTTGGTAGGTAACTTGTACTTGTTTGGAGCTTTCTTTGATGCACTGATGGAAGATATAGGGGACATCTGCAATCTTGCAAAGCTAACAGAGACGTAGAATGAATGTTTATATTCCCTGGTTTAAACTGAGAAAAATTAACAAATTCTGATTATTAATTCTGCATAATTTTCTTGCAGTGTTACTTATTATTCAGATAGTTTTCGTACGTCATCGTGTGGTACCGGTGCAGTGACCTAAGTGAGAAAAAGTAACAGCTAGCTAGCAGTGATTTTGTTAGTTCCAGTTGTGTTACTTTGGGATGGCTAATATTATGTTTAGGTGACATTGCTTTTGACTGCTAAAATGCTCATGTTTTTCCTATTGAGTGTTGTTTCATTTCCCAAAGAAGCATGGAAGTAGTGGTCCAATGTGAGCACCCATTTAAAAGTTTGTTCTGTAAGTTTGGTGCACCTGCTGTGGATAATGCTGCACTGCAAACTTTAGCTGTGTCAGAGAAGAAGAAGAAGAGGCACTTGTTATGACTACACATTTTTTAAAGCTGATCTACAGGAGCGTATTGTTGTCATTATCCGTAATGAATTACTGTCATTGCCTTGTGCGATGTGTTGTTAGTTGCTCTGAGGTCGAGGAGGGAGCGAGGACGCTGTTTGGCATCCAGGGAAGGCAGGCAGTGTGAATGCCAGAAAACAATTAGAAGTAGTGGAAGTAGAGACTGAGAGGAGGCTGGTAGGGAGGGAGGGAAAGGAGAGGATTTGAAGTTGGGAGAAAAGCTTGAGTTCCTAACTTCAAATACAGTAAACTCTATGCTTGAGTTGCAAAATACAGTCACAAACACACACACACGTGCTCTACTCCCATCAGTCTATATTCCATCTTACACTCAGTAGTTTTCTGATCCGTGTGTGAAAGGAAAGAACAATGCAGATGTTGTGTGTGCTCCTGTGGGTGGCTTATACTGTATATACACAGCAGAAAGAAGCGGATGCACTGCAACATGCTTCATTCTGTCAGGACAAACAAAGCTCTAATACAAAGTGATCTACTTGTGTCTACTCTCCCTGGCCCAAAGTTTGTCAAAATGAGTGTTTCTCATGTCAACAAATGATGGAGACAATGTTTGGTGGCATCTGGGGATACTGCGAGGGATTGTAACAGCGTGATTCCCATGACAAGACTCAGGATGTAGTGTCATTAGTGTCAAAAGTGTCATTATCGCAGTAGCCTTTAGTGTAAAAACATCCATTCATGTATTACAATTATTAGACGGGAGCTGGTGAGGACTGCAGCTATAGCGAAGTGTCCTTCGGTGCCCTGCATCTTTCAGGGTTGTGTCACTTTATTGAGGCGGTCGGGACAAGCGGCTTGTCACGAGGTGAAGTCCTGTTCTTTGGGATGTTCCTTTAGCATGAAGAGGAAAGAAATCTCTCGCTTGTTAGGGAGGGGAACTTGTGTTGGTGTGCCGAGAGTGTGTGCGACCGTGTGCGTGTTTGTGCCACCATGGTGCCTGATGTGCTTTGCTGAGCGAGCCGAGGACAGGGAGACAGCTGAATGTGATTAAATTATAGAGGGAAAGCACGCTACCCGGGTCTTACTGCGACCAACATTGCGGGAACCCCACCACCACCACCACCTCCTCCTCCTCCCTCCCTCCCTTTCTCCCTCTGATCTTTTCTCTCTGTCTCTCTTTCTCTCTCTCTGGTATGAAAGTAAAAGAACCCAGCCCCTCATAATCACAACAGTCTAGTCAGAGCTGGAGGGCAGAGGAAATTGGGTGTTGATGGGATTGCTGAATATGGACTGTAAGGTCATAAGAATTGTACTGATGCACTGTACTAAGGTACTGTCATGTGTGATAGTTGCTTCCTGCCTCCATGCTGAGGGTGTTCTTCTGTATTAGATTATAAATATATATTCTATTTATGTAAAAAATACAGTATAATGCAGGTTTTTCCTGTAACATTTAATGGCTGCTGCCTGGGTTTAATAGATGGGTGGTGGAGGTTTTGCGTGGGAGATCCTGTATGTCCCTTATTCCTCAGCAGCTTAATGTTTGAGCAGCAGAAAACCTCCTGGGGATCCCCCTACATGCGATT
>JAOWBC010000248.1:19033589-19049307 GCA_028566105.1 Hypoplectrus providencianus | reverse complement strand
AGCCATGCGCTAATATTAGCCCCGATGTTGAGTAGCTGGATCACAGTCACATCCACACGCTATGCTTAGCATGTCTGAGCCATACACTGCCATAGCATGACTCTGCATTCATGCTAGACTGTCTGTGTGGTCTGCTGCAGTGGTCACTTTTGCAATTGCATGTAAATAATGTGTACCCAGGCATTTGAATTACATGATATTCCAACATAAATATATTTCAATATTCAAATGTAAATAAATATTAATGTGTGTGTATATTTAAATATTCCTTTATTTAAATTCTGAGGAAAACCAGTAGATGTCGAGGTTAGCATTTAATATACATCTATTTTATTTAGCATCAAGCCAATAAGCAGAATTAGTTTGTTGATGGGAAGATGGTGAAGGATCACATCTTTGTGGTTGGATTGGTAACCCTAAAAATGACATTGCCATACAAATAAACTTTATTTTCAATTATGTTTTTCATAGATTACAGTTGCAGTTTGAAACAGAATTACAATTTTTACATGTTAATTTGAAATGGTCACTATTTTGGTTGTTTTCAGGCAACAAAACCACTTGGTTAGGCTTAATGGAAGCTCATAGTTTGGGTTAAAATGAGTAAATAACTCAGCATTTGGTTTCACACAGGATGTGATCAGTCTGGTGTTGATTTGATCCATTGATCCACCCCAACCTGCTCCATACACAGATATCCGACATTGATTAGGACTGTTTTATGATATATGAAGAATAAAAATAATCCTGGGAAAGAATGGGCGGGGAGGGGGTGTAGGATTTGGAGAAAACTGTGTGATCCACATTCACCTCCACCTGAAGCTTTTGCTGTTGGCATTGTATCAGAGGAGACTGCAGAACAGAATTAATACATTCCAAACTAGGGAGAAAAAATGTAAATAGAAAAGAAAGAAATGTACAACACCATTCCACATTACCATAGCAAAAACCAGTTATTGCAAAATTGTAAAAATATTCTGCCAACAAACTGGGGAAGCTGGTTTAACCTTGAATTACATCCCCGTATACAAAGAACTTGTGGCCAGTCTCTGAAAATAACTCCCATCTGCAGCCTCTGCTGTACTGCATGCAGCTCCCAGTAGATTGTGCTCCCTCCAGCTCCAGACCAGGAGCATATCTCCCCAGCACAGTGCAGATCACCCTCTCTCCCTGTGGTGAAGGCTAACACAGGCTTACAGGCTGGCCTTCTAATGTAACCTGCCCTTGACGCCAGACTGTGGTGCACCTACAGGAGTGCTGGCCTGCAGTATATTTGCCCACGCCATGGAGGCTGTCTGCTCTCTCTCCTTACGATGAATCATAGCACGACGCAAATCGATTAAGCAACTGCTGGGATTATTTTAAACATTTCCTCTCGAATGCTAATTTTATTCATGTCGAGTTTTATTTTTATTTTTTTCTGCTCCTAACTCCAGAATGATCAGCCTGTGGTTGCATTGTGAATGTGTATCCTTTTGAACCCGTGTGAAGATACCATAGGGAATCAATGCGTTCTTCCAATCAACCTCAATGACGTGGTCAGGCTGGGGCGGAGAGGGGATTGATCTATTTGAGCAGACACAATGTCAATACTGACGTCTACTCAGTGTGAGATGTAGCTGCTCTCGTGTCCTTCACACATGCATCTTCGCTACGCCTGCTGCTACAGGCTATTAATTATGGCACATCCATCACTTAGACCAAAACTCGTGATTTTTTTCAGCCACTGGAAGTCTAAACTTTGGCCATATTACATTTTGGAACAACTGCATTTGTCTTCCACTTTTAGCAGTGAGAGTAATTACACAAAGTAAAATTCAAGCACAGTCAATGTGTGCTTAAAGAGTGGAGAATAGATGGCATATTTTTTGTGTTTTTGGATTATTACAGAACGTCAGTTGTAGTCGAGAGTTTATAATATTTGCAAGTTTTGTTCAGAAAGATAATATGCACAAATGAATACTACTATTCTGATTTTTGAAGTGCAAATGCAATCAGCTGAAACAAGCTTAAAGTAAAGGTGTTGTTTAATGATTCTCTTTAAACTCATGTAGACTCAAATTGGCTACTGCCTACCCCGATCCAAAAAACATTGATTTAAAGACAAGCCAACCAAAGAGCAAAACATTTAAACACTTTTCTTGGTTTTAAGACTCATTCCTGCAGTCCTCTGTGACGCATGTCCTCAGATGAGCTTGTTGCCCTCAGGAGTTACCCTCCCTCCAAGTCCTCCCTAGCAAATGATTTTTAACATTCCTATTTTGCATGTGCACTGCACTAGTATTTTACAAATACCAACTCATCCAAGAGCAGTTTGGGTGCGTCAGCTGGGTAAAGTCACCACAGACACCAGACACCACAGCTCCGGTTTACTGCGAAAGACACGGTGCTTTCCCTGGTGGTGATGGGCTTAATCAGCATTGTGTGAACTCGTTTGGCAAGGGCTTGAATGTAACGTTCATTTATATGTAAATGTATGCTAAATTTATGCTAAAATTGTGCTCTTGCATTTATTTTGCAAGAATTAGTTGTGCTTTTTGTGATTGACATTGTGACTACGGGTCGCACACTGAGAGATGGAAATCAACTCGTGGCTCTCCTCCTGCCATCACTGCCAACGTCAGATGATGTTTTTAAATGTAAACATCAGAGTAAACATGGAGCTAAAGGTGGAGAAAAATGGGGCACCAGCATGCAGGGCCATTCCTGAGTCAAAGGAGGCACCGAGCAGCCGCAGAGGAGATAAACATGGGCTGTGTAGAGGAATTAAACCTGGCCACATGGCTCTTGGTGCTCGCCAGCGTACAGGCATTGGACCTCTTTTCCTTCGTCGATTCCAACTTGTTTCTCCGAGGCTTGGCTGGATGCTGCTGTTCTGTGTGCGGATTTGACAGACTCAAAAGAAAAAAAAAAAAGCTGGGGGGGGTTTAATAGAGAACATCACTGCACAAATGATGCACAAATTGAATGAACTGATGGGTCTGCACTTAACTGGAATTGAACCCTGTTTGATTTACAATGGCAAATAAAATTATTGATTTATTGATTGATTGATTGATTGATTGATTGATTGATTGAAGTGAAGTACTTTAGCTTTATTAAAGACAACTTCTGTCTAGGCCGGGACTAGGCGAAACTACATGAAATGATACACGTATGGACACAAAACATGGGGTTAAGATTTAGTTCATGGACGTTTCAATTTCAATTTCGTATGTCGAGGGTTAGTCATATCAACAATATAATAAAAAAAGAAGATTTAACTTGTTTACTTGGAAGTAATAGCGATGCTACATGTGACGGGTGACCACCTAGATCTGGTTGTTCCTCCTTTGTAAAATATGTGCATAGAGAGACTTTTAGTGTGGGTATCCCTCCAGAGATATCACGGGTGCCCCCACCACACACTCACACACACACCTCCGTGCCTTTCCTCTGGGAAAACATGATCTATCTCCTGGCGGGCAGGCCAATTAAAAACCAATCAGCCTGCTCGGAGTGCGTTGGTAATGGGAAAGCCACGGCAATGGAGGAAGTGGGGCTGATTAATGGACATTTTCACCTTGTGGCATAACAGCCTCCCACAGGCATCCATCACCCCAGGGGACAGCGCTCACCTACACCTCAGGCCCCACACCTATCCAGCTCTGGCAGACACATTGTATAAGTTGCAAATGTCTGAGCATATGATGATGAGCACAGAGCGCCAGGAGAGGTTATAGAATCGTATTATATTTATACAGCCTGTCTGACCTCTAGGCCATTGGGATCATTTGGTGTAAGGTTTAGCTCGGCGTCTTCTCTTGGATGGATATATGAGAGGCCATTCCTGATGGAGGACATGCTGGAATGTTCCTTAATAATATTAATAGCCAAACCCCTGCCCTGGTATTTACAGCCCCTGTATTTGTTTAGTCAGGTAAAAGCTGGACTTTCCCACAGGGTGCTGGCACATTTTTAACAGTGGGGTCAAGACTCTCTCGCTAAGGAGGAGTGGAAACATTTTTTCTGTGTCTTTTACTCAGGTGCCATTGTAAGGCAGCAGGCATTCAAAAGAAAAGTATTAAACGATGTGAGTTAAGTTCGTTCCATTTCAGGAGCTGCTGTGACCTACTTCACACAGCCAGGCAGCTAGCTGTAAATAAGGATTTTCATAACCTGGTTTGGCCTTTTCCCATTAGAGGCACGACTGTGCCTTGAAGAATATTACAAAGAGCAAAGGAGCAGCTGTTTAGAGCGCTGCTACGATATCATCAAAGCACTGACCTTGAGACTGCTTGTGTGGTTGTCATGCGATTACAATTAATTTGGAACTACATTTAGTATGAACTGAAGGTTTGTGTATGCAAACCGTTACAGAAAGGGAAGGTGCACGGGCAGACAGTTCAGTCTCTCGTGGCTCCTGCTAAACCCTCTTGTAACACCTCGTTTTCCACTTGCAGTCCCCATATACCCAGCCGACACACAGCATCAGGGAGAAAGAAATATCACAGATTATGATTTTAGCTAGTTTAGCAAGCTTAACCCCACATCCATCAAGCTGTAGCTGAAAGGTGACACGAAGCTAAATGATGGGTGCAACCTTTGGATGTCTGCCTGATGTCTTACTATTATGGCATTTCAAGCAAGAGTACTATTTGACATTTACTAGTAACTATTTGGCAATTATTCCAGGATAGGGAAAGGGAAACCCCCCTGATGTTTAATACAACTTTATCTGAAAATAAACTGTGCTGTATTGCTGAAGTGGAGCAGTCTGTCGATCAGGACTGATGAGAAAAATCATCCTGGGCACTATAGAAGTGATAGATGTTGTGCACAGCATTACTTTTAATGTTAAATATCTCTGGAAAACTGCTTGTGAGGGACTTATTTGTCATGTTGTTAGAATGAGCGTTCAGAAGCTTTGTAATCAAACATTTAAGAGTTGGAGTGTTTGTCAAATAAATCTGTACTGATTCCTCTGACACAGAATGTCTTCTCTGATAATTATTTATGTTTCCATGTTAAAAACAGTCATTAGTTGCCATCATACCGATCCATGCCTTGTTACTGTATGTGTATATTAGCAGGTAAGTGTCATTAGGTTTTTCAGCAAGCATTTTTTAAGAACATATTAATTCAAAAACATTTTGATTGATTGAGATGTTTCTTTATGGCTCCAATTAAGAAAGACCTCTTGAAAACTACTGGACCAGTCATGTTCAGATCCATAGCAAACCATTTTCACTTGGCTGTGCTTGTTATGGAAAAAAACAAACCAAAAACATTATTTTTTAAAAGTCAGATTTATTTCTAAGTTCAGCCTGCTTATTTTTACTTTTCCAAATTGAATCAACTATAACATCGGCACCTGTTGACATTTCCCGTCTCGAAACAATGACAAGATGACTCAGAAAACAAAATGTTTCAATCACAACAACACCCGCCTCCTCAGTAATGACGCTATCGCTGTAGCATCACTGCCGAAAGTCAAGAAAGTCCCCAGATGCTGCGGGTCAAAGAGACAAAGAGTTTGTCTCTTTGACTACGCAAGTCTATTCATCACTGTTTCAGGAGACTCCGGTATGTCGAGATGTGTGCAGAAATGTAGGAGAGGGGGGGAGAGAAAGAAGAAAGAGAAAGAAGAGGATTGCGAGGCCAGTCTCGGGGAAAGTGGTGTGATATTGGAAAATGATTACCAAACACGCATCCATTATTCAACAGGGCAATCAGGGAGGGCACAATCTCCTTATTTATGCTAGCTCTGTAAATCAGATTTGTCGGTTTTGATCACTCTAAAATCTCCCAGTCACACGCCGGCAATATTGGGGGAATATTACACTGTCTAATGGGTAATTGATGACGACATGTGACACTGGCCGAGATGAATGGACGGCCTACAGGAGCAAGGAGGAGGGGAGTCTGGAGGTGGGGGGTGGGGGGGGTGACTGTCGAGTGTAGCATTGCACTCAGCAGGCGTGTTACAGGTCTCCTCATATCCAGGCTGCATCCTGCCTCCTCGTGTCCACAGAGGCACTGATGTGCAGGACAGAGTGAATACAAATCCAGATCTGTACGCACTGGTGACTAAAGAGGGCGTTTTATTAAGCGCTGTTTGTTTCAATGGATGGACTCAATGCAGTTATTCTTATAGATGGTGATTTTGTTATTTATTTCTGGTAATGAGTAGATATAATTGAAGCAGATAGTCTAGAATAAAATTAGAGTGGTTGGTGTTGAATGCAAGAATCTGTGTGTGTGTGTGTGCGCTACTGTTTTATGTGTGTGTGCATGAGGCTGAGACCTATACTCCAGTGCTGGGTGGCAGGCAGGCAGACATGATGTGCTCTGAGTCGCAGCGTCTCTGTGAGGGTGGCCTGACCTCTGCCTTCAGCTCCGCTTCACAGGACAGCAGCAAATAAGAGGTGTCATCGCATGACAGCAGCATAGCCCCTCTTTAGGACTGACGGCTTATCGAACACACACACACACGCACACACACACACGCATATGCGGCACCAAATGCGCCAATGTGGGCAGGGATATGTGTACACATGCATGCAAACATGCAAGTTGAGGCAACAGTTGGAACATAAACAGACATAGATGCTTAAATATTGACACACACACATTCCCAGGAAAACACAGCGCAGATCAATACGTTTGTTTCGTGAACATACAGCTTTTGTTTGGGGAACAATGGTTTGGATTCAGTTTTGACCACTTAGTGCTTATGGCTTGCTTTGACAAGCTCCGAAAATCAAACTCAGATGCAGAAAGGATTGTGAGAGACAACAATCCGAGCGCACCCTTTTTTGATTTGGTTCCTTTTTGAGGGGTGTCAGAATGATCCCTTGAATTGGAGAGGCCATTATACTTTAATAATCTGTCTTTCTGGCGTGTGCGTTTCAGTCAAATCAATCACTGGAGTCCACTTTTTTGGGAGCTTGTTAAAAGTGGGACAAAGAAGCAGAGCTATCGGTAAATCCATCACATACAGGAAAGAGAATTCAATCTTAGTGCGAAATCACAGACGAGAAGATCTCGTCTGTTGCTACTTTTCAGGAATACGAGATTTGACCATTTTGCTATGGAGCTGATATATCCGTTCTAATTGGCTGATATTTCAAAGAGATTTTAGTGTCTATTGCTATGTTTTCAAGAATGAAAATGTGATTATTTTATATACAATACAGAAAATGATGTCTGGGGTCATTTAAAAATTCGTATCATGTGCCTATTTATTTTATTTTTTTAAATGTTCTGCAATGGACATATGTTGATTTATCTTTTCATTTCACATATTCTTCATTCAGTATTCTTCATAGTATTTATTTCTAGAATTGGTGTACTATGTTAAACCCCTATTCTAAAAAGTTTGGATGTAGTGAAAAGCATAAAAAAACAGAATGCAATGATCTGTGACCTACATTAATTTGAATAAGGTGCAAAAACAAAAGCAACAATGTTTCAACTGGGAAATGATTTTTTTTGTTAATATAGACACTTAAAATGAATTCAAGTCATTCTATTTTTCCCTATGCCATTTGTAAAATGCAACCTTGTGAGTACCTTTGCAACATCATCATAAAAAATGCTACATAATCCACAAAGGAAAGGTCTATTTTTATTCCAGCTCAGAATATATCAGCCACAATATCAATTCAGTATCGGCCTCAAAATTCCCACATCAGTCTGGCTCCATGGAGGTGTAACAGGAAGTTTGGCTGAGGATTTAAATGCAGATATTTGCATGAATGAATAGAGTATGTTAATAATAATGAAAATAAATTTAAAAAGCCTTTGATTCACCTAATAACAACAACATAAAAGGGACCGTGGCAGAAAGAGAGAATTGTGATTGGTGCATCTCCAGCTCAAGTCATGCTGGTTTACATGCTTCATGCACATGCCTCCTGTGCATGCGTGTTATTTTTCCATACTGAGTTGAAGTGAGTGGGTTGGTAGACAGAGACTCCTCAAACTAGGGCATATTCACCTGCTACCTGGAGGCCTCCTCAGACACAGCCCCCTGAAACTGCTGACAAGGCACCTCTGGGCCTTCCTACTAACTCCCCCCAACACACACACACACACACACACACACACACACACACACGGTTCTGCCTCTCCTCATGTACCCTCTCTCTGTCTGTCCTTCCTCTGTTCTCTCTGTCATTTCCTCTATCTTAGCCTGTCTCTCCCTTCCTCTCTCTGCACTCTCCAGTCCGTCCTTCGCCTCTTTGTCTCCCAAAAAAAAAAAAAAATGTTGTGTGCTGTTTTGCTCTTGTTCCGGCTGCACTGCATATCTGTGTCATTGTTATCTTGGTCTCTGTGGCAGGATTTTCCCTCCTAGTGGATGATTAGTTCAAATATAACTGAAGGGAGGTGCAAGTTTTGCCTTCACTTCTTGATCTCAGTTCAGCGGTTAACGAGGCAGATGGATCACATATTTACTGTTAACAAGGAGGATGCCATCGTTTCTCATTCCCCCTCACCAATTGCGCCCCACAGTCCCATGCATAATAAATCAGACCCTCTGTGTCAGCATCGGTCTCTGCATACAGACAAGAAAGTCATAGTGTGTGTAGTGTGATCTGCTACAAAATGCAGGAGGAATTTGACGCTCTGCACTCGGAGCTGAATTCCTGCTTCCCTTCCATTGCTGCAGTGTATTCAGGTCACTGCCAGGTCTCTGTTAAAACATCTCTTTTATTTGCCTGTGTTAAGCTCCCGCATCTTGTTCATTTTACTCGCATTTCTGTAGCCTCTGTCCTGAATAAATAGCGCCACACATTTCAGTCCTTTAGTCTTAGCCCTCGCCGCCGCTCGCGTCCCGAAAGAAAGCACTGCCCTGCTCTTGTAAATGACCTAATTTTCCTGCTCGGCCCAGCGTTTTCCGATGTGAGCCGTTCCAAAATAGCTTGGCTACAGCAAAGCGTGGCAAACTCATTTCCATCTTGCATAACAGGGACCAAATATTCCCCCCCTTCCTAAGCTCATTGGCGAGATGGCACATACTCTCACAAGTTGAATGTCAGCTTCCCACCTCATTGTATGAGCGAGATGGTGATATTATGCATTTCACTAATTAATTTTCATCCCAGTTATGTCTGTTCAGTCTGTCATATTTATTGAACATGTCATTTCTGAGTGAAAGTCTGACTTGGTTGGTCAAACTAATAGAGTATATGTGTCCAGAATAATAAAATAAAGGTATGGAAAGAAGGCAGTCAGACTGCAGAGGCAGCAGGGCAAAAATCAAAGGGATCCCAAAAGGATTCAGGAAAACATATTCAGACATAGTGTATACTATGATCTATATTTCATACCATAACAACATCAAAATAACTATTCCTATGCTATAAAAAACCCCCATTATATTACAGTACTGTACATTGCAAGCCCTGCATAATATCACAGTAAGACGGCTTTACAGAACAGTATAAGGACCGTACATGCAATTGGCCCATATCTACTCCCTGTCATTGAATTGGCTTTGGATGGAGATAATGAGGAGTAGGGGGTTGAGAGAGGAATCATTATTTTACCCATGGCTGCGGCGCTTCTTAACAGGGTCTGTAGGGCGCCTTCACAAAGCTAATGTAGAGAAATGGAAACAGATGGAAGGCATGATTATTTGATCTGCAAAGAGCTCTTGGTGGGCTTTGTAGTAACTGGACTAGACTGCTTAGAGGCAAGAGAGTGGGTTGTATACGTCTGTGGGTGTGTGTACGTGTGTTCTGAGGGAAGTGCGTTAATGTGCCTTGGTGTGGGTGGCTATTGTTTGTGCGGGGATGCCCGCATGCATGTGAAAGCGTGTTTGTCCATCTGTTCGCATGCTTGAATGCATCGCACGTGCCTGCACACTCCTCTAATAACATTAATATTATTTGTTTCACACTCCAAACATATGGCTTTCTAATTAGGAGTGAGCAATGAGCAGTAATACAGGTAGAAAACCATATATTTTCTACTGAAGGCTTTGCGTGCGTGTGTGTGTGTGTACGGCTTTGTTACCTTGCTTTGCTTCCTGTTAATGTGGTAACAGTGCAGAGCTGTGTACCTGTAGGCAGCGGCAAGGCTGATTTTGTTTGTGGAGCTCACTCCATTCTCAAATGTTCATTCACAGACACAAATTTGCACAAACAGAGTGCAGGTCTCATCTGTTTTACTCCTACACACACATTCTGTATGCATACTGTGGATTTGCATTGATGCTTGACTGGATATTGGTGTCATTACTGTACGATGTGCACCCCAAAAAAGAGTATTCTCACTGTGGAAACTACATAAAAACACATAAAAACATACAGAGGCATATGGATCCATACTGTACAAGCTGCACACAATAGAGAGGGAATTAGTCAGGCTCTGTATTATTCTATTGATCTCACTGCAATGCTGGAGCTGTCTCCATGCCTCTCTACACAGTGTTCACAGCTGCAGCAGCATTCCCAACCCATAAACTAGCTGTGTGTGGATTGGCCGAACACACGCCGGCATATACATACATGCATCAAACTGCTGAATGCATGCAGATAAACTCAACACACACCGCCTCTCACTTCATCCCGCTCTCTGTGACGAACACACACTCGCACACAGTCACTGAATGGGGTACATTATCACATGTGCTTCCCTGTCAGGCGAGGGGTTGGGGACGTGACTGGCTGGTGTGTGTGTGTGTGTGTGTGTGTGCGTGACTGGCGGGCCACACCTGTCAACAGCACTCCATAGGCTGGGTGCTGATGCTATCTGACAGCCTGGCTGCCGTGGCAGGGTGTGTGTGTTTGTGTGTTCCGTGACCGTTTGGATGAGTCATTGTTATGCCCCCGCTGCTATTTTCCCCAGAGGACCCTCTAGTGTCTGACTGGTGGTTTCAGTGTGTGTGCGTGTGTCTACGCGTGTGTGTCTTTGTGGTTTTTGTCCGACTGTGTGTTCAGACCCTATTAACAGCTGGCCTCTTACTCACACAGTAAACAAACATGTTGAACCATCAAAATTTTTAGTGATCTAGTCTCTTGTAGTGTTTGCAGCATGCCTCTGCAACACATTCACATAAGCAGTGTGCTGAAACACTTTGTGTGTCTTGTATCTGTAACAAAGCAATCTGCCTCCATTCATGGAAAGGGATTTACATTAAAGAACAACACCTTTTCCAAATTGGCTCATTCTAATGCAAATCACGTTGCTTTAAACTTAATGTTTCAGCCCACTTCACATCGCGTGTAGCAAATGACTACTTTCTGGATGTGACTCTCAAACACCATTCTTCAATCATGGCAGCCACAGACCCAGCATTATGAAGCAGCTGTACCCTCCAGTGCCTCTCAGCAGCACATGCATTTGGCTGAAATATTCAGCCCAGCTCCCAGCGTTACCTTGCATGTATAATTACCGGATATGCTGCCTGCCGCTGATAACTCTCCCAAACAATGTTTGAAGGGGGAAGGCGGCGATGAATTCCCAATGAAGTGTGAAAAAGACTGATTAAAATTGCCGTGGTCAAAAGCCAGCGCACCAGTGTGTTCTGCTCTCGCGGACCAGGGGAGATGGGGAGACAGACTCTGCAGTTGAGATAGCTAGCTTTTTTTTTTTCTCTATACTGTGTTTGGGATTGATTTTTGGTTTCTATTTTGGGCCACAGTGGAAATTATATTGGCATATATTTTGTGTTTTGGCTGAGCTCGTCATCACAAGAAAACACATTTGGTGCAATGCTTGCTGGAGTCCATACAGTGAGGGGTCGGTTTCTATAGCATACATTCTCATTATGCTTCATGCCAGTCTGTTTCTGTGTCTATAAGAAGAATGTGATTACTTTGTGAACCTAATCATAATTCATTGTTGTCTTCCTGCCAATCCTCCTGCCCTCTGATACAGTAACCTCAACATGTAACCGAAATGTATTGCTTTCTCTTTTGCATTAATTAAAGATGAGAAATTTAATATGAAAATCAAGTGAAATATTGTATTACCACTGCATCTATTCACAAAGGTTATCACGTATGCAGTAAAAAAAATCTACATATATTTACATTTACATAGAGACATGGGATGAAATACAAAAACACATGGTGTTAATTAAACAAAAAGAGAACTAGCAGGAGTTTACTGGTTTGATATAACATACCCAAAGCATTCAAATAAAATTTAATTATAATAACTCATTTTCAACCCCCATTGAGACCCTAATTAGGCATAACGCACTCTTTAGCCCCGCCCTCCCATCAGTCTACTTGACCCCTCCCACCCCGAGTTACAACCTTGAGTTCTTTGTTTCATCGATGCTGTAAAATTAAAAATGCATCTTATATATCGTTAATATTTTCCCACATTTTTTGTATTTATTTTTCTCCACTCATATTATGTGTTGCTGTATATTACAGTATGTACATGTTGGTCACATGAATGTAAGATCAGTGTGTTTCTGAGTGGATTCACATCTGTGTGTGTTGTTAATTGTAATTATAGTTGCATGTATAAGTTCCTTTTGTGTGCTTGATGACACAAACTGTAGACTGGAGTCTGGCATATGTGTGTGTATGTGTGTATGTGTGTGTGTGTGCACCTGTGTGCGGTTGTGTACCAGAGCCCAGGCGCCCGGCAGCCTGTTTGCAGAGGGGAGGGTAGGGATGGATTGCGTCTCATTCGAGGCGTGTGGGCGTCAAGCTCAGGGCACCTAATTACAGCCCCGGCTCCCACAGCTTGCCTGCGTCTCCCTCAGCCCCCATGTTTGGGTGCATCTTCCCTGGCAGAGTCAGATGATACGCTCCTCTCGTCTCCGAAGCTTTGGTCTCAGGAGGGCTCCACCTTAGCACAAAGCACGCCTGTGTCTGATTAGCTGGCTTAAATGAGATCCCTAGCTAGCTGGCTATATTGTCATTCTCTTTGTTGACAGTTATGAGATGGGCTGCCAGACAGCCACCCGCCACATTTAGCTTGTTATCTTGATCAGGAGATTTCTGTATCATGTCATTGGCATTACAAATCTGCAGGGACCTCATTTGGGCTAGTTGAGAAACTAGTTAGCCAGCTAGCTAGCTATGTAGCTCTGGGCTAGCAGGCTCGGACTAAAATAGAGAATTTTATTTTCCTTCTATTCTTTTTTTTTTTTTTTTTTTGTAGAGCCATGTACAGTTTAATAATTGGTTGTTATTAGGGAGCTTGCTGGAAGAGGAGCTGGGTAGCTGGTTAACCCTTTCCTCCCTAAAAGGACGCCAGTTGTCTTTCATCTCATTTCAGAGGATTAAAAGGCAGAGAGATGGCAAGAGAAAAGAGAGGGAGACAGAGATGGATGCCTATAGTGGGGGTTGGTTGTTATTTTTTTATTTTATTTTTGCAGATGCCATGGGCACAGTGGTTTTAAACCGGGCACACTTTAAAACACAGCACAGCTGCCTTCCTCTGCATCTGGGCACTGGATGGAAAGAGGAGGGAGGAGAGGAGAGAGAACAGTGGAAAGAGACAGGGAATAAGAATGAGAGAGAGCCGGAGACTGACTGTGTGGGGAGAAACAGAGGGAACATGAGGGTAGGAGAAGGAGAGAGGAAGAAACAAAGGCTGACACAGATAACATCTATCAGCACAGCAGAAACATGGGCCGGGTTTACCATTATAAATAGAGAGATACCCACACCCCCCCTCCCACCTCATCCCCAGTTTAGTATTCCCTTCCAAAAGCTGGGAACCACTAACTGGGCCAATCCACAACAGGGATTAGCTATCTAGCTGCAGAGGCATTTAAATGTGCTCATAGCAAATGCTGCACTTTATGTGGGAGTGACTGTAAACACAAACACATACTGAGGTGTCAGAAAGAAGAAAGACAGAACGAAAGAAAGGAACACACGCTTTACTCTCTTGTTTTTACTGTTTCTCAGGGTTGTCACCAGAATTTTAATACTATGAAGAATTTAATATTCTCACATTACATTAAAAATATCTCTTTTAAGATTTAATGTGAAGGAACCCTCTCATGAAACACGCAAGATTCTGCACAGAACTAAAAGAATATTAAATTCTTAAATGTGCCAAGGATGACAAATGCAAGCAACAAGGTACAAGTAAAAATTATGAATGTATGAAGAGATTACATGAGAAAAATAGACGACTGCAAAGACAAAGCGGTGACCTTATATATTCAGTGCAGTGAATATACTGTATACAACTGTGTATGTGCTCAGTGCAGACGGTAAAATGTGGCGACTCGCTCTTTCAAAGCCTCCTATCGAGCTTTGTGATATGCAAAACAGAGGTAGATTGAAATTTCCTTTTCCCTGCTCCCCACCTGTGGACAGCGGTGCGGAGCAAAAGTCAGCACCACTGAAAAAGGAATTACACACTATTATTATTTTTATAATATATATAATTTCAAAGACCCTGGCGCCACAGTACGCTTGTTTCTCGCCATAGGTCTGCCACCCCCCCTTCCTCCCTCTCCCCCTTTCTTTTGTTCTACCTCTATTAGAGTTGTCCTTGACTGCCGAGCGAGCGCGCAGTGCAGCGTTTGCAGCCAGTCAAACGCTCTCTCGCTCTCCTGTTGAGACAAGAATAGGAGAGGACATGGGAGTGAGAGTGAGAGAGAGAGACAGATAGTGGTTAAAAAAAAAAAAAAACAGAGGGGAGAGCCTTTTCAATTCAGCAAACATCTTCCTAAAGCCACGGAGAGCTGTGAATGAGACAGGAAGAGTATTAAGAGGAAGTTGGCTTGATGACTAAGCGTCTGAAGACAGGGGAGAGCTCTGGGCATCTTGTTTGGAGAGACAGTGAATGGATAGACAATGTCTGCCAAGATAGAAAGCCTCAGATATTGCGGTGCATCATCCCCTGGGATGTGGAGCTTTTGGTCTTGGAGAACCTGCTCCTCATTGTGGAACGGCAAGGTGGCATGCATTAAACTGTGCCAAATACAAGATTAATACAGGAATAGATGGAGCTCATGCTGCAGAAGCTTGTGGTGGCAGTGTGGTGGCCTTACCATTCAATCTGAATATTACTCACCAGGCAATATCCACTTGCTAATATAAAACAGTGCCAGTGTTGGATGGGTGTTGAAAAGTCATGTATCGGGTGTCGGGATTTCAATTCTGAATCGAAATGAGGTTTCATTTTCTATTCTTGATATTTTGGCCATAGTGTGGAGAAATAGGACAGTTATATCACTCTTGATACTATGTAGACTCTATCTTTAAAAATGTCAGTTTTCAGTTTTCAAGGTATTAAACCAGTAAAAAAACAAAAAAAAACAATACAGAATTGCTTGGCCATGATACTCACTGTGGCCTTGTATTTTACTGCAATATATAAAAAGTAAATGATAAAAAAAAGTCCTGCACCTATATCTAATCTGCAAAATCAAGGCTTAAAGTGAAAATAATGTCAAAAATATCTTTAGTGCAGAAACTACCGTTATAATAGCAAGTAGAAATTCTCTGATAAATTATTTTTTCAAAATTGGAGTAAAATGGAATTTATATAAACACATCTCATGAATATTGGAATAAAAAATATTTGGGTCCTGACATGCTAGACTTATTTAACTATTTGCATTTTTACAATCTCCACTTGCAACTGTTCTTGACCTCTCCTCTCAGCTCTGTGTAAACAGATTCTCAGTGAATATTTGTCACGTGACTGTTTGTCTCAGCAGAATCAATCATGGCTTCACAGTGTCTCTGAGGAGCTGATTTTATTGTTTTAACAGGATCATGTTATTCCAAATGGTTTATTT
>JAOWBC010000248.1:18917365-18931539 GCA_028566105.1 Hypoplectrus providencianus | reverse complement strand
AATATCCCCAAAAAACAATGCAGTTTAATTTAGCCACTTGTTAGCAAACCACCTTATTAAGGATGCATGAAACCTTAAACATTCCTACAGGTGGTATTTACTTTTTTTTTTTTTTTTAAATATCATCTTTAGCTTGTGCTAACCGCAGACCCTGTCTCAGGTGTCTAACCACCAACTCATTCAAAATCCTCATTAAGTTTAAGAGGATAGACCCCAGGGCGCTAACATGCTAACGTACTTCCTGGTTTTAGAGCTCATGTCAGGCAGCAAAGGGAAACAAACTACTTTCTGTCCTCTTAGGTTTTAAAATGTGGATGTAGCTGATCATACAGCACAGTTGCTGCTATTAAACTGCATTTATGTTGATTTTGTCGGACGACATCCCAGCCCTGCAATAATGTTTTAATCAGCTGGGCTGCCTGTCCCACTCCTCACCAGATGTTGGCTCCAGTGTTGCTTTTTGTTGTTTGCCAATTTGAAAAGAAGACAAAGAAGAAGAGATTTAAGATGCAAATCCTTTTCACACGAATATGGCATTTTAAAGTTTAGCTGGCTTAATGCGTATATAGTCTGAGTGGAGTTGATGGCATGTTAAATGTGTTCAGTACCACACTCATCAATCAGTACACTCATTCGCTTTCATGGAGCCAGAGTTACTCTGTCCCTAAACCACCTCAGTGCACTCACTGGACCTACAGTCTATCTCAGACACAGTGTGCCCAAAACACTGCAGGCATATTGTCAGCATTGTCTAGTCTAAATAGGTCATTCTAATTATCTTTTGAGAAATGTAAGGCTTGAGTTTAGTTTATGCCAAAAAGCTGCAGTGCAAACAAAGGAAGTTAATGAAAAAATGATGCATTCAGTCTCTTGAAAACTACAGTACAAAGCCTTCTCTAGGGTCTTCGATTTATTTAAACATCCTTTTGTCTTTGTCTCTTTTGTTTCTTTTTTTTTATTCGCCTTGCATGTCAAATCATGTACCTGCCATCCTGTGAATGACCAGATTTTTTTGTTTTTAAAAATAAAATTGTTTTTTTTGTTTTTGTTTTTTATCCTGCCCTCACTGTATGAATGCTATTACTGTCACATTCCCATGGCGCCTTCATTACTGAGTCAGGGAAGCTGTTTTACTTTTCGGGCCTTTTGTTTAGGCAATACCCAGAATAGTCTGTCAGCCCCTCAGCAGGGTATTAGCCTTTCTGTTTTATAGTTCACTGTGGCCCAGTGCCATCAAAACACATTAATGAGAGTTAACCATTTGACAAGACCCGGAACAAATATCATAAAATGTTCAGCAATCTTATTTTTTGACAACTTCCCAGCAGTCTCTGGTCACTCAATGAACTATTTCCTGAAGAATGTCCCTAAAAACGCCTTGTTGACTGGATGACCTTGATACACACCACTGCTTTTCTCTTGTTCCTTGACGATAAACCATCACAAAGCAGCTTTTTAATCCATCTTGTTTCCTTGGATAAAGTTAAATCATATTTCCTGTTTAATTGTAGTGAAACAATAGTGGGTTTTTGCTTTAATGCCCCCCAACAAGAGCCTTTGTATCAGCAAAGATCTTGTGATTAGTATCGTAAATAACAGCCTCAGTCTTGCTCACTGCAAGCCTGAGATACATCAGTGTTGATGTCATCGGCCCAATAAATACTTCCAGGACATGCCGGACAACTGAGCGTCTTCTTTCCTTCCGTCGACAGCTGATGCTTTAAACACGCCCTGCTGCCACAGATAACACTCAGCCTGACCTCATTTAGCCTCATATACAAAGAAACAGTCATCTAACACACACAGCCAAAATAAAGAGCCTCCCAGCAGGACAAATGGTTTAGTTTACAAACGTATATTCAACCAAAGAAATCCAGAGTCGAGTCAAGATCGTAGCTCTTAAAGGGACAGTACATCCCAACATCAGCTACTGAAATGTACATCTACTTGGTTAAGAGAATCCCCTGCATAACTTAACCCTTACCTTGTCGTTTTTCCATAGACAAATGCCTGTGTGCATTTTTAAAATTTGCATGAGAACCCCAAAATAGAAAACTTTAGAAAGTGCTCCAAACATGAGATGGAAACTTTTAATCTGAATAAGTTCTGATATGAAGCATTTAACTCGCATAACTGCTCAGCTGCTTCAGTTCTGTTGGTCCTGATGAGCTGACATGAAAGGAAAAATATAAGTTAACCAATTAAACCCAATTCCTGATGACGTCTCTTAATTTTCTCTTGGCCAAAGATGTCTAATTGGAGGACCTCTTTTTTTTTGTTGTTTTGTCTCTCTTGGACTGAACTTGTTTACTTGTGGTCCTGCAGAAACACACATTGGCATCAAAATGAAGTTAGCTTGTCATCATTTTGATCCATTTATATAAATAAATTCCATCAGAATTACTTTATTTTGATAACATGCTGATGTATAAGTGCTGTACTGGCAGCTTAGTTCCTGGAAGAGATGATGAAATTTACAGAACCATGCGCACCTCCCAAAGACATTGTTATTCCGGACATGAATGCAATTAATTTTTAATTTTAACATATATGGAGCTTCCATCAGGAGTACCAAGCAGAAGTTGTGGTCATTTGGGCCTCTGTTGATGATGGATAGTAACGCTAATTGCAGCGTTGTTTACACAGGTGCATCTCGTGGGAGTAATACGGGAAAACAAAACTGATCTTGTGGTCAAACCCGAGGGCGTTGAAATAAATAGCAAGAGGTTCTGTGCTGCAAAGGCACATTTTCTCATTTGCCAGTATGGCTTATTACCAGTTTAGATGGGAGTTTTGAGTGTTGAAGAATACAGTGAAAGTCACTTTATTGCACTTTGCTTGTCGTGTTAAAGTTCCAAAGACGGCATTTGAAAAAGTCAACAGGAATGTCTATGTAGAGAAATAGAAATAGAAATTGTGAGCACTACAGAGAAAGTGCAGAATAGTTCCATATTATCAGGAGAAAATGAGTATTTTGGTGTCCTTTTTAAGGGGATTGGCATATACATTACAACAATATTAGCTAGTTTCTTTAAACTTGCTCTCCTGTAAAGACTGTTTTGCAGGTAAAGCTTTGAATGAATCCTGTGAAATGATCAGGACCCTTGACGTTTCTCAGGGTTAGGGTTAGGGTTAGGGTTAGCAGCAGGGAAATCAGCAGCATTGCCTTCATGTATGCACCTGAGATGGGTGTTGCTTGAACCAGCATGTAGCCCCGCTCTGCACCTCCTCCTCCTCCTCCTCCTCCTCCTTCATCTCTCAGAGCTGCAGGCGGTGAGGCAGGACAGCCGCTGCCTCAGCATGTCGGGGCAGTGCTCTCTGCCCTGGGCCCGTTGCCTGCAGAGAGGTGTTTTCCTAAGGGTGCTGTACCTCCCGATTCCTGTTCTTTCCATAGCAGACCCTCAACCCTCTTTCCACTGAAAAGCTTTCTGACAGTTCATTTTCTTCACCTCCCAATGTATGAAGGAAACTCCTGAATCTGCAGGTCGAAACTTGAAACGTTCTGTTTTCAAGGTTTGATACAAAGACGTTGATTACTGCGCTATCAGTTTTATTTGGACGCCCTGTGTCGATGGTGGAGACATTCCTTGAGTGAATTCTTGCACTAGCTCTGTCTATATGAAAGGAAGTCAGCATATGAAAAAGTTGGACTCCCTCTGATTGGATCCATATGTGAAGGCTTTTACTGAGCCGATGACCTATAAACGTTTCACTGGCTATGAAATCAGTTGATTTTTTGGTTATTTGGCCATCATTTTCACAGAAATACAGAGAATCACACACTCAGGAATGTATGTTTTTTTTTTTATGGTGCTTCCCTTGTTATGCAAAAAGGGAAACAAACAAGATGAATGCTAAGCTAATTGATCTGTACATTTTGGGTGGATTTTAAAACAAGAATGTGGATTTGTTGATTTTTAAAAAAGGGACTGATCTCTAGATCCTCATTGCCCTGGCATCTTGACAGTTTCTCATAATCACTGGAGTGCGTTATGTCTGGGTGACCCAGTCTCAGACTGTTTTCTTTTAAGGTCAATGGCTAACAAGAATGCTGGTAGACAGTCCGGGCTCTTACTGGGGGAGTTGGGCTGATATCGTTCTCCCTTTCCGCAGTGATAAATCTGCTCTGTGGTTCCACCCAAACGCTCCATTCATCTCTTTGGCTGGAAGTGTTTTCAATGGACTCTTCTCTTAGGGTGCCGGCCTGAAATGCACAACTGTCCACTGTGGCTGTTGGTGGTTAAAGCTGACCATAAATTGTATGAATTATTGGAGAAAAAATAGACAATTGTCAAAGTCCTGCCCCTTAACTTGCCAATCACCAGCCAGCTCAGATCAGTACAACCATCCCTCTCTTCTCCGTAGATTTTAATGGAGTGGGTTCAGATTTTGGCCATTTTTAAGCCCATCATGGTTACTGCACATGTCTAATTACCTAGTATGCTAACTATTGCTAGCAGCTGAGGGTAAACCAGATGTATATACACAGCTGTCATATTGCCCGTCTTTGTTTAAAGCCTATTTGTTGTTAGCAGATGGTTAATAGCAGGTTTTTTTATTCCATGAATATTGATTGATAATTTAAGTCTGAAGTTCTCTTGTAAGAATCTGAAATGTTTAGAGTTGTTCAACATCTTACAAGGTTGAAAATCCTTTATTTATTTTCTACACATCATACTTTCCCCCTAAACAGGCATCATCTAGTTACAAATGTTGTGTTTTTTTACACTAAGTTTGAGCAAATGCAACAAAATGTTATTCAAATGTGCACTGATGATGCATAACTTTAACTGTGCTGACTGGCTTGGTTTGAAATGACAGAAGAAGGAGGGTATCCTGGTCCAACCCTGGTCACTGGTGTGAAAGAGTTATTAGTCATGGAAAAAATGAAAACAGTGCAGGTTTTCCTTTTGTATCAAGCAGAAAAAGGTCTGTAACAGGGCCTGTTTGGTTGATTTGCCTCCCTCGACATCGCATGTTGCTGAATTTACAATTCTGGCTAAAACAAACACAGTTTCAAAGGCCCTCAGTCCTTAACAAACTCTAAATACTGCTCATGTGAACGGGCCGTGGCTGTTTCCATTTACAGAATTTATCTTGTAAAAATACATTTAGCGAGCGGCTTAGATGTGGATCAGATGACTTAGAGCCTAAGTTCCACAAACATCACATCACCGATCAGATGAGATGCTTCAGTTTCACATAACGTCTGTCATTCTGCGGCTGGTAGAGCCTCGTGGGTTGGACGGGGATTTCACCTTCACGGGGCCGTTTGCAGCATTAGGGTCTTTAGCCTGTCACTTCCATGGCATGCTAAGTCACTCTGAGTAAGACCGAGAGTGATTAGTGCCATGTCAAACTACGCCGTAACCATTACACAGCTTCTTTAAATCACGGAGTTAAAGGAGAAGGCTGGGACTGGCTTTGTGATTGTTATCTTTGGGGCAAATGTTATATAAATCTGCCCTCATGATTAGAGCTTGACAAAGACATTCTTGTGCAGTGAGTAATGTGTCCAATTATCCTTTAGGATTATTTCGTGAAGGCTTCGCCGTGAGTTCATGCAGATGCTTCTTCCATGTGTTGAATTTATGTGCAGCTTTTGTCTTACTGCTTAATATAAATGTGTTTCTTTCTGTTCTCCAGAGACCTGAGGTTCAACAAAATCAAGGATTTACAACCAGGTTCCTTCACACGGTTAAAGAACCTCAACACACTGTGAGTAGATGCATGATTGTGAACTTGTAGACAAATCTTTCAAACTCTTTTTTGCCGTAACAGTGTTTCCTAAATATCTTTTTTATACGAATGTCATCCTGTCGGTGAGAAAATCCGATGAATCTTCGTGAATGACTGATCATTAATCCAGCCCATTTCCTTAAAACACTCTGCAGAATGATTGTCACTTCCCTAGAAAGTCCTGTTTGTAATACTCTCACACACACACACACACACACACACACACACTCAAGCAAATTCTTGCTCTGTTCTGCTGCGGTTTCACACATGTAGGTCAGCTCGTAATCTATGAGGAATTTATTTTTCCACTTCCCACAGAGCTATTTATCATATGTCCAGCCTGCTAGATGGTGCATTGCTAAGCTAATAAAGCAGAAATGTTCCTTGAGCAACATATTGGTTTAGCAACCTTATTGATTTTTTTTTTTTTTTAGAAATGTGTGCATGCTCCAGCTTATATCAGTATAATCAGAATAAATCAAACACACCTCACCCTATTAAAACATTTGTAAACATTATTGAAATTCTTCTGCATTCAAGGAGCAAAAAAAGCAAAGAAAAATCCCTTTTAGTGGAAATGTGTAGATCCATTTCTATATCCATACTTATTAAACATGAGAATATGTGCAGGGCATGGACGTAGTGGTTTAGATTTAGTTTCAAAGTGAAGAAAAGTCCCTTAAGGCGGGAGAAAAGCCCAGCTTTTCCTATCAGCCAGCCAGCCATGCAGATTGTGGAGAGCTTTATATCCTGAACAGCTCTTCATGGTTCCAGACTGCAGGTCCACAGACTGAACAATAACACATCCTAAAGTCTGCCGGTCTTTGAAGTACACTGACATGTCCAATGTTACAGACAGAAATATGTCAGTAATGTCTGTTTAGGTTGGACAGCCTTTAGTGTTGTCCTTGGATGTGTTTGGGACAAAGGAGCATCTTAAAATGTTCTGATGTTCACAAACAAGTGATTGAAATTCCAGATTAAAATTAAAAAGTTACAGAAAGCTGACAGACAGCCTAAAGATCTCCGCCGTGTTGTCAGCCGAGGCAAACAACTATGAAACACATTTTGCTGCATCTTGTTTGAAAAAGACAGTTTATAAAAAGACACAATCCTTTCCTTTTATCCTTTTTATATCTCTCCTGACAAACCTGACTTAGTTACACCACTTCCCTCAGGAGGAATGGGACAAAACTGGACCAAACTATTTGTGGTAGAACTACTTTTTCTGGTGGAAGGATATCTGAAAACATTTGACCCAAGTTGTACAATTCAAAAGCAATGCGACCAAACACAAAGGAAATGTTTTTTATCTTGTCACTTTGATAAAAAAAAAAATATCTCTCTCTCATTATTCTGCCATTTAGCAAATTTAAATTATTTTGGGAATCCTAACTGACCTAAATCAAGAAAAGTTTAATCTGATACAAGATCAGACAGTGAGGGGAAAAAAAGTTATGTGTGTTTTTATTCTATATGCATGTATGTAAACTTCTAGTTTCAAGTGTATCCTTGTTTATTTAACATGTCTTTTATAATAGAAGACACTGAATATCATGAATAAATGAGCCTAAAAAATCTAAAAGAAAATGTGTTTACTGTGAATATTACTTTTGAATTTAGAAACAGAAATATCAAGAAGTGTTTATAACAGAAGAAAAACTAATAGAACTAGGGAAACTGTATTAAAAAGATGTTTTAGATTTGACATTAGCTTATTTAAAGTCTAAATAATGTTAAAAGACATCGTCTCTGCCAGATGCTAATGCTATACTTCCTTAGCATGGCAAAGTTTGTGAACCCTGAAGAATGAACTCCAAATTAACCACAAAACAAACCTGTTTCTTCCCTTCACAGCCTCCTAAACAACAATCATATACGAAGAATCCCCAGGGGGGCATTTGAAGACCTGGAAAACCTCAAATATCTGTAAGTCGCCTTCATGTCAGCTCTGTTTTTCTTTACAGGTCGGGTGATGCATTTCGAGACAAAGTGTTTTTGCTCCGCCAGGCTTTTAGGCAAAAGGTCGCATTTAAGGGTGTTCAGTCTCAAACACGGCTCACACTTCTGTTGCAAAATGTACTTATTGGCCGTAAATGTGGAGGACAGATGCCAGCCGGACTGCTCCGTCAGTGAAAAAGTGTCAGTGAGAAGCCTCCCTTTGTCTGATCCTCTGTACTTATGTGTCTGGAAGTCCTGACCTGGAGGCAGAGCCGGGAACACGTGTCCCAGGCCTGCGTAGCCTCCAGGTTTCTGTGGGACGGCGCGCTCGCTCCCTTTGTTAGTCACTTCGGCCTTCGGCTGTGGTGAAACAGCGTCTGACCGCCGTCTGTCTCCTCACAGGACCCGCGTTCAGACCCCCTAACAGCTGGACCAGGGCCCATCTGATAAGGGCTTTTCTGAGACCGACACCAATGCCGATTCAAGAGTGGAAAAATTAACAGATTAGTGATAAATAAAGTGATTTTTTTCTGTGTGAATGACATAACACAGATACACATACAGCATACTTTACATATAAATATCATTGGTATATTTTTTATATATATATTTTATAAATAAACTCTTACTTTATTGATTTCGTGCTGTCGGACAAAACCTTGACTTTGTGAAATGAATATTTAAAGCGATATTATTATTTCTTGTTTGTGGTGAGGGGTTTTATGCATTTTGAAACTACAGACTCGATGTTTTCTCTTGATAAGGCGCTCGCATGTCGGTGAATAAAGTAAAATGTTATATTATAGATATAAGAGGGACTTCCTAAAGTTAAGTTTGGTGGGAAAAAGTAGCATGACGTACTGTTACATCAGAGCCCAGCTAATAACTGTGACAGGCACTCAGATAAGATCACATGGATCATATATCAGAGAAGAAGAGCGGGAAGACGGGCTGAGTTAAAGGGATGTGGCGGCTTTTCTTTTCCCCTCTCTGCAGCTTATCGGCACACAAACATTCCCAGCACATATCCTCACTCTTTGTGTTGTAATTAAAACCTGCAGCTATTTAGTAGCTATTTTAATGACAGTGCCCGTGTCCCTCTAAGAGCAGCGTTGGTCTAAAGCGTGCGCCGTCGCCCGGCCTTTGTGATTAGCCGAGTCGCCCCCTTCTTCCCACTGATTCAGGGCTCTGTAGCCGGGGGCTAGATCGTATCTCCCGTCTCACCTCTTCACTTCCTCTGGACGCCGGTAAAGTCCACTCCCTGTCATCTTTCATGTCCTCTAAACCTAAGCCGGCTGCCCCCCCCCCCTCTCCCACGACCACCTCCATAAACAAGTCAAGCAGAGGTCACCGCGCCTCTTTGTGGGAACCCTTCACTGTTTATTTGATCCTTTCCTAATTATTCCCTTACATCCCATCCGTCTGTAATTGTCCATCAGCGTATTTATTATAGGAACACGGATTTGAACACGCTGTATCTTTTCTTAGTGTGTATGTACAGTTTTTCATGTGCACTTTCAACAATAAATATTTTGGAGTTGAAAGCAGGCTGTTAACCCTCTGAAACACGAGCAGTTTCCGGACGCTTTTTTTTTTTCACATTTTACTCACTGCGGGATCATTTTTCACTGCAGTATAAAAGAGCTGCACCTCTATAGAAACAGCACAGTCATGGGGAGAAAGCACAAAAATGTTATTTTTCTGCAGAATAAATAGGAATTAAATGGAATCTCAATATACAGACACATTTAACAGTCATGATTCATTCATTAAAGTGAGGCCTCTTGAGATTTTAGCCCACAGCTTCCTAATCCAGTTTCCCAGCTCAACCACACACACACACACACACACACACACACACACACACACAGCTGCAGAACCCAGGATCCTGCAGAATATTCCTGAGTATAAAGTTGTGCATGAAGACGTCCCCGTCCCCAACAAATGTTCTTTTAACTCTATTTGTTTTAATCATTTCTCGTATTACATATTATAAAGCAGTTTATTATCATGTGGACCTTTCATCTTCTCTACTAGGAAACCTGATCACATTTGCTCAGACAGGTTGTAGCGCTGAGCAGGACAGCCATGACAGAAAGAACACGTTTATTTTTCCTCACGTTGCGTCACTCGTGCTGCGGGGAGATGCTTATCTCTCATCGTGTCTCATCATGAGCGCGATGTTGGAAAATGGAACGGAGGGACGGGAGATGAAAAGGACAGACAGCTTTAAGCTTTTGCTTTTCTAGTATCACATTTCTTCAACATGCTTCATGGAGGGAACGCACGGCAAGGCTGTTTGTCTGTCAGTGCCTGCCGAACCTGTACGGGCCCAAGATTTGTCTTATAGGTTCGGATGTTGACGTGAAGAGAAAATATTTGGTGTCTGTGATTCGTTGTCTATTTTTTATTTAATGCACACACCATGTTGACAGCTTTATATATGTTTGATTGGTGCTGTGCACATATTAATATGGAAGTGTATTGGGGCCAGGCAGGAGAAATAAATAATGAGAGGCTTGAGTAAAAAGTTGGAAAAAAAAAGTTGAAATATCGACTTCAAATGCAAAGTCGAGAATGAAGTTGAAATGTTGAGAATAAATGTATTTAATAAACTTTTGAGTTCAGCAAAGTTGGAAATATATTCACAGATTTCTGCCAATAAGTCCTCAAAGGAGCATTGTTTTCTGTTCTTCGAAAAGTTGACTTTATGCTTTATTTCAGCTTTATACTTGACAATTTAACTTTTGTTTTTGTAATGTATGATGAAATTTATCTATTTTTTCTCCTACCAGTCTCTCATTATCTTCCGTATATTCATGTTTGAGTGTTAAAGTGATAAATTTCTTGATTGTTGTGGCTCATTTTACTGTAATATTCCTTTGCACACTGCTAAATATATTGTATGTTTTATTCCTACTTTAGCTAAACATATCTGTGTGAAAATACTATCGATGTGATAATAACAGTTGTAATGTAACAGTCAGTGAATTGCATTCACCTCATAAATGCATTGAAGTTTTAAATTGTACGTTTTATCCTCTAAAACTGTTTGCAGAAATCGCCCCGCCCATTTCTCCAGCTAGTTTACTAGTAGCAGCACAAGATGCATTTTCAATGGAAACCAAGCAATCAGTATTTGATCAGACCTTCTCCACTTTCTCTCATAATAACCAGGCAGAATTCAGATGATCCTGTGCGAGTGTGTGTGTTACTAATGTTACTGATTATCTCTCCTTTCAGCTATTTGTACAAGAATGAAATCCAATCAATTGACAGACAAGCATTTAAGGGGCTTGTCTCTCTTGAGCAACTGTAAGTGACCAACTTCCTCGTCCATCTTTTCCTTCTGCTCGACACAACTGCTCCTCCTCCCGCCTCCCGTCTCTCCGTCTGTAAAACACCCCCACCCCCCCTCCCCTTCCCGAGAGATTGCTATAAACAACTCATGAAGCCTGGTAAGGTCTACATGGTCATTAATGGGTCATATGGTGCAGCAGCGACAGGCATTTCTCAGACGATGGCAAGTTTTAGTGTTTCCTTTATAACTGCAGAGGCGGAAAAATGCCCAAAGTGGTGCCAAATATCTATTCCACTGTTAGGGTTAGTCTCCTGCATTTATTCTATAGGTGTCCTTGGTTAGTTGAATGTCTAAAAAAAATCTAAACAACATGACTTACATGCAATGCATACCCAAAATAAAACAAACATTGCATGCTTTTGGTAAACGCAGGATCTTTTTCGAAAACTAGTGACACATCTGCAGGAGATCAGGATATTATTATATGGAAGCATTGTTGTAAAAGATTTTAAAAAAAAAATAAAGGCTGCACTTTCGTTCAGTTTGTCAGACATTCATTACATGCATTGGCCTCTGCATCATTCAGCATTGCTACAGCAGCTAGAGCACTTGCACCAAACATAAACATGGTTGGAGAACTAGCATCATGTCCACGTAAAAACTGGATTAAAGCGAAAGCATTTCATGTCATACTAAAGGCTGAAGTGGTGTTATTTGTATGCAGATTGAAGAGGTTGGGCTGGGTGTCCAAACTCCTGCAATCCTGTAAAGTTAATTCATGCCACATTTTACCTATCCACCTGTCAGACAGTCTACTGAGGGAGTCCCGCTTAGTTTCTGTTTCTTCTCTTCGTAATATGCCACACTGTGGTGAAGCTAGCATTGAGCTGCTGAACACGCTGCAGGATTTTTGAGTTAGACCAGATTGTCTCTCTGAATGAGTGCAGTGCAGTGAATGTAATGGGAAGAGCACTTAATGTGGCTTCTAATGTGTCAAATTTAGAGTTTGGTGTGGTACAATAAGACCCCTGCAGCTCATCCACCAGGCCAGGTGATTAAAACAACCCAGGGGAAACACTGTGCCATGAGGGCTGTGTCAGATGAGTGTGTAGGCCTTACTCAGGTGTCATGGTAGCTTTGTTTAATTAGTTTTACCCCAGTGACAGCTTCCCCCTCCACCTCCACCTCCACCCCCTGCGTGCGCCCCTCTGTCCACTTTCCCACTGCCCCCATGCATGCCGTGTGTGCACCCACCCCTGTATGCCGCGCTGACCCTCTTTGACCCTTTTTGCATGAGTCGCATGTCCTGTGGTCGGAACAACAGATCTTCGCCACCCCACATGCAAAGCTTGAAGCATGACGTCCAGCCTTGTGCTGCTAGTAGTGCTAGCAGCGTTGTACCGCAGCCAGAGTCTGCAAGCTGGACTTGCATCGCAACTGCAGACTGCTCTAAGTGTTTATTTGTGAGAAACCGTCAGTGCGTTGTGTGTGTTAAGCCTGTGCCATGAATGTAATTGCTTCCTGTGAGTCTTGACACCCAGAAGCTTTGTGCTGCTTTTAAAAACCCAAATGTTGTAACTGTGCATGTTTGACAAGGAAAACCCATTAGCACTTGTTGATTGATGTTTTAAATATGAGCAGTGTTTTCAGATGCTACAATCGTTTGTGTGACCGCTGTCAGCAGAAACGATCCCTGGAGTATGTTGATAAGCCAGCGTATCATTATCACAACCAAAATGGCTGATGTGCACATTTTCTTTAGCAAATGAAGCTTTCTGTACTTGGGGAGGAGACCGTGACCGCGGCGCTCAATAACCACATTAACAGAGAACAAATGGCCAATTCACCAAGCAAAACTGATCCCAACATCAGGCTGCATGCCTGGCAGCTGTTCTGAGTTCTGTTACAATAACGTGGGTTTTATATGTGGGTGACAACTTCTGAGCCAGATTGCTTACACTTTAAGTATTTTGTTTTCATACCAAACTGGCAACAGAAGCTTGAAGTTGCATGCTTGTTATAGGGGAATTAACAGTTTTAAAGATCTATGTATGTACATTAAAATGAGCCCAACACAAGGTTGGGCAAACTGGAGCTCCAGAGCCACATCTGGCTCTTTTAGGTCATCTCTGTGGCTGTATATAGGAAACAATATTATTTCTTTTTATTTTAATATTCATTTATCATTGGTGTAGCCCCCCTAAAAATGTGTTGCTTAATGTAAAAATGTGAAGCTTAGAGCTATTAATTTCCCTCTGATTCAGACTAAGCAAACATACTCCAGTTGTGAAAGGGACCTTAGCAAATAAAATGTGCATAAACATGCAAAGCAGGACATCTTTATTCTTCTTTACACAGTTCAGATTATAAAATCTCTTTCTACACTTCCATAGTTGACAACAACAAGTTAAAGTGTAAAATATTCAGCATGCTGATTGCTCTAGAGAGGGCGTGTAATAGCTCTTAAATTAATTTACTGCTGTCTTCATTCAACTTTCCATTTGTCTTGATTGTGTTTTTGTGTTCTGGCTCCTCAGTAACACGTACTCCAGGCAACACCCAAATGAGTGATGACCTTTATCAGCAGCTGATACACAGATAAAACCAAGATGGACTTGCTTGTGTGGAAGACATTTAGAGTTTTAGTTCACATCCTGTGCTGCTTTAGTCCTCCTGTGTCTGTCTGTTTCTGTTTTGCTGCTTTGATTGTTGCTTTCCCCATCTAAAAGAAGCAGATACCCAACTGAATCCTTACAGTAATTGTTCAGATATCAGTTGGATTTCATTTCCTTAGCGTCTCATTTGTTATCATGTGGTTTGATTTATGTTTTCTCAGCTCAAAGGCTTTTTGGGGGCATAAATTATGTTTGCATTCCATGAGATAATCGTTGTACTTGCTTTTTTACCTGTGGGCAATCTCATTTCTAACTCAGCCAAAGATTTTCAGATCGTGTATATCAGCTGTGTAAGATTAATACCTGATGTGCACATTCCTCTCGTCTGTCTGCATCCCTCTCCAGCTAGATAGCACCTTTCTGAAGCTGCTGTATGAAACAGGAAGTGCCAGGCACCACATCTCTCGACGTTATGTGAAATGACCGCGAGGCTTTAACAACGAATTCCCTGCCGGTCGCACGTATTGTGTAAAAATTACGTAATCAACAGAACGTAAAAAAACGTTTGTCGCGGCACA
>JAOWBC010000248.1:18876563-18891005 GCA_028566105.1 Hypoplectrus providencianus | reverse complement strand
AATAGGTCATCAACTATTAAATGAATCACCAGTTTATTTTGATGATCTATTGATTAGTTTGAGTAACTCCAAATAATGATCTTGTTGTTTCTTTACTCCTCTATGACAATCAACTGAATCTCTGAGTTGTCAGGCTTTGTGAAACAAATTTGACACCATTTTGGACCCCATCTATTAACCTGAGAGCTGAAAACTTCCTCCGTCCGTCTCATTCAGGTTCTGGTATGAAAACCCAGGCGTGTTTTCTCCGGCCCAGCTGACTCAGCTGAAGCAGGCGTCTCTGACTCGGGTGCTGTGCGACAACGGGGACAACATCACGCGCATCCAGGAGGACGTGTTCAAGGTGGCCAGGCTGCCGCACGGCTACAGCAGCTGCAGCGACGTGCCTCAGATCGACCTGCGCATGTGGCAGGACTGCTGCGAAGGTACCAACTGTTTTATTCATTTTGTTACTCCTACATTTCAGTATCTGTTTAACCCTGTTTGCATACACAGTATAGAAAAAACTCAGTACGAAGCATTCAACATCTCACTAAACCTAAAACACTAAATTCAGTCCAGTCTCATTTGATAATCAATAAAAAATGGGTGTGATAGGACAGAATTTATTATGATGCTGTTGTGTTTTTCAAACTAGTTTGGATTCGTGATTTTATATGAAGTTCCATAGCAAAAAAGCCTTCATTGTGGTATCAATTTACACAAATTGGCTGTGAATATGAATTAAATGTGCTGTAAATCATCAGCAGACCCAGTTTTCCATATCCACTGATTTATTCCGAAAACACCACATCTTTGATCACCTTGACGAATCTTAAAGTTCCTGATGAAAGAGCAGTTTAACAGTGCAGGAAGCTGCCCAGACATTTCAGCCAGTGGCTTGCAGAGGTCCAGTGTCTGGGCTGCTTTGTCAAATTAAAGCCACACAGAGTCCTCAGCCCTTGTTTCCCTCCGATAGCATCTTCCTCCAGGCGGCGTCTCGCTAATCAGCTGTTTATGGTGAAGCTTAGGTTTGTTCTGTGGCTACATTTCACTCTGCAGCTCTTCTGTCTGTCACAGACCTCACTGGTGTGAATGACGCATGACTGTGTGTGAAACTTGGCTGAGGAGATGAAACAGATGAAACACTTAATGAATAATGAAAAGGAGATTTCACCGTCGAGAAACAGCGTCTGGGATACATTTTCTGTTGCTCCGAGAAAGACGAACTTCCCTCTGTCAGACGTGGATCCCGTCATGCTGTTACGACTCTGTTGGATCAGGTCAAACAGCAGAACTGTGTTGTCCCAGACTGCTCCTGCTAATTGGAGGGAAAGAGACTTTATTTTTATTTTTTTTAAGTCCTGGTCGTTAAACATTCCACCCGTGGGTGCAGCTGACAGGGAGATGGATGAAGAGGCACCCCCTGCTGTTAAAATAAACCAGCATCAGGTTTTACTGGCTGTTTGATGGGCATCGTTTACTGGAGTTATGATCAGCAGTGAAATTAGCAAATAGCTTGGATTAATTAAACTTTATTGAAGTCTTGATTTTTGGAATTGACAGAGATTGAGAGTTTGTTTTATTCAATATCAAGTCATTAGGCATGGTGTCCATAAAGCCTATTTATATCTTTATTACAAAAGCAAATGAACAGACAAATGAGTGGAAATGGTTCCAAAATAAAGAGTAGATGTTGAAACTGTTAGCTAAAATATTAACAAAAGTAATGTGTAAGCTGTGGTGGAGGTCTAATATTAGGGTCTCAACTTCCTTAAGATTAAACTAAAAACAAACGAAGCAGCTTCATTAAACCAGAGCCTTTGGAGAATTAGCTTCAGTTTACAGGGATTAAAACCAAAATGTTTTAAATTAGCTACACATGGTCCGCCTCACAGTAATTATTCTCCTTTCATCCCAGATTCTGACCCTGGCGTTCGGCCCTTTCTTAACAAAATGTACAAGTGAAGAGCTGAGCTAATAAACAAAGAATCTGCTGCCAGAGAGACGACACGGGGAGGAAGTTAACACACTTGTTTCTGCCCGTCGGTTCGGCTGTAACCAGATTCACAGTTGTGTTTGGCTCCATTAAGCGAGAGGACACTGCTGAGAACTTAACTGTGTGTGTGTGTGATTGTAGGTGTGTGTGTGTGTGTGTGTTTGTGGGCTCGCAGCCCAGCAGGGTCCGAGCGTGCATCTGTGTGCTCATGCGTGTCTATCAGCGTGAGATAGGAAGTCTTGTTGTGTTTAGATAGTTTTGTCTTTTACAGACTCTTGTCTGGTAAATCAAAGGCGCTCTGGGGCCGAGCAGCCGGCTTTAAACTTTAACAGATAAATTTCTAACTCCAGGACCCGATCCCGTTTATCCGTCCTTTAGATCTGTGATGCACGGCCTCTTGTGGCTCCTTGCTGACGCTCAGCATGCTGCAGGTGTGTGTTCGAGGCCCTGTGTTGTTTGTTCTCTTTGATCTGCATGACACTGACTCATGGAAACACGAGGAGAGTCTGAGAGTCTGAGATCAGCAGAAAGAAAGAAAGTGGCATCAGCAGTCGGTTTCCTGTTTTGTTTGTGTGCATGGGTGGGTGGCTGTTTCTGTTCGTGCAAAAGGGAAAAGGTTGACTTTTGATCTCTGCACAATAATGATGCTTAGTTACATGCATTGTTTCCTGTTTTCATCCCTTCAGTGTCTAGAATATTTCTATGTATAAAACATGGATTTTTATTTTGAAGGGACTGCTTGAACAAGACCCATAGCTGCAGTAAATTAGGAGATTATGCAACCTTAAAATAAATGGATTCAGTCATGAAAAAGGAAGAAGTAGAGTTGATGTTGAGGCTTTGCAGAGATCTTAGGGGGTGCACTGGAGTAAACACAGCCAAAGCTGCTCTAAGTAGTTTAGGAATAAGATAAACCAAGAAAATAATCAGAGATTTTAGGAATAATATCCTAACAGAATATACGAGGTTAAGATGAGCAGTTTAGTGATCTCTGTGGTCCACAGTTATTCATTATATATATTATATTTCTTTTCCTTATTATATAATTTCAAAACCTCACCAACATAATGCAAACAGTGTTCTGTGTTGTGTTATGTTGTGTTTTCAGTTTTTTTTTTTTTTTTTATTTCTGATGCAGAGTAAAGTACAGCTATCTTTTTATATATCTTATTATATTCTGATATTTTGAATTGCTATTTCTTTAACGTAGGACTTCCCTCATAAACAGGTACATAAACATTCACCACACTCCAGGAAAAGCAGTGTGGTTTGTTTTTTTTCACCCCACAGCTAATGTGTTTCCAGTTTTAAAACCAAACCTTCCCCCTTGACTCAACCACCATGTTTTGTTTTGTCTTTTTACCCCCAACAGACTGCAGAACCAAGGGCCAGTTCAACGCCCTGTCCTACCACTTCAGAGGACGCAGATCCGCCGAGCACAGCTACAAAGAGGACCGACCTCAGGACAGGTAAGAGCTCTTCTTCTACTGCTTATTCTGAAGATAATGAATCAGCACCAGCAGGTAAAAATGTGTGTTTAAAGCTAGATATAGGAAGTTTAAAAATAACTTAATTAGTTTTGCAAATAAGCAAACAAGACAATAAAACCAAAGACAGTTCAACATACATAATAAAAATAATCTAAGAGAAATATGAAGTCAATAAATGAAAATAAAAAAAGAAGAGGTTTTAAAGATGACACTTGGCTCCAAAGCCTGGAGGCCTGGTCAGGATTTAGGAACCAGCAGAAGGGCCCTGCTGGAGGATGTAAGGCTGAACGACACTATGAAGATGTAACTGTTAAAAATTGTGTGTTCATCTGTGTCTGCAGCCCTGTGGAGAACGGCGTAGAAAGTCCTGTTAATGTTACTGTGACCTCCAAAGAAAGCACTGAACCCTTAATCAACGACTTCCAGGACTTCGTCTCCGACATGCAGAAGACAATCACAAGTTTACGAAAGCAGGTGAGTGCCTGTACACACACACGCACACACACACGCACAGACACACACACAGACTCAGCTCGCAGTGTAACACGTTGACGCAGTCCGTGCTCCATACGTACAGACATTCTTTTCATTAACATGTTCAGTTAAGACCTCAGGATGGGGCCCAGCATCCTGACTGTGTCTCCTGGGCAGCTGCAGCCTTTTAGCAGCAAAGCCGGCCATGATAGAAAGTTCCAGTAAAGTGTGTCGCTGCTGCATTGTTGTGTTTATAAAAGGGAATGTGCTTTTGATTTTAGGAGTTTTTTTTGTTCCTCCTAAATGCAGAAATATTCAAATATATTGATAGTGTAGGATAAAAACTGCATGTTATTGTTTTTAACAGTATAAGCATGAATTGTGAATGTCTGTAAGGAGATTAATAAAACACATTTTCATTTAGATATCTTGAAAATGGCATCATGACCTGACACTTCCCTAATATCACCTGGGTTTTGTATTTCCATATAACACTCTTATCTTCAGCAGAGTCCACTAAGCCCACTTTTAAGGACATAAAGATTCATTTTTATTTGGTGTTGGGACGGAGAGAAAGAAAGTGCTGATGTGACCTTGTCTGAAATCGTAAACGTCTGCGTCCTCATATTGCTGCAGATTAAAAGACTTGAGGCCCGTCTGAGCAAAACCGACTGCACTGACAGCGAGGGACGTGAGCGCACGGATGGAGCGCGGTGGAAAAAGGACCCCTGCACCATATGTGAATGCAGAGTACGTATAGAAACACACACAGCACAGAAGATCATGTTATCGTTCCTCCATGTTTCTCATTGATCTGCCACGTTTTAAATTGTGTCAACACAACAGCTATTCCCACTCAGCAGATTTTAAGAGATAAGAAGTTCCTCTCAGCTTCAATCTCAACTCTATAAATGTGTTCTCCACGGGTCGTTAAAGTCGTAATAAGAACTGAAACAAGTTTTTACCCTCACACTGCATGTTTATTTTCTGCAGGGGAAGCTCAAACACCATTTATATGCCAGACTCAAAGGTAAAAAAAAAGAAGAAAACAATGTAAGATCATTATTCATTATTCAAGATCATTATTAACCAAAAGAAACAAAAGTGATTTAAAGTGACAGTACTCAGAAGGAGATCATTACTAGCAGGTGTCATTAAAGAAACATTGGCATTCTTGCCACAAAAAAAACAGCTAATTGAAATAATTTAAAGGTCAACTTTGCTCATTAAATGACCACAACACCAATTCCCACTTATTCTGTGCTGCGTGCCAGCAGATTTTCAGAGATAAAAAGTTCCTCTCAGCTTCAATATTAACTCTATAAATGCGTTCAACACAGGAGACGAGAGTAGCTGGTGTCAATAAAACAAACTTTTGCATTCCTGACAATAACCAGTTTTGCTCATTCTGAGTGATGGAAAACACAGCACAGAAACACGGAGCCGATCATGTCGTAGCTCCTCCATGTTTCTCATGCTCTGCCCTGTTTAAACAGCCCGGCTTCTTCCTGTCTGGTAACTCTGCTAGTGTTTCATCTCCTGCTGCACCTCTTGGCAGGACCCTCCTCCTGGCACCGGTGTCTCCCCGCAGTGTTTGTGTGTGCCGGCCACTTTCA
Source organism: Hypoplectrus providencianus (assembly GCA_028566105.1). Classification (NCBI taxonomy): domain Eukaryota; kingdom Metazoa; phylum Chordata; class Actinopteri; order Perciformes; family Serranidae; genus Hypoplectrus; species Hypoplectrus providencianus. Next base: position 18,885,447 of record JAOWBC010000248.1, on the reverse strand, counting down.
TTCTTTATCTTTGACAATTATTCGCTGCCAGCTGCTGGCAGAGGTGATGGCAGCTCCATGCCAAACCTGGCTGCCTCTGATCCTCTTCAGCCCTGTTTATTTAGCTCATCACATCAGATCACACAGCCGTCAGTTTCTTTTTATGTTTTTTTCTATTTTTTCCCCAAACTTTCCTTTCCACCTTCTTCACCTGGCTGTGATTGGAGTCTATTTGTCTTCATTTAGCCTGGTGAGGAACAGCACATTGAGAACGACTGTCTGGGGAGGAATAATGTGGTTCAACACATCCTGGTGTTGCTCTGAAACAAAGCACGTCGTTGTTCTGTTCAGCCATGCCATCATGTGTCTCACTTGGTGGACTGTTTCAGGCAAAAATGTTTCACTTTCTGTTCTGTGCCAAATAAAAGCACGAGACGGTGCCAGCTCATGACCACACACATGGAATTTAGAGCACTAATATATAGGTCAGCCAATTCTTCTCATATAGTTTTTTAAGACAGCTGGAAAAAAGTAGTTAATTTAGGCGAATAAGAATATAAGCATAAGTTTGATCTGAATGTGTTTTAACAAAAAAGTATAGCAAAGTAAATGTAGTTTCCTATATTCTCTGTTCTTGTTTTGTGCTTTTTTCGTGCTTCCTGCATCTTGATCTGTGTCCTGCAGCGCGCCACATCACAAACATTCCTTCCAGTCTAATCTAATAAGGTAACTGACCTGTTGCCCCCTCTCTGCCCTCCCCACCCTCACCCTCACCCCCCCCCCAGGACACCCAGGTGACCTGCTTCGTGGAGTCCTGTCCACCGGCCGAGTGCAAGCGGCCCGTCAAGCTAAAAGGCGCCTGCTGCCCGGTGTGCCTGGAGCAGGCAGAGGTCGAGAAGCGGCAAAAAGCAGCAGACACCCGCCACAAATAACCCTCAGGAGCCCTAACCCCCATCAAACACACTCTAGTGGCTGAGAGTCACACACTCACACACAGACATCCAGAGAGCGGATGGGACTCATGAAGGTGCGCCAGTCTACAGCCACCAATAGCCTCGATAGACCCAATAGCCTCAGTTTTTGTTTCATTTTGTATTCTTTTTCGTTGATTCGGGGAAGGGGGGGTGATTTTATCTTATTCTGGATTGTTGCCCCCACCAGGGCCAGCAGCCTGAGGCTCGGTTTGAAAATCCTCTGGCGACCGGCCAGCGATCACTAAATGGATTTATTTCTGAACCGACGGGTGGATGGATGGATGGATGGATGAATGGGTGGATTGTAAAACGCGACGGACAAACCTCTTCTCCCGGCTCCGAGCCCACCTAGGCTCCTGAAGTGTAACAAACAGCCGCTGTGTTTGCCCTCCTGCGAATAACACTCGGTGGCTTAAACGCAGGGCCACTTGCCGTCGACGAGCAGGAAAGGGAAGTAGATTGAAAGGCGGCAGCCGTTTTGTTGTCTCACAAAAGTTTCTCAGGTTAGAGATGCCGAAAACTGGTGCTATTTTCCCTTTTTTTTATTATTGATTTAATCACTAAATACAAACCTTCAAAGTATTGTCTTTTGTATGCAAAGCAACCTATATACACTCAGTATATGCCTTTTTATGATAAATCACAATTGAGATGATGTTTTTATTCAAGTTAAAGTACTTTTTATGAATAGATTTACTTCATCTTTTATCCAAGGTGCTTAATATCATGTTATGAATTTGTTTTTTTCCTCCCTTTATGTATAAAAAATGCTTACATATGAAGATAATGTGAAGCCCTAGGAAAATGTTTGTAATGCAAAAGAGATGTCTACTGATTACTGCTCCTCTATCCATGGACAACTTGTTGGTTGACTTACTTCTCGTCTCTGCTGGCCTGTCCTGAACTTGAGTGAGGTGGAGCCGTGTAGCACTCCCCATTGCAGGACACTCAAACCAGCTCTTGCACTGTTGTGCTCCTTTCCAAGTTTCATTTTGCTTTCAGAAAGCAGTGAAAGAATATCACATTTTTACCACTGTAATGTTGTGAACTTTGTCCCAGTATTTTCCTCAGTCTCCTAAAGCCAAAAGTAGGATTTAGTAACTTCAAAAAAGACATAAATAGCACGTGTCTATCTATGAAAGTATGTATGAATGTCGTAATGAGGTCAGGATTTCGCCTTTGGTACTGCTAACTCTACCACAGCAGTATTCTCCTTCTGTCCTGCTCACACTTTGTATTATTCATGTATAGTCTCCAGTCCACAGACTACACACAATTGAAGGACTGCTACCATAACTGTCGACTGTTCTCTCCTGTGGTGGACCTGCAGCTCCCCAGCTCCAGTTTAGACAAGGACACGCTTGCACGCATTCCTTTGTCAAGCATCCACTTCGACTCCAGCGTCCCCCCTACTCTTTAAGTTTTGTCTCATGTGTGTCCCGTGTTTGGATATTTCCTCCTGTGAGGACCGTCTTCAGTGTTGATATAGCTTAGGAATGCTCGTCCTGCTCATGTTTCTTTGCCATGTCGAAGATTTTGAGAACCGGGGTGACGTCACTCGGCAGAGCATGTGTGGAGCGCTCTGACCCTCATTCCGCTGTAATGGAAGCCATATGAGAAGGGGAAGCGAGGGTAATGTTGGGGGGGGAGGGGAGGGGTGCCGGCAATTGGGATACAGTGTCAATCAGAACTCCACCGTCTCGCCATTGTGAGATTTATTACTCTGTCAGCTGGCCCCGAAACTTGTACTGTACTCCGGACCACCCATTGTACCCCTCATGCACTGGCTCGCTAAATCACGGTTTTGTTTTCCTGTTTTTTTTTTTTGTTTTTTTTGTTTGTTTTTTTTGCTCCGCTCCTAATTACGGTGAAGCGGCTGCAGCTGCAGTGTTCCTTTCCATTGTTTTCTTTATGTGGTAACGTCCTGAGCAAGCATCTGTCACTAAACAGAAATAATACTCTCCGGAATGTTCCATCCAGGATTCCAGATGGATTACTGGGCTGGCAGTGGCACTGGTAAATTGGTATCATATCATATGTTTGAATATACTGGACAGGTTTGTGTTTACAGCCATTTAACCCCCCCCCCCCAATTATTATTATCTGATTGTGGCTCTTCCAGCAATACCTATATGTACACATGCTATTCGTGTGCTCCAATGTGTGTGCATTTTGATATTTTTCATAAACATTGTGAATGATTGTGTGTGTGTCTTGGTCTCATTAACAGGCTAAATGCATTTCAACAAGTGTCCCGAGATTTGGCTGTCAAAGCACTGAGAGCTCTCTTGGTTACCAGTCTTCATATTCATATATGTTTTTTATAAGTTCAGTTTTCATCATAGTCGCCCCCTGAAAACAAAAAAAAAACTAATTAGTGTCAATGGAATGCACTGCTCTGCAAAACTGACCATGCTTTACCTACACTGTTCCTTAACCAGTGGTCAATGTGGATATGATAGTTACCTTTCATGACATTTGTATTGTACGTTTGCCAAAGAATGGTTTGCACTGTAATGTATGCCTCTCAATCCGTAATAATAAATAAATAAGCCACAATTGAATTATAGTCGTACATGCTGGTGCCTGTTCTTTTTCAGCTCCTGTGCTTGGCAGCTCTGCAGAACAACACATGAGATCAGTTTAAGAGGTGTGATCAGTCATCAGCTTACTGATGTTCTCACAATGCTCAGGCATGTGGGGATTTTGGTTTTGCTTTTAGCAAAACGACGTTCTGCAGTTAACATCAGATCCATCTGAAATCATGTTTTAAGTTCTCTCTGCTTTAGACTGTCAGTCATAGATACATCATGAAGTCTGTAAAGCTAATCCTTATATTTATCATATGCTTTCTTGGTTCATGCACTTCCTTTGGAGCATGAAATGCATTTTCAGACTTGATCATACTTCCAAACTTTTGGTTCACTTTTGCTAGCTATGCTAGTGGCCCGGCTTTCTGGGCAGTGGACTGAGACCTTGTCACCAACCAATTTCTGTGCATATTTTAAAGATTTGCATGAGAAAAGCTTGACAGACACCAAATTTGGTCGCACTTTGAGAATGCACAAAAAGTATTTGATTTTCTCTTAAGTTGCTTTTTGTCTTTTTTTTTTTTTAGATAGCTAATGCACACGCAACAGGAGATGGAAACCAATTTTCCAAACAGGTTCTGGTGTAGTAAACATTTAATCCAAATGACTGATCAGCTGTTTCCGCTCTGCCGCCAAGACGAGCTGATTAAAAAGTACAACATTGACTTTTCCAGTTGGATCAAACTTCTGAAGACCTCTCCCCATTTTCTGTTCTGGGAGGCCAAAACCTCTTGTGTCATCATTTCTCTCTTGCACAATTTCTTCTTCAAAATTAGCCTAAACCTAACCTCACCCAATTTTATTCAACACGAAAAATGCATAAAAAGAAGCTGGAAATTCTGGTTTGCTGTTTGGCTGCTAGGTTGGACTATGAAAGAGGTGAGCAGCAGAATGTAAGTAAGGTTTAGCCTCTTTTAGCTTGTTTGTTAGCATGTGTGTGAGCTTGTGTCTGCTGGCAATGGCAAGCTCAACCGTGTGTTGTTTTGGGCTGTCTGACGCATACATCCGTGTATCAGAACAATAGGATGTGGGAACAATGAACAGTCCCCAGTGTATTTAGGGTGTTACCATTTGGTTTTTTGAATAAACTAGAACGTTGACATTTATGCCAACTTACTATTAGCATGTTAGCATTGTCGTTGAGTTCAAGTACAGCCTAGCCTAGCACTCCTGCACACTCTTTTTCTCCTTTGTATGGTTCTCTGTTCCTAGCCACGCTTTGACAAGAGAGAGAGCACTATCTAAAGCATGCAAACAGGAAGCAGCTGTGAAGTGTTTGGGGAAAGATATTTGCAAGGTGAGTAATATAAGAGGCCTGAGAACCAACCATATGAAGTTACGCCTCAGGCTGTTGGTCATTTGTTGTCTGGCACATAAACCCATAAACTGCGGTTATTCCTGGGCTCTGTGTTGAGCAGTGTCTGCTCTGGAATTAGCTGATTTAAGATAATTCCTAAAACAAACGTGTTGATCAATTCAGAAATTGTCTGAATTGTATCTCCCTCCCTTTATCTCTACTTCCTCCTGTCTTTATTTCCCTAACTTCCTTTCCTCCATCCTTGTCCCTCCCTCAGTCCTCTACAGGCCTTCTTTCCCCTGTAGACTCAGCACTGGCAGCCTGGACAGCGAGTGGACTGAGGCTCTGGAAAGAAAACTGGACCAGGAAATGAGGTTTCCAGTGGTTGCACAGATAAAAGCACCTTCATCTTCTAGCCAGGCAGGAAAAGACATTATCACTCCGACAACAAGGGACCTACCTTACTGAGAGTAATGGGTCTATTCCTGGGAGATACAAACACACATATGCACTTCCTCTTGTTTATTCTCATATCTGTAGCAGAGTTTCCCTTCCAGGTTGCTGTTTGAATGAAACCTCCTCTGTTGACTTTGGAGAGAGATGGACAATCTGATTATGTAACTAAGGAAGTGATGTGGGCCGACAGTACGGCGCACACAATGGACCGTCAGAAAACGCGTATCAGGGCTCAAACTCAGAGACAAAAGCTGTGATCCTAATCTGCGTCCAGTACTTTTCAGATCTTGAAGCAGACTAGAGAAACGATTTCATGGTTTGGACAAGACACAAGACTGCAGCTGCACAAGCCTGGCTACCTCCAGCCTCTCGCTTCCCACTCATCACGTAGCCTACTGGAATTTCATTTAGGCAATTGGCTCTCAGCGTTGCACCTCTCACTCGCCAAGGTGGGGAATACTTTCCCCTCAGTAGTGGAATGTCATTCTCATTTCCAGAGCGAGGCGGATGAAAGAGACAGAAGTGGTGTCCCGCTGTGGCAAAATAGGTTCTGCATCCCAGGACTCAAAGGACTGCAGCGATGGCTTGTCACCCCCAGTAGGTGGTAAATGTCATGAGATGGCTTCCCGCTAGTGTTTTTGGCTCACAACGCACAAGCCTGCTGAGTTTATAGTGCAGGTGTTTGCACAGGCAGTTACTGTATGTGTAAAACTGCTCGGAAAAGTGGCTGGCTTACCTGCTTGGAATCACAAGGATTTTGGAAACCCAGCTATATAAGATATTTTGTATTAGTGTCTAGTCTAATTGGCAGACTTTTGATTGTCCAAAACAAAATAGTTTCATCCTCTGAAGAATTCTATATTTCTTCTTTTTGTTTCTTGTATTTCTAATACACATACCGACCATCTTCTGACTCCAGCAGGGCGCCCACAGACAATCATCACCTGACTTTGCAGCTGCCCATCAGCCCAACGGAGCGTTTCAGTTTTCCTGGGTCCAGACCTGTGAATCCACCAACTCCACCGAGGTGACTAATTCGTTTGGCATTGTGACATAAAACAGCAGTTTCTCAGTCAAAACAGCGTTTGACCCAATGAGCTCCGCGGTTGGGAATAACAATTAGCCAGTGCCATGGGCAGAACTAACACATTTGGCAAAGCTGTTGTTAAACTGTGCTTTTGCACATAGACGTCTTCTAAAAATCACCCAAATCGTACATTGTTTCAGTTCAGTAGTGAACTGGCTATGTGGCATACCGGGACCAATCCAGTTGGGCTGGTGGATCATCCATTGATTGTCCAAAACTAAATGTGATTATCCTCTGAAGTGTTTGGTCATTTTGGACCATGAACATTTGGAGAGTAGCAAAAGGCTAACACGGAATAAGTAGCGGAAGTTGCTAGTGATTGGTTCACCAGAATCAAATCATGCTCCTTCACTCAAGTAGGTTGGAGATATGTCAGACTGAAGATATTAACTTTGTGATCTGCTGACAATTTTGTGTGCTCTCTGTCCATGTTCCTGGTTATTTTTGCTAATTGTTTTGGTTTCCTGGAAGAAAATGTAGCCTACAGTTGTGTTTCACTTTCACTGCTCTCATTGACCACATCCAATAGAAGTATAGGTAGCTGTTCTTAGCAAAAAGGAAGCCAAAGTCCTCAGAACCCCCAAACTCTAACAAACAACATGGTGTACACTTTACTAGGCCTGAAATGCCTCCACTCAGGAAGTATATGTAGGTGGGTCCTAAAACACAATTTTAGGCTGCTACAAATACACACTTGCTTTGGTAATATCGGCTGTAATCTTTATGGGTAGCTGACAAGTTTTTGATACTGCCTTTAATACCAATACCATTTACCTAAACTGTCTGTGTTATAGTGCACAGTAAGTGTGTGACTGTGTGTAGTTCAGCACTTGCAGGCCTGTGTTCCTCCTTTAGTCCCTGATGTCATTCTCAGCTTTTGTTGTTTCCAATTCTCAACGTTTAAGTTACACTAATTCGATTTACGGCTGTAACTCAGCGCCAAATAGAGTGCTACATTTGACCCCTCTCCCCCCTGGGGGGACTTTCTCCCCCGTATGAAAATACCAAACTCCTTTCCCAGGTCTATTAACTGTAATTGCCAAACCAGAATTGACCGTGTCACTAAAATATAGACAAAACAGGTCGGCAGATAAGAGGAGACATTTTGTCTCCTGCATAGATTATTGTGTTGAAAATGTGTGTGTGTGACAGAGCGGGGCAGTGAGTTGAGGAGAACATACAGTTCCTATGAAGTAAATGTTGCTGATAGGAAGCCAAGCTAATCTCAGTGTGGACTGGCTGAGCGCCTCGCTGGCAGATGACTGACTGGCAGATGGGATGACTCAGTGCGTGACCAACTGACTGGTTGACTGATAGGCCCACTGGTTGATTTGCCCGCATTCCTCATTGGACACCAGCAGAGTACAGTCTGACCCAGCATGATAATCCCCTCGCTGCCAGGACCCCTAATCAGCCCTCCTCTAGACCTGAAATGGGCTAGTTAATGGGGGAAGCCAACCTGACACACTGAAGGAATGTATGTTCACACACACGCAAGCACATAAACACCCAATGCGGCGCCAAGAAGGACTATCTGTCTGCAAAACATCGATATCTTCCCAAACGAAAGCTATCCTGGACAAGAAAAATTAACTTGGCTGGCACTTTTCCTCCCAGAGATTGGGAAATTTTAGTTTGAGTGTGTGAAAAGTGCATTAAATTACCAAAACAGCCCAGAGAGAATTGGATGCTTTGGATACAGAGCTAAATCAAAACATGTACACAAAGATTTTATATCGGGGGAATTCACCTAATATGACACACATCTGAGAGGGGACGAGCCACAGCTCCAGCTGTGAGCCAAACACTGTCAACAGTTTAGGATTTATATCAGGCACTAAACAAAGGGGAACCCCGCTGTGTTGTGATCAAGATACATAATATATTCTGTGGCAAATGCTGGGAGCTCCTTTTGTATATACATGGCTTTTGTTACAGTATTACCTTGATGTTTGCATTAATAGCTACTGTAGGTATTTTACACATCCTTTCATCAAGCAGACATGGACTTCCTCTTTTATTTACCTTTACAGCATTTGTAGACAGAACCAAGGACTAGAAGCATCATAAGTATGTGAGATTAAAAAACTGTTGAAATAATAATGAAAAAAATGTGACATGGCTCAAAAATCACAAAACACCAACCAACTAGTTGGTCTTGGATCATCTAGCAACCTGTCCATTGTGAACCCCATCTCAAGCTCAATGCTGGGACTGGCTCCGACCCCCCACAACCTTGAGGGGTAAGCGGTCATCAAGGATAATGAATGAATGACCTAGTTGGAAACTTTGGCTGTAGGTGACTGGAAGAGATTGAAAAGGGTTTTTTCAAACCTTTTACCTTTGTTATCAATGATGAAGTATATAAGGTGCACATGCATTTTGGTACCAGAGTACAACTATGGCAGAGTAAAATACTTTTTAGTTATGCAAGAGAATTAACCATGAACCTGATTGTAACCTGAAATAATCTGACAAATGGGGACCAGCATGCACATCT
>JAOWBC010000248.1:18782328-18795933 GCA_028566105.1 Hypoplectrus providencianus | reverse complement strand
AAGCTTTTGTTCACCTTAAAAATGTATGTGAAGTAGGCCAGGCCCTCCTTTTTGAAATGGCCTAGAACTGTCACTGCCAAGGTAGCTGGGTGTGTGATGCCATTCAACATATTTGTGTAAAATTTCAGCAGCACATCGCACCAAGGGTTCATTTTCCACTCCGCTTTTTACATACATAAATCAAGGCCTTTTATGTTAACATTGATGAGTTATATCCAAGTCTTATAAAAACACTGTCATATAATTCCTTGAAACTGAAAAGCTTACACATGATCAGTTCTATTTTTCCAAATGGTCCACATTTTATTATGCACCTTACAGGAATGTGATTGTTATATGTTGCAATATGCATACGGAGATGTTTACAGTGTTTTATGTGTGGAAGCCAGCTCTTTATAACCTTGCAAATTGCTTTAAACTCTCAAGACCTGGAGTCTAAATGCATGAAGTTTTACGACCATGTCTGTGGACACTAACACTGCCATCTAGTGTCAGAAGTCCATCACACTACAGGTAAAATTAAAAATGGCCGACAGTTTGAAGGAACGTGTGAGCGGCCACTCCAAACGCAAACATGGAAATTATAAGAAGTCCAATCATGTTTTATGGCTTATTCTTATTCTGTAGATATGAATATGAGCTGTAGGTTTGCAATGACATGCAAATAATTAGTAAATATAAAGATCTAATCTGATTCAGACCTAGTGTCCATATGAGGACAGAATTTTTCTCTAAACTACATAATGACAAAGATGAGGCTCAGCCTTTATAATGAGCAGGTTCCAATGAGCCAAAACATCAATGAGAATCAAACAAGAGCTCAAGTCTGAGGAGGTTAATGTATATCCAAAGATCAAAAAGTCATATGGGAACTCTTTTATGACAAATACAATCTGAACTCTGCAGTAGTTTATAGTTGTTCAACAACAATTTGTAGCTGTGTTGTTTTTCTGCTGATGTTTCAGCAATCGTCTCCTGATCCCCTGCTCTCATCAAACTGCACACTCCAACCATGCAAAATCCTCACTGTTGATGTGCCGAAATGTCAGCACTGTGAAACTGAAAACATGGGACTGTCTGACTCATCTCTACCTGAGGATATTAACACGTGAGCACGAGCACATTAACAGCCATGAAACAAGTACTGAGGCTCCCTTTTTCAGCTAAGCAAATGACAACATTGGTTCTGAATCATCCCTTTGAGTGCCATCACAGAGAGGAACAGAGAGTAGTCAAAGATAAATTGCCAATTCTTACTGTCCTGAGGCAGTCCACAAACTTGTGGTGTGCTTTTGATGATAAGCCCAGCCTCACATGCCCGATTTCTGTCTGCACGTTTGGCACGAGCAAGTCGAGAAGCTACTCTGAGCTGTGGAGCAGATCCTAAGAGGACAAGCGTGGAATAAAAAGTGGCTTCAAAGTTCAAAGTTTCATTCATTCATTTGACATACTTTCTGTGAATAAACAGTTACAGTGCCACATGCAACAGTTGCAGATAAAACTTATTTGTACAGTCTTAAACCAAGTTGGTGAAGGCCGAAATGCCAAATTCTGGGCTTGAAAGCAGCAGCCCACAAACCAATGTGTAAAAATAATTTTGGATAAAAACAAACCAACATTAAAATGCATTGATATTTCAATATAATTCAATATATGCTACAATACAGGGTTGTATGTTGAAATGGCATTAGTAGTCCCTTTTACTCACAAGTTGATAATGAAAAAGAGATAAACATAATAAACTCATTCACTTTATTTACAGCTTTTCTTAATGAGGTTTGGATTGAACAGCAGATAAAATAAGCTTGATAAAGAATAAACAAATAAACAGCTAACAAGGATCCTAAAATAATGGGGGATTTAATAAACCCTAAACCCAGCATTTGCATTGTATATTAGGTTTTTCAGGAGTTTTTAATGACATGTAGCGGTACAGTTTCACATTTTCTAAAAGCAATGACAAAGGTTAATTTATTCGTAGAGACAGAACCAGGGAAGGTCATTCCTCTAAACCCATTCCAGACATTTTAAGCTGTTTTGCACATGCTAATCTCATTTCTTTTTTGGCAGATCAGGGTACGTCAAAAGCCTGGCTCCACTTTTATTAAACTGCCCTCACATTCCCTTCATTAACTGATATTCAAACACAAACAGCTAATGTGGAGAAAATGTATCCTGATGCAGTAAAGCTGTGTTGTTATGTCTAGGTCGCATATCAGCTTTCTGTTGCTTTGGCGGTGTGGCTGACAGCATGGCCTTGAAGTTTGTGTGCTTAATGAGCGATGCCAGGTGTCACTTTGACAAAAAAAAAAAAAAAAAAAAAAAGACACAATACAATGTTTTACAAGAGCCTGAGAATGAAGGAGGGTTGTTTATTTATCAGACAAACAATATTTCTGAGTTAGGGTGTAACTGCAAAACAAACCCTATGCAATGGATGCATATTAATATATATAATATTTTACTTCAAGCTATTAATATTGACATCATTCCAGAAGCATTTAACATTAAAGTTTGTAGAATATGTCATAAGGCACAAAAACCTTTTTTTTTTTTTCAAAATAAAAGCCTTATAATGTTTAGGAGGTCTGAATCCATTCAACACAGAAAATTATCATTCTAATAAATATATATTTCACACACATACAATGATCACAAAAACACTCACATATTATTAAATGTTTATTTACATGAAATATACAGTTTTCTTTGAATTCACATGCAAACTTTTACAAACATGAATAATTTAATCTTTAAAAAAAAAAGACGAGTAAAAACACAACTCTACTGGAGTTTTTACACAATGAAGCAACATTAAGTCAAAAGTTTGGGACAATGGGTTAAACCAACCTAACCCGTTCATAGTTGATAATCTAGAGACAAGCTTGAAATTCAGTCCAGACGAGTACCATGGCTGTATAACAATGCCGAACCAACACATCAAGGAAAACCAGTGAAAATAAGAGAGAGAGGAATGTTCACATAGACTAAAAGCAGTGGCCCTGTGACAAAATACAAGACGGAAGAAACCCAAATGTGAAAGATTAATCTCTTCAGTGAGCCAGTCTAAGCTTATGAATAGATGTTACATTGAACTTTATATCCTCTGCTTTGAGGTGGATTGGCAGTCATATGAGTTTGAGTAACGATGGTGCAGCACATGTATTCACAAGAAAAATCCACCATAATACTGGATTTATTTATCCAACTGACTTGAATGAGGATTTCTTAATTCAAAGTAGCCTTGTGTGCCGTCATACTTCTCACTATAACACTGTTTCAAGTTTTCCTGTGCAAGTTAAAGTGTGCAAAAAGCAGTGGGTGAGCAGGGACAAAAGCCCTTTTAAAAAAGTGAGACTGGGAGATGCAATGGACAATAGATTTCAGTCCCTTGAGTTTGAGTGTATAAAATGTAGTAACGAGAGAAACCGATACTCCTGACTGTATGTCACATGACTGGGACGTACGTCAAGAGAGCATTGATCGGTTACAGGTTAACCTTGGATGCCTGTCATGTGTGGTACTCGAGTCTTTCATGCCGGTTCAAGCCCCCAAAGGCAAACATGAGCAGCAAGGCCATGTCCTGGGCAGAGTTGTGTTTGTGGCTACTGTTGGGCTTCCAGCCAATATTTACAGGGCAAATACAATGAAGTCAAAGGGTGCTAAAGACACAAAAAGCTACAATATTCTTGCTGTTAAGATTTTTCTTCCCATGGCTAGACAGCCAGTGAGCCACAGATTGGCACCATAGCAGAGTGTTTTCACTAAAGGGATTGAGGATCATTACAAAAGCATTTCTAATAGGAGTAAAAAGAAGTTTAGAACAGAAGTGTTTGACAAGGCAAAAAAATACATCTGTGTCTCTGGCAGGAAATTCAGATTCACCACGAACGTTTCTCCATTCATGGAATTAATGAGATTCCTTTCCAAGCTGTCATTTGTTTCTAGATATCCAGATGTTGCTATGCATCACTGATAACCTCTAGTGCAGTCATAATTCTCTAGCTCACAGTCAAAATAAACAGAAATCTCAGACACAACAAGTAATCAAGGACTTCAAAAAAGAAAATTAAAGAAGAAATGGCTCTTAACCCCCTTCATTTTCTGTAAGGACAAATGTTTGGCTCAGGCTCTAATAAGACAGTCTGCACTGAAATGGACTTTGAACTGTCCTCATTTGTTGGAATTGTGCAATGGGAGACATATAAACCCATGTCGCCATTGAATAAAAGCTACTGTGTCCTTCATTTTAATAAATATTATAAAAACACCAATATGGTGAATATGCGTAGAAGAAACTATTGGAAATCAAACACATTTCCATATAAAATTTCTTATCAGCCTATAAGTAGAAAAAAAAAGCACTCATGGTAAATAGTTCTTGGTTTGAACATTACATGTGTGACATTTAGTTTCTCAAACCATATAAAAAGACATAAATAGAGTAGATGTAAAATACTCATTGGGTTAAATTTCATGCTCTGGTCCATAAAGATGTTTGTTCAAGAGTTTAAAGGAAGCTCAACTCAAACAGGCAAAATGATGTCAATATTCATCCACCAGATTTGAACAAAAGATTAGTTTGAAATTTGATCTTGGCTTTGCAGTCTTTCATCAGAACCCCAATCGTGCAAAGGGAATTCTGATAATTATTCAAACAATTCACATTAGATTACTTATACTTCAATGGCAACCAAGTCACCATCAGAGGACCTGGAAGATGCATTGACTTTACATAGTTCAAGGCTGTGATTTCTCAAGAGTCTGTATTTTCTTCCTTTGCATATTCTTCTACAAGTTGCTCATAGGAGTGGCTGTGTTCTGAACCATCACTGGTGAACACAGACCCTTCAGATTCGGAAATCTGCTCATCCTTGGAGTTTGTTTCGATGTTCTCATCACATGTAGTGATAGATAGTTTTGCTTTAGAATCAGCATCGTCCTCGTCGTCATCATCGTCCTCCTCTTCCAAGTTATTGCCCAAAAAGTTCTCCTCATCTATAAAAGTAATGTTTGCATTTTGGAATGTCAGAGGATGGTACTCCTTAGAGTCCCACGTCCTCCGACCCCCTGCTCCACAATCTCCCATCCCTCCGTTCTCCAAATCAACATCCTTGTCGAGCTGGTTCTCGTACATTTGGCCCTGGTCAAGGTCTAGGTCAGCCTCTACTTGGTCCTCTGTTAGCAGCAAACCATTGTCTGAGCCCAGGAGGTAGTTCTTGGACTTTGAGAAAGCAACAGTGACGCGATCGCTGAAACTATATCGTCTCTTTTGGCGTGGTGAGCGGTCCAGACTGAGGATGGTGTGACCATTATAGATGGGAGCATCGTTGCAACTCTTGGAACGACCCATCTCTTTGGATTTGTTGATGGTGTTGGCAGTACTGCTGTTGATCCTTCTGCCATCTTTTTTAGTGCCAATCTGCTTAATCAAGTCATTGTAGCCCTCTTGCTTCTTGGACAGGAAGCTGAAGATGTTGACATCATTAGGGGTGGGTGGCAAACGCAGGGAAGCCTTGTGGGACTCTTTGTAGTGCCGGAGCTCATCGAGAGACAGCTTGCGCAGCTTGCGGCGTTTCTTCAGGGCTTTATGGGCCTCAATCACCATCCGAACTTTCCAGTTGAAGAACAAAGAAAGCCAAGCCAACCCCAGGTAAATCCACACTTCCACAAAGTAACGGTACAGAGTTGGATAATCTTTATTTGGTTCCACACCTGCAGAGACAAAATAAAATAGTCAAAATCACTCAATTCCAAAGTTCTAGCCTGATTGTTTCAATGAAAGGAGTTTATTTCTCTGCTTACCTGCTACCAAGTCCCCAAAACCAATTGTGGTCAAAGTGACGAATGAGAAGTACAAGCCTTCAACATATGACCAACCCTCTTGGGACATAAATACAAAAGGTGGAAGCAGTAAATGGACCAGCACGCCCCATAGCAGAAATATAGCTGTGCAGGTAAATTGAGCCTTTCTCTAGAAAAGAAAAAAAAACAACAAGTTTTCAGGTTAAAGTTTTGTAATACCACAGACAGACAAGTTTTAACAAGTATGTGAAAAAAAAGATTTTATCAACTTACCAGTGAAAATCCTTTTTTGGTTAGAAACTGGCCCAGGTGCTTGGCTCTACCACCAAAGAACTTCCCCAGCTCACTGATCCAGGTGAGACATAAAGGCACACCGAACAGTCCGTAGAAGATACAAAAGACACGTCCTGCTGAGGTTTTGGGGGCGATGTTTCCATATCCTTAGAAAATTAAGAGTTAAAACAAAGTGGTTAGTGTAGGAATGTCTCAATTATGTACAAAAACGAATTTACACATGTCAAAACACCAAAAAGACTTACAATTAAGTTATTAAGATTGTTCTAAAAGTCTGCCTGACAGCTGAGAGTATCTGTTTTCCAACTACTGTAACATTACACAGTCTAATTTTCTGGTATAAATGTCAGGAAGCTTTGATAACCTGGCTTTAAAAAAGTTCTTTTCCACCATGTGAACCAGATCTTTCACACATGAAGCAACAAAATTACTTACCGATAGTGGTGATAACAGTGGCTGCAAAGATAACAGCATTTGGCCAGTTCCAGTTGTTAAAGGTCTTGCTGCCAGTTATAGTGACCCCTTGGCCTGCAGCATCAGACACCACCTGAGGACAAAGAACAAACACAGCTGAGTACAACATTTAAATTTATGAACACTCTGCAAATGAATTATATAAACTGCTAGTTAAAAAAAAAAGACTTGCTAAGCAAAAGGATGACAGGAAGTTTGTTGTATACAAGCTCCATTTCTTTCACCACATCCTTCCTGTGATATGCTGATGATATCTCCAGTGGTACTAATGAGCTGAAACGACACCCAGGCATACTGCAGAACTATTGTCGCCATGAGGGCTTTATTTTTCCAACCTTTGCTTATATTGGTAGGAAAACAGGAAGACATAAACAGCCATTTCATAAACCCATGATGGTGCATGGATTTAAAGCTCACCATGTGGTTCGTTAGTAGTTTCTCTTTAAAGAAAAGATCTAGAGTTGCAGTCAATTAAGACAAAGTGTATTATGTTTTTTGGCTTCATTTACAGGTAATATTTGTCTCTAACTGCCTAGAGCATGGTATACAGCAATTCACTCTCGAAGAAAGTTGTAGTGGTGACATTCAAAGGCGACAGAAAGTACCTAATCAATCATTCCTAACCATGTGTGTGCCTGAACAGCCACAACATAGACTGAATTCTGCCCCTTGGGTATTTGCAAATAGCCAGCCATGTGTGTTTGGACAATGCATACCCCCCCTCAAAGTCCTTGTTTCTCCAAATATGCTTGAAGGGGTGAAATGTGCAAGGGTTGGCAAAATTCACATAAGCCTTTAAGTACTGGAAGACGCCTGATTCCTTAATAATAACAGGTCTGTGACAGTACTACTCTGCAATTACCAGCACAAGGGGAGGCCATTCTTTGTCTGCTGAAACAACAAAGTTCCTCTGTTGGCTTTCAGGATGACAGTGGTGATGACCAAGTTTGTGTTGGAACCATGACTAGAAATTAAGAAGGAAAAACTTCACATGAGTGGACAACTCTCTTGTTTGCACACTTTCATATTTGGCAATCCGCAGCATCTGTAATTATTGATTCTGGTCTGTTCTCGTACATTCAAATCTGCTGAACTGGCATTTCTCATTATGACATGTTTTGGAAAGTTCAAAATGCAGCTTACATCAGCAACCTGTGCTGACAGGGTCGACAATGACCTTGATTAACATCACAAGTCTGTTTGTTTTTCAATGCATTAATGGAGCCAACGTGTCCTGCTGAATGTGGCACCATCCACCGGCTGACAGGGCCCTGTTCATTTCAATGAACATTGCTCGAGTACCCAATAAATTTAGACAAATGCATCAGACACTTCTGCTTTAGAGCACCACTTGGCTGAAAAACTTGGCCATGCGATAATGGCCTCAAAGCCCAACCCTGCTCTTCCTGGTTTGGCAAAAATACACATATATTTGACTCAATCCATCCAATAAAATTTAGAAAATTCTGGCCTCAGGGTTTGAATAATTTTTTCACTATTGAAGTGTGCATGACACTTATCTGAAAGTAGCCTGCTCAGTTGGTGGAAGTGTGAAGTGCACTTTTTTTGCACCCCATAATGCAGAGAAACCAACGTGGTTTCATCAAACGATTAGCAACATTTCTGGGTATGAATGGGGTCCTGCCTCCAACAATGTATCCACCCCTTTGCATACATTATTGGGGTGTAGTAATGCCGCTTTGTACTCAGGAGTCAGGCACCTATCAGTAAAATTTAGGATAGCAGTGGCTCAATATCAAACTGCTTATGACTCTGAAAAACAACCAAACCCTAATAATAACAACATTTTTATGCATTGGCTGACCTTGTTTTGGTCATGTTCCGGCTATAACCTCATTTTTTGGATAATCATGATCACAGGAGCCCATGATAAACCACAATTTCATATCCCTGCTGGCCTAATCAACCAGTCAACACTACATCGAAGAATAATCTCCACCAGTGAAGAATCAGTGACATCTGATATAAAACAGGAAAGCCATTACTATCTCATAGTTAAAAGATAACAG
Organism: Hypoplectrus providencianus; assembly: GCA_028566105.1. Classification (NCBI taxonomy): domain Eukaryota; kingdom Metazoa; phylum Chordata; class Actinopteri; order Perciformes; family Serranidae; genus Hypoplectrus; species Hypoplectrus providencianus. The sequence continues at coordinate 18,787,330 of JAOWBC010000248.1, read as the reverse complement.
CTACGTTCCTGGAACAACCTGTTTTGTACGAGTGGAAAGTGATGAGATGTGCCTCACAGATTTACAATTCAAACAACGTGCTTTTGGTAAATTCTCTAAACAAGCAATGATTCATCTCTGTTGCAGCAAATAATAAACTGAACCCCAATAGCTGGGACACTACAAATTTGAGGTTTGTGGGAAAAAAACCCAAACAAATGTTATGTTTGTGAGTCATGTCTGTGGTCTGTGTGTGTGCTCAGCACCTTATACTGACCAAATGAGGGTGAATTGCACGTGTTCAGACTGCCTGTCAGATAAAAAGTGCTGAAGTTTGAGACGTAGAAAATGCTGATTCGCAGGAAAACAGAGGGCAGAGTGTCACTCAAATAGAGGGCAAAGAACATGAAGTTGAAAAAGCACTTTAGAGGTTAACATGTCCACAGGTACTGCTAATCTTTAAATATTCCACATATGTTGAACTGCCTCATCTGCCTGAAAAGACAAGAAAGAAAAGTGCTACTAATGTACTAACTAAAGATGCCCAAACAAGTGTGGAGAGGCTTTGCATTGCAAAAGTTGAAAAGGTCAGCTGCTGGTCAACTCATGGTCATTGTAGGTCACAAATAACCCTGAGAACAAGTCAAAAAGGCTCAGTCACTCTGGGAGAAAGATAAAGACACTTTGTGTCCAAACGAGCTTCTGAGGAGGTTGTTAAACTGGCTTCTCTACCAGCCTGGCCGCTATACAACTGGATATCAGGCTACCAGCACAGACACGCTTGCTTCAGGGAAAAAAAAGAAAAAATAGATTGGATAAAGAGTTTCTGAGCACTGTTTCAGACAAATCTTCTATGACCTTAAACTGCCTTTGAAGAATCGCCTCTCTAAAACAGTGTTTCTTTGTGAATGGCAGAAGATAACTCAGCAATCTTAGAAAACAAGTTTTGCAGTTAAGTCTCTTGAAATTGTTACTAATCCGTGCAAGATTAATGAAATTAAGAGGAAAATTGTCTGAAAATATGTTTTAGTAAAAAATACACAACAACATTGCTTCAGCTCATTAATGATTAATAAAATACTGACTCACATTCACTGTATTTTAGAGATTGGAGACCATGGCAGCAAGATACCCATGCTTTTACAAGAGTTAACTAAAAACCCAGTCATAAAAAAGACGCTTCAGCCACCATATGGAGCAACATTTTCCAAAATAGGGAAAAAAAAATTGGCAACAATTTGATAGTTGATTAAAAGCCAAAGAATGACAAATATTCTGCTTCCAATGCTTTAAAAAAACACACAGTTTCAAACTCAAGATGCAAATTGCAGTGCTGTGCATTGAATATATTGAATTACAGCAATAATAATTTGTTAATTTAGCATACATATGCAAGGAGAGTAAAACTGGAAACAATCTTTCCCTCTTTCAGTCAAAAATCGGTATGGTTGTGTAAGGCTTACATAATTTGATATTAAACACATTATGCTGTCCTTAAAGTCACAGTATGTTGCCACTATACACACTCTAAAGTATTCCTATACTTTTGTGGAAGTGGAAATATTGCTAAATTCCAGGAAACTGACACCAACAAACGTTGATAAGCAACGAACAGTAAAAACCACAAACTCCAACTGATACTAGGACAGCTGGCGGCCCAGCATACCACTGCAGCTCCTAGGTACTTTTCCACTTCCAGTAGACAAACAGCTGCTTGTGGTCAGCTCAAAACAATGACGTCACTCAGGCTCTTCCATGTCAAGATGTATTGACTTCTGATACAGACTTGCAAACAGAGTGCTTGAGAAACAATACTGAGATTTTGCCCAAAATGTCCGCTAAGCAATACACAAATCTAAGAAAAAAAGATGTAGGATTTGAGTGCTTTAATCTGAGCATAAAGCAATTTTCTCTTTGGAAATTAAAAGCAAGAAGAAACAGATTTAAGTATGGACAATTTATGTCTTTTAAATACATTTTAATATATGCATTTTTACCTTTTTTTTCCCCCCTTTATCGTGCAGTGAAAGGGCTCCTACATCTGTTAAGCAGAGCGGACCGCACCATTAACACATTTGAGGCAGCTTCATTAACAGAACATATGGCCTTTTTTATTGATTCTGTCTTTATTGGGCTGATATCACTGCAGATTAATTGCTAAACTAGGTTAACAAGAACACTGTACTGCCAATATTCTGCACATGCATCCCTGATTAAATAAACCAGAAGGCTACAAGGCAATAAATGCATGTCTGTGTTGTCAATTCATTGCCTAAACCTAAACTTGTGACATACATTGGTACCTTCCATGACTCCAGCATAACTCTCCTTTTTTAAGTTTCAAAAAGAAGAAGAAAGACTTTTTCGATCTAGCTGCCCCCCAGTTAGCACCCTAGGCACATGACAAAGTCAGCTTTCCCTGAAAACAGAGCGCTACTTGATTGGGCTTTTTCACTCTGATGCAGAGCCATGTTTCAGTTTAGCCATGTGACAGCAGTGTGTCGAGCCGGGTTTGAAAACTTCTTATTTGGACAGGATGTTTAAAGGCCAAAATGAGTAGGATTTTACCCCAAAAAAATAAAATTACAATGGACTGGTCTATGAACCTCATAAGGAGTCCCTCTGTGTCATCACTTATGACCAGTGGTTGGAGTAAAACATTATAAAGTAACACAGTCATTTAATGTCTTAAAGTTCTTTCAGTAATCACAATACAGATTTTTATCAAACATCCAAGCAGTTACTACGATCATTTCTAGGATCAGAAAATGTTGACATATGATTTGTGTGGCTTAGCAGCTGCACAGTCTCATTTATTGGAATCATTTTTGATTTCACCCCTGAGCGTAATATGAGTCATTGAACATTTGAAACCGTTTTACAGTAAGTGAGAAAAACAAAATCAAACAGGGAAGTAGATTTGTGACTTATACAAAGAGCTAAAAGACCAATTCACTGAATCCGGCAGGTAGAGGTTGTCTAAATGAGGTGTATTTAGAGATAAAAACATCTAATAAACTTGACTCGTTTCCTTTAAAGTCATGGTTTTGACACTTTGTTTAGCCTACTATTGCTATTTAGACATGCTTTTTATCCCTCTTAATCTGCCATCATCTGATTGATATGTTGAAAGACTTAAATCAGATAAGCTAATGCTCAACTGCAAAGTCAAAAGCTAACAAAGTTCAGTCTGACTCAATCTCTTTATTTTTAAAACTCTTTTTTCTCCACAAATTAGTTGAACAATGGGGGCTTTAGAGAGATGAACATTAATATATTTGACTGTCTCAAGGCAGACACTGTGTTCTCTTCCCAGTACGAGGAATTAAGGCTCCCCACTATGCTACGCTAAAATCAATATATGTTATGTTAAGTTTGGACTAATGAGGACACAACAGGACAACATGATGCAATGATTGTCTATAACATTAGTCAAGTTTTGAACAGTTAGTCAGAACTTAGTCAGCCGTTTTGGTAATATTTGAACGTTAGCGTCATGGACCTAAAGATTAAATCCATATGATTAACAATGTTTATTGAATTTTTGTGGTTTCTGACAGTTTTGGATAATTCAGCCTGCCATGGGTCAGTCTGACCCATGAACACTTTCACCGTTTCTGACAGACGAACATAACGGGAGGAAGAAGAAACACACATTCTTATCCATAGCTTTTTCTCTCAAGTTTTTTTTTCCCAAATAGATTCAATTTGGAACAACAACTTCTCCCAACTGAGTATAAATAAACTGCTTAACGCAAAGGTTTGTAATACTGTTGTTACCAACACCTTGAATTTGAAGATGTTAGACACTGGAAAGTTTTGAAGCAAACTAGCTCAAAACTCAGAACCAGGTTTAAAAATGCAAAACTTTCAAATATAGTATCAAGCTGTATAGCAAGACATATAGAGTGGTCTGCAAAAGTATGTACACAGTGATAAAAACTAGGTGTATTTTCATGATTATATAAACATAAATATCTCAAATGTTCAAACTGTTTGCCCCCAACATTCACACATAGCACCATAATTACAATGCTGGTAATACTGGAATAATCTTCGCTGTATAGCTACTTTTGCAGCCCATGTATAATACGTCCACAGTGCTTCTGGTCAAACGGAGCACTCTGCTCAGACTTTATGTGAGCACCTGAACGCCCTGCGTGTTTGAGCCCTGTTTGCAGTAGAGATAATGTGCAGCCACCCCTTCAATGAACTTTTATAACGGCTTCTCAAGAGCCGACATTGATGGACCATAAAATCCAATCTGTAAACCATGACCACTTCAAAAGGTGCCACAGTTAATAGTAAACTCCTTGTTAATAAAACAGGGAAGACTAACTTTTACAAGAGTGTCGCCTTCTCTTGTTAAGCGTGCTTATATATTTTAATTGTTAACAAGCCGAGCAAAGTTTCCACTATGGAAACCTCATAGAATATTTAACACAAGTAAAGATGATAAAAGGCGAGCTAAGGGTGATATACGGCATTTTTATGCGCTTTTTTATGGATTGACTCCAAAGGCTTTTCAGCAGGTGTCTTGGCAAACACTGGAGGAAAAGTACTGGTAAACTACATGTCTAGAAAGAGGACACAAGGACAGGACAAATGTCTTAGGAGATAAAGAAATTGGATTTTAAATTATCTTTGAACAGTGCACTGAAACCCTGTCCACATTACTTCATGTGGTCTTTGTCCCCTTTAGAGAGCACACAGGAGCAGGAAATGTTTCAGTTTCAGTTGAGCAGCTGCTCAGAGTCCAACAAAATCACAGCTTTAAAGAAAGAAACATGTCCAAAATCTCTCAACCTACAAAAAGAAGGGATTTGGCTGTAAGAGATGACTCAAATGGGGGGGAGGAACATGGGCATATCCCTTTCAGCCCCCCTAAATACAAAAGGAGAAAGCAGAAGGAAGCAGAATGGGGGATGGTGGGATAATAAATCTCCCTAATACTGATGTGGGCCCCAAACGGGGTACAGGTTGAGACATGTTTCTGGTCATACTTTCAAAGTGCAAGAAAAAA
>JAOWBC010000248.1:18767419-18782228 GCA_028566105.1 Hypoplectrus providencianus | reverse complement strand
CTCTTAGATGGTATGTTGCATATACACTGCTATTTACACTGCAAACACATAAATCAAGCCTTCCTTCCCCACTCTTCTTCTTTGCTGGATGACTTTACCTTGACACATTAAGATCATGGCTTACAATCAAATATCAGATGGAAAGAATCAAGGTCAGAAAGCGTCAGCATATCAAGGAAATGAACAAACAACATGTCATGGGACAACCACCTGTGAAACCACAGGCGTGTTGACTTATGTGTGATTGTAAAGCCACAGAGGTCAATGGCTCCTGCTTTACTACTGGCTACAGAATTGCCTCTTAACAAGATATTGGCAAAGGAACAACATGTTCTGCAACTTTTTAGGGTTGAGGTCACAGATCGGCCCTCCACACCCGATATCACAATCACTGCTGCAGACGCTCAGGTTTACAACTGCAAATTAACTGAACTAGGTCATAAAATAATTATCATCCTTCAGCTTGGACACATGGACGCCACCAAAGATAACATTTATGAGGAGTTATTTGGGGCAATGCAGGACACTTTAATGCATATATGACTATTTTTGTTGTGATATTTCACATTTTTAGGCCTTCAGGCTGGAAGTGTGGGTGTGTTGACACCAAAATGAGGAACCATGGATTAACCACATGTAATTCCTCTGGAATTCTGTTAGTGTTTGGATAAAGTTTACATATCAGCCAAGGCACATTAAGCATTTCTGTCATCAAGGCTGAGTTGGTGATTCACTTTGGGCTGATAGTAGCCCTGCAGCAGAGATTAGATTGAAGAGTAGGAAAAAAAGGGCAGTTTAAAAACCATACCTTTAATATTTTGTCCAAATCATCTTTCGTCAGACAGGGATAGTCCTCAAGTATTTTATCCTTCTGGGTACTATACAGCTTTGCAGCCTCCTTCCAATTGGGCTCCTCCAGGACTTGAAAAATTGCTGCCCCAATGGACAGGTAAAAAATAATGGCAGAAGTCAACAAGGGGCCTTTATCTACCATACTTATGTACAATGACTCAACTTGGATAGCGCGGGACAGGGGGAGAAGAGAGAGAGAGGAGAGGGTAGACAACAACAATACCCGGAGTCTTTGGGTTTACAAAAAGTTTCTTCCGCCGCGCGAGGGCTCTGAAAAATGCATGAAACGTGCCGCTGCTGACAGCACTGGGCTCGAGACATAACAGGGTAAAAGTAGTCATAAAGCGGGGCTGAGCGCGCGTGGAGCCGCAGCTGCAGTAGTATTCTGTCCACGTGCGCAGCCGGAGGAGCTCTGCTGCTAAAGTACCGAGCGGAGAGTCTGGGAGTGGAGAGGAGCAGCGAAGATCCGCCCCGAAAACAGGGCGGGGAGGGGGGTCACACACCCTGCAGGCTGTGCCCACGGCTCCGTGTGGCTACAGGTGCTCAGGACACGGACAAAAGTCTGACACAAACTTTATACTATACTTTTATAAAAGTTCCTCGTGTGAAAAAGTTGACATATTTGGCGCTTTCCTTTTTTTCCTGCTGAGTTTGAATCAGAATCAGGAAGATCTTCTTGGTGTTTATAGCTACTTAAATACAATTAAATTGTGGATGATTTCTCTTCTTGCATTATGATATGTAAAAAAAAATAGAACATAGAAAATAAGTAAACATAAATACCAGCGGGAAAATATAAATTAGTGATACAATTTAAATAAAAGTGATAATAGTTGTGCATATACATTTGCAGGTTTATTACAGGGAGGTCGTTGGTGAATGTTTAATAAATAGGTTTACTTACAGTAACTTTTTTTTTGGCAGTATGTGTGTGTTTTAGACCACATAACCCCAAACATTAATTAATGACATTGTTTTGTCCTAAAATAACATTTTTTGTCAGTTTATTTTGTGTCAGACTTTTTCAAACTGTATTATAAATAATGATTTGAGAGAAAAATGATTGACACCGCAAGGAAAAAATGTTTTATTGCAAGTAAAGTACATTTTACAAATGTAACTTTTTCTGGTGTCCAAAGTTTGGCTCTGAGATCTTTTTTGTATAGCAGGGTGGAAAGTTTTGCTCTCAAACCTTTTGATTGACTGCATTATAGGGCAATAAAAAGAAACCCCATATACCTTCAAGAAAAAAACAATAATAATAAAAATGTTTTTTTCTCTCTTATTTTTTTTTTTTTACTTTGTTTCATGATTTTCAAGCCTGCCAATGCAACTTCAGCTAAATATGTATGAATTCATGCATAAAATGTCAATATTCATTAGTGCAGATGTTACGTTTTGCGCAAATTGAATTGATTGCGTTGATTTTTTTTCATCATCAAACTTCATGCAGATTGACTTTTTCCTGACGTTTATTGTTTGCACCTGGAAAAGTTTGAAAATCAATAACAAGCAGTGCCTCTTGACCTGCTTCTACCTGCAAAACAAATGGGTTTCATTTTATTATTTCACCTTGAGTCATGTGAGACTTTATATGCACAGGGGTACAAAAGTTATCATTTAACTTCAAGGAATGCCACCAAAGACAGTTAAATGCTGCTAAAGCACATGTCCCAGTGCTCTCCCATCGACATGTGTCTAATATGAGATAATGTTCATCAATATGCGACAGACTTGCATATGGAGTCGTTGAAAGATGGGATTCAGCGCAGAATAACGTGCACCTATAAGCAACATGTGTCCAGGAATCAACGGCTCAACTGTTTGCTCAAGTGATGTCTTCTGTTCCCTTTGTTGATGCTGAGAGGAGCAAAGATCGAACTAAGAAACATGAGTATTGATTTGTGTTTGCGTAGAGCCGGTAGAGCCGCAGATCCTCAGACAGATTATGGTTTATTATCATTCCTCTGAGTCAAAGTACAGCATTGGACACGAGATGAGTTCGCGTCAGAGTGCGAGTAAAGGAATAACAGTATTGACTTGCACTTTTTGTTTTATTGTTGTTACAAAACCTCAGTGTACTTGTGGTCTAACAGTTTAAGTTGGGGGGAATTTATGGCATGCAAGACAGTCAGGCATTGCATCATGATGACTAGTCTACCACAGGCCTGAGGCTGTTCTTTCCACTGTGTGTGTGTATAATGTGTTTTATGCTCCAGCAAGTACAAGTTAAATATAAACCCAAGCATCACATTTTTAGACCACTTGCTCCCACATTTGCTTACTCAAGGAAAAAAGTGAAAATGATTAAAAGTTTGCCAGGAAACAATCATAACAAATGGCAAACATCATTCCTTTACAGAGTGCCAATAACTCCATCTGAGGTCACCACAATGCTCACATGCATGTGGAACTTTATAAAAACTAAAGTATGTGCACCGTAGGGAGCGCCAACTCGTGAAACGGAGCTGACTGTGCTGGTTTTTGGTATATGTAAGTGTTCTTTTGTCAAATCAGTGGAAGGAAAGATGTTAAACATCTCCTCAGATTGTTGGATTAAAAAAACAAAACCCATAAAGTAGAAAAAAAGAAGCCCCGCCTGGATCATATCGAAGAACACCTTTGACATTTATTTTCCTCGGATCCAGAGGAAGCCTGCAAGCAAAGTCTAAATAATTACACACAAGATGTTCCTTCATTAAAATATTTAGATTTGACTCAAACAGTAATTTTGTGTGTACAGTACACTGAGATCCTTCTCTCATGTTAGCAGGCTGGGCTGCTCTCCAGGCTGCTCCGTCACCTTCTGAACATTTAGGAAGTAAAGGTCAATAATATCATAATTTAGTGTGAGACACGGGAACATCACAAAGACTTGGATTGAAACGTGCTGACAGTTAAAGTTGATCTGAGGCTCCAGTGATCTGCATTCATTACAAACTTGTAGAAACATGACAGTGACAGATATTAAATCAAACTGCAACAGATAACTTTTTCACTGGGAAACAAAAAGAAACATGGAGAGCTTTCAGGGCTTTAGATGATTTTATTCTGATTCATACTGATTGCATTCTGTAACTATTTAAACTTTATTCATTTGCACTGTAGACTTTCAAATAAGACACATGTAACTATTACAAATATGTAATAGTCATAATCTGGCTATTTTTCTAAAACATGATTTGTTTAAATGTAAAATTATTGATATGAGCAGTGGTGGTATGTAACTAAGTACATTGACTCAATTGCTGTACTTCAGTACAATTTTGAGCTCCTTGTATTTTGCTTTAGTTTTTCTTTATTTATACTTCTACTCCACTACATTTTAGAGACAAATATTGGACATTTTACTAAACTACATTTAGATGCTGACTTTAGTTTTATAAATCAAACCTCTATATATTAAGTTGTTAAAATTATCCCAACCAGGACTATACTTAAAGGCTGCTTATATAAATGTATTATTAATTATAAAGCAATAACATTTATGCAATATATAAAATAATCCAAGTGGGTCCATTTGGCTTTACAAATACTTTACTTTTGATGATTAAAGTACATTTTGATGCTGGTACTTTTGTATGTTTGCTTAAGTACGCTTTGAATGCAGTACTTTTACATGTAGTGAAGTAATTCTGCAGTCTGGTATTGATACTTTTACTAATTAAGGGATCTGAACACTTCTTCCAGCATTTCATGTGAGAAGGGACTGTAGAATGATGAGTTTTTTAAAGTGCTGCTGTAATTTCTGAAGAATCAGAGAGCATATGGGCAGGAATTGTGATTTCATAACTTTTGCAAAAATTGCAACAGAAATAAATGAAAACATGAAATACAGCCACTGACATCGATTGTAAGACAATAAGATTATTAATGACCTTCAGGTTGCCTACCAAAAACTGTCTTTTAAGAAAGAGCATAATGGTACCTAATGTAAGAAGGGATAAAGGCGTGTATTTTTCAGCCATGTTTACACTATGTCCAGGAGTAACCACCAGAAAATAGAGTGAGGCAACTTTCTTTTCACAGGAACCGCTTTCTGTTCACCATGTGACTCAGCCTAACAAAATTCTGAGGAAGTGACATGCATCAGGCTAACTGGACTAAGGGAAAGCATGTGGACACGATTAAAATGTGTGTTCTCTCTTCTTTTTCTAATACATAAAAAAATGGATTGCACGTTCAAATTAGAAATACAGTCATATAATAATACAAAACTATGGTTTCTATTAAAGGAACTTGCTATAGTTTGTAGTACGGTGTAGTGTAGGATAATAAGGAATGGATAAAATCCTCTTTTTAATGAAAGTTTTACATAAATTATTTTTAATGCTGCAATTAGGAGTATAGGACATTTCATTTTGATAATAAAATGCAATATTTAGATTCTTTTCTAACATATTTTTGCACATAATTCCCTGGGGACAGAAAAAGCAGCTATTAGTCTGAATGATCCACATTTTCTTGTTGTGAGTAAGAAGAGAAGTTTGCTAATTTCAAACAGCCGCTTGTTAGCTTAGCATAGCTTAGCATAAAGACTGGGACAGGGGGAAACAATGATAAAGCTCAATGATTAACATGCTATATGTTGTAAACCTGAACAGAAAAGTGTAAAACTGCAGAGCAACCAGCAGAGATTGGTTGAAACCAAATAGATAAAAACTGTTGTTTAGATTTGCAGGTGGATCTTGTTTTCTTTGCTAGGCTAAGCTAAGCAGCCATTACTGGAGCTTGATAGAGCAAGAACTAAAAAAAAAAAAAGCATTATCATGTATTTCCCCAGAAGCAGAAACCCTTTTATTTTGCAGTGTAGATAAAACCACCGTTGTGGTGTTATGCAAAAGCATGCACTATCAGAATCAGCTGTCTCAGCTGTGCGCTGGTGTCTTTGTAGTGAGACAGAGGTCAGAGATGAACAGCGTGACAGCACAGCATGTTACCAGGCCCTGACATACGCAAATTGTTGCATAACTCTCATTCCTGCTTTGTAGTATCAACACCCAGAGGAACACTTGACCGTCCTACCTAAAATCACAACATATCAGTCACATCAAAACACAACCTAGAAAACAGATTCAATGGATAGCCTCCTTTTTTTACGTTATATTATAGTGTATTTTCATGATCATATAAGGCTTTTTTTTTTTTAAACATTTCATTTGCAGTGATAGTGGGGTAACTATCTAATCATGAAACACAATATTCATTAACCAGGTACCTCATAGAGAGCTGTAGAGCTGATGAAGGCCATCATGGTGGTCTGGTGAAAAAGCCCTCTGGGGTACAGGGAGCTTCCGGAGTTTCAGCCAGGCTAGATAAGACAACCGGAAGAACCACATCAGATAACAAAGTACCCACTGTGGATGCATGAACACATGTTGAATTTGGTGACCAAAAGTCTCAAGAGGACAGAATCTCTTTAACTCTTTGACTTTAACCTTGAAATACTGCGGCCCGCATCCACAGACACGAATTATATAAAAACCAAAGTCATCATTAGTGCTGCTCATGGTCATCACCGTCTTATGTGGGACATTATGATTTCCATCTTGAAACACAAAGGTGTTATCTCTTTTTTTATCGACCACATCATGTTTCTCAGTCAGCACATACACAAACCTCCATACCTGACAAGGTTATAGCAGTAAAACATTAAAGCAAATTATATAAAAGTCACCTTGAAGAAGCAAAGTAGGAGAACGAGTTAATGCATTAAGAACTACACCTAATAGAAACCATTTTTTCTAAAAGGTCATTAAGTATATTTTAAGTCTGAAGGCCCATCTATGTCATGATATCCTATTAATTTGATCTGGTAACATCTGGAAAATCTAAACAGCTATACGATTAAGCATTTTATTCCCATTTAAGTAAGCAGAGTGTTTAGCCAGATGCCTTTAAAAACACACTTCTGTATCTATTTATTTCTACAATTGCTCTACCTGCAAATACCATTGCACTCCCTGTTTATACTTTTACCAATTGGACAAAAAGCCTCTAGTGTGCTTGATCTGTGCAACTTTTAGAAAGGAACATCCATAGAAGATACAGCATGGAGTTGAACTTTTTTGTTTCATATCACGCTAAACAAACTTTGTATAACTAAATGGGTCAGCTCTGTATCCAGCTGGAGTTGGCCTTTAATGACAGCAGGCATTCGGATAGTAGAAACTAGACAGGGCCTAACTAATACTGCAATGAAGTTGCATCATTATCTTTTTATTTTTTACCAAGAGTAAGGACCCAAATTATGGATATCTTGGACACCTCTGCCAGTGTTCTCTGACAGATATGTGTCTTTTTTATTCCATTGTGGGGCTATGTTCTGCTAAATGTTATTTATTTAGAATCTTCAGGAGGTCATGAATGTCTAAAGACCTCAAGCCTCCGTCTACTGTCTACTAGTAGTTTAATGCTAAATAGTCAGTTGTTTCCACAGTGATACCAGACAACAAGTCTGTAAAAAAAACAAAGCCTTATGTTAAACTTGTTGAGCAGCAGAATTCCTTGCCAGTTTACCTCTTTAATGACACTAAAGAGACTAAAATAGAGGTGGCCTCACGACATTCAGCTATAACTGCATTAAATTCTGTTTTTATTATGAGTTATAATGGTTATATTGGTGGCAGATTGGTTAAAGCCACCTGAAAAGGGTGTGGGACCCTCCGGTTGGTATTTGCTGAAACCGAACCTGATTTATCCTCATTGTCATGTTAAAAGCCTGCAGTACATGGCAGAGGGATTATGTTGCATGGCTGCACAACAGCAGCACCAAGAGACAGAGAGCTGCCAAAGAGCGCGCTTGTTCTGCAGGACCAAGAATAACAAACTCTAGCTGCAAATTACTGAAATAGTTTCGCTATTTTGTGCAGCATAAAAAGTGTCCGATTGCAGTCTTCATTCAGGGAAACGTGGTTTTAGCACCAGGTTTATAAAGTCTCAATTTTAGAGTTGAATCTTCGACAGCTCTCAGGATTTGTACGGTGAACAAACAGGTTTTGTGGTTTAGTCTTCAGCAGTGCAATAAGTCACAGAATCCTATCAGTGAAATAGTTGCAGCACCTTGAGGCTATCTATGTTTGATTTATTTTCCGTGCTATAGCAAGCCTTTAGCATTTTCAAAAATACGCACTAAGTATCTGCTTATTTTATTAATACAGTACACTAAAACTACACCTTGCACATTAAAGAAACAATTAAACGTATTTATTTAAATAAGCAATAATCAATGGACCACAAAAGCAGACTACTCACCGTGAGTCTGATTCTGTCTCTGATTTTGGGAACACATGATGCATGCTCAAAGTAACTCATACCGACAAGAAGCAAATTAGCTGGCTGATTGTGCAGGTTTCCTTCCCACGAGAAACTCTGAGAAAAAAACACAACATAAACACAAAACAATGGGACTAGGAAGCAGTTCTTCAGTCATTCCACATGGTCAAATCACTATACACACCTCCACGCTAAAAATAATCCAAACAGGAAGCGCAAACTCTAAACATTAAGATGGTTCACGGATTAAGAGAAAACTAGAAAGTATTATAAATACTTGATAATATCAATGCAATTATTTAAGTGAGATTTACTAAAGCATAATTTATTTATTGCCATAATAACACTAACTAGAAATATGCACTCAGTAGATTGTGGATCCCCAGCTCTGAAAAAACAAAACTCTGCTTAGAAAACAAGGATTTTAAAAGGTGTTTGCTTGTCATTGTGCAGACAGACACGGCAAAGCATGCATTTTGATTTTTTACACATCTGCATCATTTTGTTCTAATTTCGGCATCCTTTTGATACGTTTATTGTAGTAAAATCAAGGCAAAATCAGTTGACTTTGGGTACACAGCAATGTTGTAGCATGGTTTGGACTGTTAGCAAAATCTGGGCAATCCACAATGGGTATAAAGCAGCAGTTGTGGTTATTTCTCTTAGAGTTGATAATGGAAAGTATTGTTTTAGGTGTGTCATAAAATGAGGGGTCCATGAGCAGACAGTCATAAATGTACACACAAAGTCTAAGATGATATACTGGCTTCAGCAAGTATTATGAGAGATTAGCTGCAGACAGACTTTATCTTCAGGCTTATGCTCTGATAGAGATAATGAAAAATTGTGAAACTTTACTGCTACCTGTAACGTCAGAGGTCAGCCTCAGCTACTGAACAACACAACCCGTACAAGCTGTCTCATCCAGGGAGCCTGGATTGTTATCATGTCAAATGCTAGTAACCTGATGAGGAATAGTCTAATAAACAAACAACATATATCATGTAAAAATATCTTTGTCTCAATTGTTAGTTTTGAATGTTCCTTAATTCAGGATGCCGTTCACTTTGTAAAATTTGTTCTTGTCAGAGTTAAAAGATCATACAGCTGGGTAGTCATAAAGGAATAGGCCACCCCTAGACGAAATTTAGTCTCTTACCATATTCCCCTGAGTTGGATAAGTGAGCTAAAGCGTTTTTCATTCAGCCCCGTGGTTGTCCGTATCCAGAAGCACAGCGTTAGCTTAGCTAAGCATAGAGCGCCGTAATTGGGAGTTGCCACTTAGCCAGTTGTTCACAAAATGGTCATAAATGAAATCAAGAATTTCCATAATTTCATTGTTTGACCTGTACATTCAAACCGACTACAAATGTCAATGCCAATATCACGAAGGAAAGTCTTGGGACTATATTCGGGCAAAGCACAGACGAAGCACCACTGATAGGCGTAAAGTCACCGTAGCACCTGAAACCGCCGGTGTGTTGACGGAAGTTGGGGGTTTCCAAAAACCAATTAGCTATGTCACTGTGACTATGTCCAATATTTATATGGAGTCTAAAATTGAAATTAATGTTAAAATGGCATTCCAATTAGTATTTCTGGATACTTGTATATCACATGGAGTGACGGCTACAAATTCACGCCCTTATATCTTTAAATTCTGGTTGGATAAAGGACAAGTACTTAAATTACATAACAGGACACGAAAAGGTCAGTGTATAGTACCAATAGGTTTACCAGAATACACAACATTTTCTTATATAATATGTAATGGAAAAACCATCCTGTAACTTCCCAAGGAAAACTAGATAACCATCAGGTGCTGCTCTTGAGAATGCTTTTCAAACACCAATATTGACCCATTAAGAGAAAAGATAACGAAAAGGCCTCCTGTGACAAGTTTTGTCAAGTTCATTTTTTCTAAATTGGGTTAGTGGATCCGTTGCCCCAGTTTTGAGAATTCCCTCCAAAAAAGGTCCGTCAGGGGAAGCTGAAACAGACGAAAAAAGCTGCTGAGTAAACGCCAAGGGTTGTTTATGTTACCGCTCTCTTCTCGTGTGCTGGCTTGCCCGAGCTGCAGTGAGTGTCTAAGCCGGAGAGGAAATACTGTGGGATGAGTAAGGGCATGCCATTGGTTAGGGGGTACAATCCCTAACTTCCTGGTACAGCGGTGTCTTTACCAGAGCAATGGTTCTAGAAACAAAGATTAGTGCTTCCAGTCTATCAGAGGCTCAGAAGTCCCGGAACAAGCTCGCAATATGAAAACACACTTCACGTCATATCAGCGTTCAAAGTTTACTTCTATTATCAGGAACTTTATCACCAGGTTTCATCATGTATATCATTTAATAACAAGATTACTGCGCTAATTATTTCAAGAAGAAAACTGTCAACATGTATTTTTAACTGAAAGACTATATTCTTCTCCAGGGAACAAGTGAAATGTTTGATTTGTCGGACTGATGAAATGCTGTCATTGTAATGCTAAAGTTAAACTTGTTTTTTTCTATGCATTAGGTACTTTTTTATATATATAGGTCACGAAATCTGATACAAAGCCTTCATTCAACAGTGACCGTAACCATATCTCATAAACACAGTAAGCGTTTCATTACAGCCTCATATGACATCAGTCACAAGCTTTTGAACACTTACTGTAAATAAGCATATAGACATCTTAATAAATTGTTGCTATTTACTTTCTAATAGGCTTAACGTGTCAGCTTGGACATATTTAGCATATACTGTAAGTTGTCTTTATAGTTTTGTCCTGGGGGAAAAAAAATAAAGCTATGTTATGTAAGGACAGATTGTATCTAGGGCATCAAAGATTCTTGTCATGTGTTTGTAAAGGCTGAGATGAAAGAAATGATTTGCACTTTTTGAATCAGTAACAGTATTGTAATGCTACAGGAAAGTATCTTCTGTATCCAATTAGAGGCTCTCTTGTTTAATCAGTTGCTTTAACTTTTACCAGCGGGCCCCAATAAAACAGTTTGCTAGTGTTATAACAATAAACTCTCACTAATAAAACCTTTTAATCAATCATATGGGTTTTTGATTGTTTCTGGTAACCAGGGTGGGGATTGGCCCTCAATCTTACCATGGGTTTACAACGTTCTTTAACAATTAGATAGGAATTTGTCAGCTGGTGTGAAGGGACTTCATGGTGCCTGAACATTGAGTTCACACTATCACAAGGTCATGTTTTCCGTGTCTTGTTTTCCCCTTCAAATGTTTTCTCATGTGACGTCTCCCTCCACTCAGAAAGTCATTTTTCTCATATTTGACGATACGATAATTCATCGCAGAGTATTTTTTTTGCATTCTTGTGCGTCTGGAGGGAGATTTTAAGAATTTCAGAGGTACTCTCAGCCTGTATTTGAACATGTGTTTTGCACCCTGGTGACTTGCAATTACAGTAGTTTTAGTGTTGACTCAGTATGACATGCACACTGAAATCTTTTGCAGCTTTTTGAACCCCCTCTACCTGAACGTTTGGTTTAAGGGGATTTTATTGAAGCATAATGTGTGTAACAGGAAGGAGGACTATAAAGTCAACATCCATATATCAGCAAGCCAGAACAACATGTTTAGACCCCATAAAAACTGTGCAGAGAGACGGATCCCTCCGCTGTGTTCACTGTCAACACCAGTACAACCACTGGCTTGCAATCAGGATTGGTTAGTTACAGTTCATGCCAGCTCAGTTAGCTTTTACATCGCACAAAACTTTTTAAATTTGACCTCAAATCGTTAAAATTTCAACCTAAAATGGTTGAAAATCTCTTGAATAAATGCCTGTTCTCTAGCACAATGCTTTTGTGTACTTGAGCCTAATTGTGGTTATGGATTGCACTTCAGGTTATCGCTAACATGTAATCTATTGTGCACTCTATAGTCAAACACAGATATGCAAACATGCTCACAGGTTCACTAAGACAAACTCAGACAGACGCACTAAACACACACGCTTAGACAAAAGTCATTTTTGCGTCCGCGCCGCCAGGCCCCTGAGGTGACACTGAATCTGTGCAGTTATCAGGGAGTGTGTAAACAGACGACTGTTTCAGCTCAATTAACACACAAAATGTTGAAATTTATGGTTATGGGTGCCTGTTAGGTTGAGTCAAGGTCAACTTTTATGTTCTTTTATGTATCTACCAACCAGAGTCTATCATGGGTCATGATCCCAGTCTGTTCTGTAATGTTCTGGAAAAGTAATAATGCGTTTCTATGGGGTTAATTAAGATAATCAGCAATAGCATCTACTATTAGATATTAGAGAGATTAAAAGGTGCAATCTGTATCAAATGACAAGAGGTTTCATTAAAACAACTTCCAGTGTCCTTGTTAGTTTCCTGACAGTATACTGCATACTTTGTGTTTTTTGACCGTTTGTGTGATGTCGCATGAAATATGTCAGTTCTGTTAAATGTTGTGAAATATTTGCAGTTTCTGTTTTAACATGATGGTGCAATTTGTAAGATATGAGCAGATTTTAAGTGTCAAAGACTGTTAAAATGAACTAACCTTGTCAACAGAGTGTGAGGAAGTAGAAAGTTCTCACATTATGAAATTAAAGTCAAAGACATCTATCTACTGCGATTAGCATGCTAACCAGCTAGCTCTGGTTCAGTCTGTCCTGTAGAACCACATGTTCCTGAAGAGGCGGAGGAGATTTAATTCTCAGGCTCTTCTCGACTTTTTCAATGTGATCGGACCAAAATGGTTCAATTCAGATATTGTTGTTGAGTTATTTGAGTTATTTCAACAGGGCTGTGACATAAAAAAAGTATCTGAGATAAAAGTAGCTGATGTTAGCGTAGCTGTTAGCATGAGGAAACGAAACTTATTGGTTCGGTTTCAGCACTTAAACCTCTAAAAAACACCAGGGTTAACCTAACATCTTACATAAATGTATGTTTTTTTTCTAGACTTTGCTCACCTAATTTCTGGTTTTGCTCCTGTCATGATAACTACAGCCATCCATATAGACTGTAATAAGCTGCATCTCCTGGTTCGTAATTATCTTTTAATTAAGTGCAAATGTTTTTGTGGGAGTAACTGGGGACAGAGCTTTGGAATAGCCTGTGCTTGGATGGCTTTGACCCCATCATGTATACATCCACACATGTTTTGGCACGCTGTTAATAAGTACTGAGGGGAAGGTGAACTTCCACAGTTTTTTTTGTCAGGTCGCTGAGGCCTGGGGGTCATTATCTGTGTGCTCTGCCCTCTTGTTAGCGAGACGGATTGAGAGCGGCCTTGGCCTTTTTGGCTCGCACACATCCTACTCTTTTGTTTTTTAGCATTCGACAAGTTTTTGACCTTGTTTAAGCACTCTGACGTGAGGGGAAAGACAAAAACGGGGACGATCGGAGGGGCGATGATGTTTGTACATCAGCGATCCCTCACTGGACAAACACATGTCATACATGTCCATGTGTTTAATGACTCAACACATGGAGGTTTGATGTTTATTTAGGCTGCAGGTGACTGAACAGATGGTGGACAAGGACTGAAACTGAGCGGTGGGATTGTTTGGGATGATGCAAGTGAAAGAAATGCTCAGTTTCACATCCACCCCCCTGGCGTGTTTGGCCATCAGCTTATCTGCCCTCATGCTATCCACTGTGGGTACATCTTTCCAGTCTGTGGCAGAGTGCTGTCTACTCAGCACACACCTATCTGTCCCCTGGTCTGATTGCAGTAATTGTTGGGATTTGTGTGAAGCGCTGTTGATGCCTCGCAAGGAAAAGTAAACATGTGCGGTCAAACAGTCAGGACTAAAAATGCACACGAATACAAAGATTAACAGTGCGTAGATAGAGGGAGTTTAAAGGTTCACTAGGTATTTAAATTATTTTCTGTCATATTTTCTGAAGCACTTTCTCCTTCAACACATTCACCCTTCAAATTTCACCCGTTTCAAGTGAAAGTATTTCGTAATTAACATTTTCACCACTCAGGATCACTTCCTGTTTAACGGTTTACATTCTTGCTCAATCAGAGAATGGAGCTGTGGTTAATAATCATAAGTACTCCATTCGTTTGATACCCAGATAAAATAATTTACTGTCTCTCCTGGTGAGGAGCAGCACCGCTACATGCACCCACTGCGCACTAAACAGGAGGGGAAGACTTGTTGGTCAGGCCTGCTGCGGAAATGAGATGTGAGAAGTTTTCAAGGTTTTCTCCTTCCTCTCAGAACCCAGAGCCAACACCACACACTTATTTCTCCTGGAAACATAGGAACCTGAGAATGTATGACCCTAGGTAATATAGGACCCTGGTAAAATAGGACATAGGGAACTCAGGAACTGGAGAACATAGGACCATGGGAACATAGGACCCTAGACTGATAGGACACTAGAAACAAAGGGCCCTGGGAACATAGGATCCTGGGAAAACAGGGGCCTGGGAAAGTAGGACCCTGGGACAATGGAAACATGGGAAACATAGGAACCAAAGAACATGGGAAACGTGGCACATAGGACCCTAGACTCATAGGACCCTAAAAATGACCCTAAGATGTAGGTCCAGAGAACACATGGCCCTAGAAACAAAGAACCCTAGCAACACAGGACCCTAGGAACATAGGGCCCTTGGAACATGGGACCCTATTAAAATAGGACCCTGGGAACACAGGATCCTAGAAACATAGGAACCTAGGAACAAA
>JAOWBC010000248.1:18709867-18728614 GCA_028566105.1 Hypoplectrus providencianus | reverse complement strand
GGGGGCATTGTAAATATGATAATAAAGTTTTAAGTAATTCCTTTTCATTCAACATACATGCAGCCTCTTAATGGGACTGACATTTCCTCAAATGTTTTGGATCCAGGTTTGTTACCCCTGTCAGGGCTAAATAGTGTCTCATGTGTTTACATTCTTGGCCCCCCTTCAGGTTCCAGTAAGTACTATAACTTTAAAACTCATAAGCTTTTCATCAGCAACAAATTACAGGTTTAATATACTGTTCTGTGTAATGTTGCTCTGCTGACATGATTACACTGGACCACATGATTGACCTCTAAAAGGAAACTCCTAAATACAAGCAATCCCACTGATGACATTGTTTAGAAATAAGACAACGCAGGGAGCTCCAGGATGTCAGACTCTTTGCAGCGCAGTAAAATCCAGAAATCAAGGATTTGTCATGCCCCACAGGCCCACTGAAAATCAGCATGACCACAAAAAGAGCTGCTCACATTCCAGTCGCGAGAGATCACCTGTCTGTGCTCTTAGCGCCTAATTTAATATGAACTCCTTGCTTCTTCCACATCACACAGGTAGCCTATCATCTTAAATGTGAAAATGTGTTCAGTTTATACGGTTCTGATACTTTTGACCCATTCTTACAAACCTACACAAACAGGAATCCTATCTCTGTTCCATAGCTGATATCTATTAAACCTGACAGTGTAGTACTTACTGGTGCTCTCAATAATCCCTGACACCAGGTGTGCTCCATTTTTCCACATTAGGAATGTCAGGAAAAAGTGTGTGAGAGATTAAGATTAATGTGTTCTTAAAGCTTAAGAGCCATGAGTGTGTCCTGCTCTCAGCGCTGGTTGCAAACTGAGAGACATAAAATTCTCATGATGTGCGAGAAATGGAGAAATGTATACGAGCAACTCATTTTCTAAGGAGTTTTTTAAGCAATTGTACACAAACAGGCTCCCTGTCTTTATCAAACATGATGCGTCTGAAAGGCCTCAAACAAAGAGGCTGACCCCTCACATCCTCCTTCCATCTTTTTCCCCTCTGACATCTGGAAGGAGCTTCCAGATCATCTGTGCCTAGTCTGCCAGACCATGCAAGAGCTTTCCCCCCCAATCCATATCCTGTGTCTTAGTCTATGTACTTCTTTACTCACACTTGCTATTTCAGTCTTTAGTGGGTTGACACTAACGGTATGGGCAACTTTAGTGCACCCTAAATATCCAGGTGTGGCAGATATTCACCAGAAGGGATGGGATGAACAATGGTGAGCAAAGGGCTGCAGTGCACAATTGTGGAAATGCTACTCTTTCTTAATGTATGCACTACCTAGGTGTATGCAATGTGTACATAGCTGGACCCCAAAGCCATTACAGTAAACAGACTGCAAAAGCCACTTTTTTTTTTTCTCCAAAATAACCCACCCATTTCTGCTCAGATTCTCTGCACTGTCTTTCAACAATCTAATTTATTTTTTTAGAGTTGTCCTAATGGTGTCCATTTTTATATTTCATTGGATTTTCAAAGAAAGGATATAAATTAATAAAGAAATAGAAAAAACAATCTTCAATCTTGTTTGTAAACCTTGATTTGCAAAATACAGGCAAGATAGGAAAAAAAGGTTTCTTAAAGTACCTCTTTTCATGTACCGTATGGCCCGTCCGCCATTGTTGGTTGAGATGGAGTCTGTGCTTTCTTCTTTCAGCTGCGGCATGGTGGATGAGCTGGAGGCGCTCTGGGAGGCCAGGCTCTGGTCACTGGTGATGTTAGCAAGCTGAGCAGCAGCATCCTGAGCCTTCTTTTTTTCCTTCTTCAACATCTTAACGAGGATACCTGTAGGCTCTGAGTTAAGGACTTAATCCATCTTTCCTTTGGACAAAATACTGGATGGAAAATGAGTTTTTTGACTCAACTGCATCAATTTCCACTCATGTTGTGGGCTTGGACTTTGAAATGATTATGGGTAAACAGGTTTTCTGAATACTCAAAACAAAGTTGGCAAGATACAGTAAAACAGAATCTTTCTAAATGATTTCATGAAGACAGAAGACTTCATTGTGGGCTTTTAATAACGGCACACTGCTGACATGCACTCTGTGTCCGACCTTACAGACTCTGCAAAATGTCATGGTCTGAGGTGAATCAGCGGAGAGACGAGGAGCCAGACAGGCTGCAGATGCTCAACCAAGATTCCACAAAATCTTCTCCCACTGAAGATGTCGTATGCACGTGTTTGTCTTCTTGAATTGAAGTGTAGATGTGACTTTATGTCTGGATGTGTGTGTGTGACGGGGTGTAACTGAGCGGCTGAAAGGCAGGAACTTCTGCTGCTGCTTATATCCATTTCTATTGCCATGACACGTTCCACTTCTCCATATGCAATGTCTCTATGCATCCGGGCCAATTTATGGTAATCGTTTCCTCTGTTTCATGTACTTTGCTTTGCTTCCAACTCTACAAAACAAATCTGTATTTGATCAAGTGTCTGCTGCTCGATATGCCTTTAGCTGGCCTCACTACTTTTTAAAAGAAGAATGCATACAGCAGAGCACAGATTGGTTCAGCACTTTTTATCAACCCGGTTATCAAACCAACACCTGGTTCTTTACTTCATGACTTGAGGACACTTCTGCTTCCATTACTAGCAAGAAAGGTGAAGATGGTGCGAGCAGAGGTAACTTCCTGACGGAGGGAAAAGGTTATTATATGAACTTGAATTGCACGGAAAAACTCAGTAAAGAGAAACACCATCAAGCCATTTCACAAAAAGCTGCCAAGATTGCTTTTAAGATGTCAACAGAAAGCAAGAAATCAAAGCATGTCTCGGGTTAGCAGGTAAAGAGCCTCAAGCCTAGCTGCAGTTATTCTATAAGAAGCAAGCCTTAAGTTCTGATCTTCCTTTACATTACCTACATGAATAAAACATTACAGCCTCATAAAATATTCATTCAGCTCTGTTTTTCCGCTATAAATGGAAGTGTGTTTGATGGCCCAATCACACCCCATAATTTGGAGACAACACATTAGCCGGTTCTTCAAGCATGTTCCTATCATGAGATTAACAGATGTTTACTTGTGGTCAAACTGAGACTGTGGTGGTCAGCAGATAATTTGGGATGTTCAAAGAAAAAAAGTCAGAATGTCATTATTTTGGATGATGAATGGACATAGTTTTGAAGGAGTTGGAGACATTAATTTATATTCCTGTCAGCCAATACAAAGGGGATGTCAGTGGGAACAATAACATGAAGGAACCAAGTCTCCAATTACAGTTTCCAATGAAACCAACCATGCAGTCAAAACTGCCAAAATCTAAACCCAACACAATTCCAAATGACCTATAGAAGCCAAGTTTTACAGAGAAATATATTTTTCTGTGGGTCCTATGTCATTGTTTCTTACAAGTCATTACTTCGGACTGTTGTTCACCAGGTTTTTCCATTATTCAGATCCCTGGCATCTGATATCTTCATTTATGCTGAACACTACCATAGACTTCTAGTATAGGATGAAAATTTCTCTTGGGGGATACATGTTAGATCTGTGGGCTGCTTCACATGCCATGCACTCAAAATGTGGTGAAACGCAGATCATGATGTGCATTCCATCGCTCGCTCTCAACTCTCTTGTCACTCTGTATTATACTGTCCAATAAAGCAGACATCACAGGAAATAAAGAAAATGCCTTTTAAATAACCACTGCTAGCCAAGGCGAAGTGCCAATCTCAGTGGTGCCACAAATTGCTCAAATTTCAATGTACCATACAATACGAGTATGAGAAATCTTGAAGAGATGCTAGATTACAATTATAGGATTAGAGGAAGGCTTGAGCTGTATGGGTGTCTCAAAAACAATTACTGGTGGAGTACAAATATCAACTTTCTGCTTCAACAAACAGCCAAAAGCAGTAATTCATTCCCAACAGTACAAAACAATAGAAAGCTTCACGTAACTATTACACTCAATGCTGAAGAACTTGAAAAAGAAAAAAGACCATTGCTAATGTGAATTTGTTTCAACAGAGCGCTAAATGGTATAACTAGAGCAGCATCCTATATTATCCATAAGCCTTTTCCAGTTGTTTCCTGCTTCTGATTATTTAAATAAAAGTCAATTTCATTGTATCCACTGTGTCCCAAAACTAGAGAAGCATTTCCAATCTGCATAAGGACTGATTTATTGTAATTAAATTCAATCAGTGCCCATTTGCATATATGCTAAACAGTATGCAGCTGGCAGCAAAGCTAGAAACTCTTGGCTGCAACTCTGTTTGAAAACATTCAATTCTGTAAATTGCTTTTTGGGGACAGAGTTCTGGATGAGCTTCACAGCTGACTCATAAAGTGACAATCATGTGACAGAAACAGGCCAGCAGTGATGAATATATATGAAGCTCAATGAGTCTGTGTTTTCAGCAGTATAAACTTCACAGGCCAGATAAATGCTACCTGGCATTAAAAAACACATGCATTATTGTTCTTTAAAGTCAGTAGTGTTTGTTAACTCTCCTCGTTGCTCTCTATCATCATGTTAGTGGTGGATGTGTCATGACTCTTGTAGAGTCAACTAAGCATTACCAGGTGCCCCACTCCCATGCAGAGTCAACCATGCATGGGAACACACGGGGACAGTGGGTAGGGAACCTTTTGTTTTACAGGAAACTCTGCCATAATTAACCCTGTGAGCACTCGGCCTCAGTCTGGGAACCGTAAGTCTGTAGCACAGGAACCGATGCTCCCAGTAACAGTTTTACCAGAGTAGTGGGTGGGTCTGTTGTGCAGACATGGAAAGCATGATTAGCTAGCGGATACAATCTTAAGTTGTAGAAAAGGCCTGAATCTAGATAGTTATTAGGGCTCTGGCTGGAAATGATGTCACCCCTACAGGGTTGGTCAGCCCGAACTATAGAGTTACATACTGCAGACAGACCACCCTGATGGAGGGATTGACAGTTTAGGCTACTACAACTTTATATACAAACTTCACAATGAAAGACCATAAGGGCAATATGGTCTGCAGAGTGCACGCATGACTGGCTGGAATATGTGCTTTTAAACACGCACAATACCAATTTTGGCAATTACATTTGCATCATGTGGAAACCAGTGTATGACATTTTGAGAGGGAAAATCTACAAAGAGGAGAGGATTTCACATTACACACACTTGGTCCAAGAAATACTACGGTGAAATATCTGCATGATAATATTCTATTTATTTTGGAGAGCAGAGGTTTTTGTGGCTAAATAATCAAGCAGACATCTCAATTTTCCGACTAATGTGCTGTGATCTAATGACAAGCCGCAGCAAGAAGAGTTGAGGGAAGAATAATCCCATAAAGCTATTAGAAATATCATATTCAAATGCGAATACCATAATTATGATTAATAGTAATTATGATTAACTGCAGCCATTAGATGAGGATCTATCTGAACATTCACATTAAAACAACATTTCATGTGTATTCTGGGGCGCTGGTGATGAATGCAAGACTACTTACATTTCATAATTTATGTGTTTGTAGAAGCACTGTAATCCAACCATGCAATAACACAGGCAGATTGACTTTAAGATAAATACCTTTCTGTTAACGAAGATATGATTATCAACGCTAAGTGTGATTAACGTGTGAGGCTGGAAGCAGACACAAACTTTCATGATGAAACTGACTCTACTCAATTTTCTTTTTTTGCAGTTTCCCCCATTTTCCATCACTTTGGAATGTAATTCCCATTGTGCACTGGGGAGAATATAGACTGCAGAGTGCTTCCCACTGAGAGTATTTCTCACTCCTTATTTTACTTAACCTTACAATTTCATACTTTCACTTTAAGTACAATTTGTATGCACCCTTCCCGAATCAACCTGTGTCTCAGGTGAAGTAAAAACAGTTCTTACCATCCTAAATTTGCACAGACAAGCCTAAAGGAATCAAACTCAGGGTCTCTCTGGTGGGGGACAGGACCTTCACACTGGTACCACTGTGCATCCAACATTACACTCGAGATGGGCAATAAAGCTGATTCTCAGTTTTCGGAATAGTTGTCAAAGTGTAAAAACTAAAAATAGTTTATGATATGTTTATGAAGATTATCAGCTATTCACACATGCAAACTTAAGCTGCCATACAGTCAGAAACAGCCTCTGATTGATTGAAAAGTAAGGAACAACTATTGGAAAGCTAACAACAATAGTGGAAATATGACTAATATTGTTTTCAGCACAAAACCATGATTAAATGTCAAAGGAACCTTTATCACTATGGATTTGTTTTACAAAGTCTACAGAAAAGACAAAGCAAGTCTGTCTCCTGCAGCGCTCCAGAGATATTTTACATTAGAACACTGTATATTATAATGCATATATTGTTTTTCTGTGAGTTTACAGTATAATCCAATAATGTGTCCAGTATAATAGATTCCAGAATTATTTCAGATGTGCAATGTGAAAATGAGCACTTTGGATAGAAAGAATCTAAACCTTACAGATTTGTTTATGGGAACGTTAACACATTCATCATGTTGTACAAAAGGAATGTAATTTCTGTGAAAAAAAAGGAAGCAAATTAAGCCAGACCTCTTAAGGTTGATGGCTGCAGCATGTCAAAGGATACTGATCTCATTATCACGCTGCGTCATCATCTCCTTTAACTTGGTCACTTCTGCTGCATGCTGGTGGCTGTCATGATTTTCCACTTCCCTTACTGTAGCTGCAGGAGACGTCTGCCCATCGCTGGGCCTATTTCCACCAGCGTGCTTGTTTAGGATAATTTTCTGTAAAAAAAATATATATATATAAGAAACGATTGTTGAGCTTCAATGGAAGTTAAGCAAATTGCTTCTAAAATGTCTTTCCATGATTCAAATGCATGAGGCTTTCCATAATTTAAAAATAACTATTTGTAGCTCTGTAAACATCCACGGGAACAACCAGCCAACTATATACCAAGCTTGAGTTTTCTGTTGGGAAATACATATTCAGAATAAACAACCATCTAATGCCATGAATGTAAACAAGCTGGAAAACACATTGTGGTATCATCCTGGAAAGTGGTGCTCTTCTAAATTCCGTGATATTCCCCAAACATTAATTAAATTCCCCTCTTTTCCTGGTCTGTAATATAACTCTAAACTTTCAATGATACTCCAGGCTTTAAAGACAGGTGGAAAACATGTTAAAGGATTGGAGTATTTCCACATGGAGAAGACACAGAAGACAGTTGTATGGAAGAACTGAAGAAGATGGTGAACACACAAAGCTAATTCAGTGGTGTCGAACTGCACTGCACTGAAAAGATAAAAGTGCAGATAAGCACAGTGCTTGAACATCGCCCTTACACAAGGTCAGGAAGAGTGTTAAACATAAAGAGCCAGCCAGTGTTGAGAACAAAGAAGAACCAAATTAAATTCAAACCAGATCCGAATTCCTCCAGAATCACCGGAGTGTGACTGGGGTGATGCTCGGAGGAATGTAAACTGAACAGGAGATAGAGTTTGCGGATCATAACAAACTGAAGGAGAGATAAACAGACATTCAAGTGGAATCTGGAACTGCTTCTGGTGGCGGCTCCAACTCGAACCAAACCAGAGAGCAGGAACAGTGTGAGAACGGCAGTGTTTGCCCTTCGTTCATTTAGCAGCAGTATGCCATCGGCTGCCGTTTGAGACGTTCAATACAGCCTAAAACCAATTTGACTATTCTCCAAAACAAAATCTTTAGGAATGGATGTTTTCCACCAACATTTGGCAAACATGATACAATTGCAAACATTTTCCATGGGTAGGAGTAAATGTAAAAACAATCCATAATTCACAATGAGTATACGTATTTACATCATTTAACATCTTTTAACCTTAGCCTGATAATTGAACCTGAGGTCAGAAATAGAGTTAATACACATGAATACCTTGCTTTAAACTTTTTCATTGTTTAATTAATGGATTTTCCAAACTTTGTCTCATTTTTACAGAGAACAGAAATACTACACATGTATAAAAAAAAAGACCATTGTTTAATCTGTAGGAATACGTAGCTGTAATACAAACTCTTAAGAAGGTTTCTTTGAACACAGGCATTAACAATTGCATGTCACATTACACCTTGCCTCTAATTAGATGGCAAATAACAGCAAAACACCAGGCAGCTAGACTGAAGTCAGACTGTGGGAAAAAACAACAATAGTAAGGGTGTACAAGTAAAAAGGAAAAGTAAATCATTTGCCAACATTGGACAGTAGGGGGAGTTATTTAGTGGAGACGACTGGTCAGCTGGTCACTGTTGAGCTGATAGATGGAGGGACATGTGTAGAAGTCAAGTACCTCACTGATCAATCAGGTTCATTATCCTTTTCTAACAGCCTTTTACCCTTACAATTAAGACAAACCACGATCACTAACGCATATTAGCAGAATGAAGATATTTATTCCGGTGAACGAGCAAACTCAACAGAAAGTATTGCTGGTGCCATTTACAGGAGAAGGAAAAGCAAGCATAAGGAGATGATGGATGGTTAGAAAGAATGGACACAGATATGGTAAAAATGCATGCGGACACTATATATGGAGAGACCAACGTAAATATATTACCTTCAGCAGAGAGAAACAGTGCTGGATTTTTCTCATGTCTGGTCCCAACGACAGTGTCACGTCTGGATCAGGGTCATGCAGAAAAGCCTTGACCAACTCTTCCAACCTAAACACACAGACACACACACACACATACTTTCAATTAACTACTGTCACATTCCACGTCCCAATCCTTCTCCATCACACTTAGCACAAGCTCAACGGGCACTCAAACAGTTAATATTTATATCTGAGGAGTACTTCTAATGTTTAAAATGTGGGTCTGGTCAAAGAAAACTATTTACTTAAATGCGTGTTCCAGCTCAACTGGGCTGGCCTGTTGATAAACTATCACAGGATGAAAGTCCAAACATTGGTTCTTCAAGTTCTGGAACGGGCCACTGGAAAAGACCAAACAGGCAACCATCCAGACGGATCCAATCTAGACACGACAATGTGCGGTTTTTATTTTCCACTGTTGCATGTTCGGCGTAGAAACACGCTAGGTTTACATGATGGAGGACTTAAAACAAACGTAGAGGTCTTCTTTCAGGGGCTTGCAAGACTTCTTCTGCTTCTGCGATGCAAAGTTTGATAATGTAAAATGCCCTCTGGTGCCAGCTATAATGTTTTGTTAGATGGAAAAACATCTTTAAATGGAAGAATTTGATAGTTTTTCAAAGGCGTTAGGTAACATGCTATGTAGCAAATGGTGCAAATGAATCTGGGTAGGGGTTGATACTGAACCATACCTCACCCTCCTAAGTATTGAAAGAAGCAGAACATTCTCCTGGAAAGATAAAAATCTGTATGCCTGAGGATATATGAGCATTTGGAAATGTGACAACAAATAAGCCAGGATATGTGCAATCACTCAGCACTGGGGATGAGTCAAGGCATAAACCTGAGAGGAAACAGCAACAAAAAAAAGTCAGCGTGTCCAGTGAATGTGGTCACAACAGACATCATTAAAAGTTCCCTGTGTGATTTGACCACAAACAGGGGGAAATCGAGGATAATCACTCGGGTACAGAGGAAATAATAAAAAGACTTGACTGGAGGGACGAAGGCGTGGTAAATTCATCAGCACTGGAGGAGACGTGTGCCAAGTCCTCGATGGAACCTCTGGCCTGAACTCTGGCCCGGACTGACTGGGTCGCTCTGCCATTTAAGTATGAGCAGAAATAAAGCATTCCTGGCTGAAGGAGAACTCTGGGAAACTCCATTAGATCTGGTTAAGGCTCAGTGAATGAGGTTTCAAGTCAGCATCGATGCATAGCCAACAGCATAAGTTATGTAGGCACTTTAGGCAAACCCCAAATACTTATAAATCATGAAACATATTTGCTAAAGAATCTCTGGGTTTCAAGCATTACAAATACAAATTAGAGTCTAAAAAAAGGCAATGTGCTGTCCTCCATGGGTCTGAGACGCACTTTAAACATCCTAGAAGGCTGACGGGGCCAACGCAGCACTATACACGTCTGCACTGTCCTGAGATGACTGGCTCACCGAGGTCACATCATTATACACACACACACACACACACACACACACACACACACACACATAATGTACAACCCGTGATCCTGTGGTTAAAGGCCTCCTGTGAGCTCCTCTCGAACATTCTTATTTAACTCAGGGGCGAATTCACGAAGCCATTACACGGCTTTTGTGGAAAATAAATGGGTGCAAAAAAGAGAAAAAGAAACATTGTAATTTCCAAAGCACCCACAAAGGGTGAACTGCATCGCTTACTGTGACACTGAGCAAATAACACTGATGACTGACTGCTATTTGCTTGTAATATTAAATAAGGTCAAATGAAATGAAAAAAAAAATGGCAAAAATAGTAAAATTAACAGAGATCAGCGCTACTTGCTACACCCAGTTACAGTGAAATTATTAAGCATATTGCATCAACTCAGGATATATGGGCCAAGTAAGCATCTGTTTGACAGTATATTCTGGACTTCAGACCCTCACTAAACTCAAGCCCAATTTACACTACTGATGTTCTTTCAATTCCAATTATAGACAAGTGGGGGCGGAAGGTATTTTGACTAAAATCATGAAACTAGAAGATCTAAGTTATCCAGAGAGACTGACTGGATTGAAGGACGACATACTTCTGGATCTCCTCCACAGTAAGCTGGTCTTCCCTCTGTCCTCCTGTCAGCATTGCCAGCTCTTCCTTCAGAGACTGGTTCTCCCTCTTCAAACGGGCTATAAGCTGTAATACAAACATAAAAAGCAGAGTTAGAGGTCTCCTGTAAGTGCACCTATACACAATTCAAAGCAACACATAAGTGCACGTCCAGTGCAGACCAAAAACACACTAACGCACACACACAATGGCTATTTTGCTGCTGCCAACTGATGAGACAATCCTTCTAAAAAATGATCTTGAGGCTCATCTTGCTGATGCATTTTGAGGACACACTTAATTGATTCCAGACAACTGGATGCTCCAGCGAGAATATAGAGGAAGCAAAACGTAAATTAGCATTAAAAAGCTACAGTGGGAAGAAAAAAACAACAACACATAAAACCTTTTGCTGCTGTCT
The DNA here is from genome assembly GCA_028566105.1 of Hypoplectrus providencianus. Taxonomy (NCBI): domain Eukaryota; kingdom Metazoa; phylum Chordata; class Actinopteri; order Perciformes; family Serranidae; genus Hypoplectrus; species Hypoplectrus providencianus. The sequence continues at coordinate 18,717,498 of JAOWBC010000248.1, read as the reverse complement.
GTCCGCACGTGTTTGGTTTAGGCCATGCACACTGAGCCAAAGGGGTGGTTGCTGTTAGTAACCGCTGTCCGGGTCTGGTTACTGTATATATATGTAAAAGCAAAAAATCTCACCAAGGCCAGACATAGCTTCTTGAATAAGTACTTAGATAGCAATCTGTGTAAAAAAAAAGAAAAACAGTCACAGCACGAATGTCTATTAATGTTAAAAATCATCATCAGAGGAAAGACTTTTTGACGGAACCAGGCATGGCTGTTACACAGTAATTTTTTTTTTTTTCTAAACTGTGAATCCCAGGTCATAAAAGCAACCTATTATAGTAATTCTCATGTATAGACAAGCATTTGGGGTTTCTATTAATGCATGTTTGCATGCTTAAATGTTTGGGAAAACACTTGTTTTTCTCCACATACTGTTCATGGCTTCAACCCCTTTTGGCTGAGATATTTTGTGTCTTTGAGTCTCCTTCCAAACAAGCCCAGTCTGCACTGGTCTGGGTCTTCTACATCTGTGCTCTTGCAATCTCTGAACTGTCTGTCTGTCTCCAGCTCTGGGCTTCTTGACACATAACCTTTTGTCCCTGAAAGATAAGTGTGTGTCTCTCTCTTTTTCCTTTCTCAAAGGGTCCATGCCTATAGAGGTCAGTTTCAGTGGCCTCATGTCAGTCTAGGCAGAGATTAGCAGGCGTCCAGCTACCTAGCACCAAAGGATTAGTGAGTTCAGATCATAAAGAAAGTGGCATGACATGCATGTAGGAGTAGCAGTAAAGATCTTCCACTGATAACAGAACTGTTGTTTTTGTGTTTTTTTCTTTTATGCTATTCTGTGTTTTAATGCTCTATAGACAAGAGGTGTGTACAGTTTAGATTAAAACTGACTAAAGCTATACAACTAAACTGAATGTTGATAGACTGAATAAATGTATCATCTGCTGAAGTTATTGCAATTACTTTAAGGCCTCAAAAAACAAAATCTCAAAATTTTGTTCTCTGCATTACTGTCAGTGCTGCTTTTCATAATTATTATTTGTGCAACAGAGCTGTAAAATGGGATTAAGTCCTAAATCTCCTGGTCCACATCAGGAGCAAGAGGTTAAAGCTGAGCCCACTTGACATGTGCCCTTAATGCTGAGCATTAGCAAGGTGCTGCAACTTGAACTTGTGATGCTATGATTGTGAAAGGGGACACATACATGAAAAACATCCCATAACAACTGATACATCTAATAATAAGACCTGGATTTGATTTGTCTGTAGTTTATTGTACAAGATGTTAATTGGCCATTTATCATATGCAAAATCCATGAAAAACAAGAATCAGTGCATGAAAAGGATGACCCTTTCTGCATTACATCTAAACACAGACGTGTAATTACAGGCTAATGTTAGGCCAACACCAAAAATCAATGGATGGTGTAGTTATTGAAAGGAGGCCAGACCAGTTGCAATAAAACTTCTGCACAAATCACACCACAAAACAACACATGAAACCACCTAAAAAAACAAGTGGTGATTGTTCTTTTTCTCACATGACCCACTTCTTTCTTCAGTATAAATCCCACTTAACGATCACCACTGGATTTGACCACACCATAAAATACAGAAGCAGACTGAAAGGCTGGAATGGTCTCAGTGGCAAAGAGCAAATACAAGTGAAAGTGGCCACTGTACCAGAGTCCCATATTGACACTCCTGACACAAAGTTGCTAAGGAGCTAGGCTGTATAGGGAAATCTAAACCAAGGTCAAAGGTCAGACTGAGTCATCTAATTGAGCAAAGAGCCACCAAATTCGTAAAGCCAGCACATCTTGTAACTGGAAAGTCAAAACCAGTCATACAGTCAGACATTGTCAACTCAAGATGCTCTTGAGAAGAACCAGACCTGCATTGTGGTTTTTGGGTAGGTGCCACTTAGCTAAACAAAAATTTCACCCCAAATCCACCCTGTATCATATTTTCTAACATCATAGTTGACCATCCCTCACCAGAGCCGCTCCCTGTATCTCTTTTTTGGAGTCCTTGGTCTGATGTAATTCTCCCAGCTGCATCCTGAAGAACTGACCGCCAGTTGTTGGTCAGCGGAATCGTGCAATCTATTTCAGAGCGCCGAGCCCACACTGGTACCGCAGCACCACGGCACGCTTCCATACACTGGGAATAAAAACTGACTCATGCCATGTGACTGATGATGCCAGCACATAATGCTGAAATCCAAGTGAGGGCAATAAGGCAACATGAAGATTGTTACGTAGATAAAAAAAAAAATACAACACAACATTAAGTTAGTGTATCTCTTCTATGTACAGACAAACATGAGATACAATTACTTATCTGAATATTTACTATGCATCCAGTGCAGAAAACCACCCACAGTTGACTGTAAGCACCGCAGTATAACCACAGGTTATGCCTACAATGCATATGTATTACACTGCAGAGTATGCCACTCACAAACATGCTGCAATTAGTGGGGCCTCTTTTAATGAGGGAAGAGGGCTCATAGTTTCCCACTACACCTAAACATGTACAAGGTCTTTCATTCACCACAACAAAATGAGAACACATGGGCTATGTTCCATGCAGGGCACCATTTAGGCATTAAGACTAAGGCAAGGAGCTGTGTGCAGAACCGCAGCACTACACTCTTCTGTCCTGACAAATGCCAGGCTCTCAGATGGGATAGATGAGTGAGCTATGGAGAGCAAGCACCCGCAGGAATGTTCACACCCGCTTCCCAAACATGTCTCTGGTGGGTTATAGGCAAGATTCTGTTTGACTCACAGGTATGCGCTAATCAGAGCTGTCTTCTCAAGATGTTGTGTGTATCTTAAAGTGAGGGGAGACTCCAGGTTCAGGAGGGTCACAGAGCCTCTTATTACCCTCTGCTTAGCTGCATAACAACACCTTGAGATCAACTTTTTTGACCCTTTGAGAATTCCAGAAAAAAGTTGCAATTCAGCTCAAGTCAAAGTAAGCACCCTCTGCACACAGTGCTGTAATGTCCATTAAGTTACAATTGAAATAAAAGTAGACTGAGATTATATTGGAAGATCTGATAACTGTTGACAGCTTCCTCTGCCTCCAGACCAGGACCAGCCAGATCTAAATGGAGGATTATGACTGACCTAAGTGCTGTTAGAGCGCCCAACAGTGCCAGCCTTATATGGTGTGGTCACTGTGGCTGACTTCATTATGATCACAGGTCATTTTCAACACCTCATTCTTTGCCGCTCCATGAGAGACTTGCTAAATGTTTTGTCTGGTCTGGCTGGCTTCCTGCTGATGGGGATATGAAAAATTGCATTTTGTAGCCTGCAGGCTACAGTAAAGGTCCGTTTAGGCAGCATGTGGTCTGAACGATGTACCAAACACTGACTCCAACATTGCGCAAAGCAAACTCCAGGTTTCAAATCAATTACCGCAGCCGGCATGTCCAAAAGACAGTGTGCCTTCAGACAGGGGCAGGCCAAAAAATGGGAGTCTGACTGTCACCCCAAACCACAATAAATGACATCATTCTAATCTGCAAACTGCACTGTTGGCTTAACTTTTTTTCTCAGCAATCCAGGCAGAGAGATAGAAGGAGAGACAGAGAGACGGGAGCAACGAAGAAAATGAGAAACACACTAAAAAGGAATAAACGGAGACAAGAAATTTGCCCGCGGAGTTTGGGTTTGCCTGGAGCTGTAACTGTGCCGGACCCAATTGGGAGCAGCCAGACACTGTCACAATTACTGGGCCGGCCGCAGACTCTCTTAAAAATACCTCTGCAGGGTTTGCAAGTGGCCAGCCAAGTCTCACTAGCAGTAATACAGTAGCAGTTGATCCTCGGGCAGATCTGGGTGGGAGGGGAGGAAGCGGATATAGCTGTGATGACTTACTACTGTATATCCCTCCAGGGGCCTTTACAACAACTCCCAGGTCTGCTTCCTGGCATACTACAATAGGGGAAGGTGTGACAAGAATTGTAAAAGGAGAAAGTGAGGAAGGGAAACCTTGTGTTTTTCCTCTCCTTATTTACATAATGTGTACCAGTATGTAACAAAAGACAGATATAGAAGCGTAAGGTCTGTGCAGTGGCCTCTGCAACCACAATCCAATGATAGTATACATATACTGTAGTTACTACAATCCCCAAAAACACTGTGGGACACTGGGTAAAACTTAAATAAAACCAATGTGTGATTAGACATTGACATATATTCAATATGAAAGGGCACAAAGACAATAATTTTAATGTTTACCTCATCAACCTAATGGATTTTTTAAAATATATGCTTTTTTTAGTTTGTTGCCAGCAACACATTTAAAAAACAACAACTGTGTAAGTTGATCTGAAAGGGTTATCCTCAAAAGGCTCAACTGTCTCAAGCAAAAATGGGATGAGGGTCTTTTACAGGACTTTTACTTGTAGTGGAGTTATTATATTGATATTAGTGCTTTTTTTTAAGTAAGGGATCTGAACAGTTCTTCCAGCACTGGCTAAAAGGCACATTCAGGTTTTGAGCAACATGTGCTCCAATCCAGACAACAACTTTTCCAGGGACATCCTTGCTTTACTCAGTAAGACAATGCCAAGCCACGTTATGCCTGCCTGCAGTCCAGACATGTCTCCCATTGAAAACCCATGGCTTATTATGAAGTGCATAATAGGGTGACCAACACTCTGGACTGTTGAGCAACTGAAGTCATATATGAAGCAAGAATGGCGAAGAATTTTGCTTTCAAAACTTGTAACCCCAGTGGGAAGCATGTTGCAAGCATCAAATTCAGTGCATATTTACAACAAAAAATGTTTTTTTTACCTAAACATTATATATATTGTCTTTATAGAGTTTTCAATTAAATATTTATCAAAAGTATTCTAACTCTGTTTTATATGCCTTGTAAACAGTAAATGAACTACTCTCCATTCATATGTTACACTGTGTCCTAAGACCTTCTGGGCAAAAATGCACAACATTTTTACTTCTTTGCACGAATGTGCTTAGATACATTATTACCATTACAGCTTGATGCTTTCTCAAGAGGCTGTAAGGTATTGGGATAAATTATGCCATAACAGAATTGTAGGCATGTAAACAAGACAGAGAGGGAATGCAAACAGGACCTGGGAGCAGTCTAAACATTACAAGATGGACAGGCGTCCATGTGCTGAAGGTGGAAAACTGCTTCTTTTAGAATAACATGTGACATTGGAAAAACTAATTTGGTATTGGAAACCTAAAGAGGACACTTAAGCACATGGTGGGTTACATCTAGTTACATTTAGAAGCTGGATTCTCACTGCAACTCAATTGCTAATCAGTTTAGGTCTGGAAGCTCTGAGGAGGGTCTGGCCATAATGAAACGGCACATTAAGTCATGCTTCTGTGGTGTGATTGTGTGGCTAAGACATGGTATTTGTAGTGACTGGTGAAGTACTGCGAGTGTCTGGCTGTCTCACCAGCGCAGGATCCAGTTCTTCATTCAATATCGCCTCATTCTTGATGAGAGCCACGCGCTGAGCAAAGCGACACGTAGCGATGGACTCCTGCAGAAAACAATTTAAAAAGAGGATTGTTTTTTCTGCCTGAGGGAAAAATATCAAACCTAATAGCTCCTATTTAATTTAGTTCTCCTCCAAGATATTTACTCATGTGTATGCAAACAAAGAGTCGAAAAAGATGTTCATTGTGTTCTTTATAGACACAGCTGGTGAGGCCCAACTGTCCTTACGTTTAGGTTCTTCCTGTCCACTGCCATAGTGGCAATCATAGTTGTCATGCAGTTGCCCCCAAGGCTGTCCCTCAGCACTGAAGTCAGCATAGAGTTCCTATAGGGAATATGGGTCCGGTTCCTCTCTGACAAAGCTATGATCACCTGAGGAAAAGAGTCGTGAAATGTAAATCAAGACAGATGGAGAAAACAAAAAAAATGCTGATAGTAACAAGTAAGGAAAATGTCATGAGAAGTGCTGGTTATAACTGTTCAAACAGGAGCTGCAAGACGGCCATTAATCAATGTCAAATGTCTGGAATAAAATGAATTATGATGAAACTAAGTGACTGAACAAATGAAGTAGCGTGAATTGGCAGGAAACACTTTTTCCCCCCTCATGTAGGAGAGCATAAAACCTGCTTTAGAAATCAAAAAAAGACAAATGTGGGACCTTTCATTTAGAATGAAAAATTATGTTTCAGAAGTGGCTACCTGCTGCAAGTAATGGAGAGAGCGGTTGATGTACTTGGCCTCAGTGAGCAGCTGTCCATTCAGGCCGGTCTTGTAAACTCGATCCGATCCAGCTAAGTCCACCAGGTGGAGCTTGGAGCGCCGCAGGGTGGCCGAGCCCGGCTCCCGTCTGCACAAGTGCACGGTGAAAACACAGTGGGAACGTGTAGATGCCTGGTTCATCGGAGTCTGGAGATGAGAGGAGAACTGAGTGGTAACAGAACATTATCTAAGACGTCTTGAATGAGTACACATGGAGGACACAAAGTGAGGGAAATTTTTTCTCCATCTGCTGTATTTTCCTAATTGAAACAACAAAAAACACGATTCCTTTGATTCTTATTTTCTTGCTCCCGCAGCTTTGAAGATCAAAGCCCCACCATGTGTAACCGATGAGCAGTAAACACATGGTGGCAGCTCTACAAAAGCTGAGGTTGCTTTTCAGATGGTCACTGAAACAGCAGAAGTCAGGTTTAGACCAGGAGGAGACAGAAATAGAGTATGAGTCACTCTGCACAAACAAGCCTTATTAACTATTGGAGGATGGGTTACTCATGAATTCCTCGATGAGAGAATAAACAGGAAATTGACATTCTCTGACAATGTGCTGAACATAGACCTTTTTCTGTTTGCTTGTCGGCAGCTTGGACACGTGATGGTTGCTTAAATTCACAGCTTTTAATTAGAATAACCTTACATTTATTAGCTTCTGATCAAGGCTGGGATCATTTTCCTTTTGTGGAAGGCAAATTCATCGCAGAAATGGACATAACTTACATATTCTCACTGCTTGGAAACATCATCATAGACATACCAGGTCATTCATTCTAGAAAAGGTGCTGTGACCCTCACTGGTTGTTGGCTAAAATGTGCCAACACCTGCCTGTTAAGTTCATGACAGCTCATGACAGATCTTTCACTATCTTAACCCACCGCTGTCATCTCTTTCCTCAGTCCAAATTCCCTTCACTCTGCACGCGTCCTCGGAGTATTGCTTTAAAGTAATATGAAACAGCCTTGAGAAGTGATCACATTCCTAAAAGGACTGAATAAAGGGTCAAGAGTAGGATAGGATGAAGATGTCCATGTTGAAGAATGAGTTTTCCAGTCTCAACGCTGACGACTCTTTCCACACAAATAAGCACGATCTAAATGCTGGTAAAACTTTGATAAATGGCCTGTATTGTATGTAAATGTGTACTACATAAGTGTAGTCTAGTTTGTGCATATTATTGATGGAAAGTACCTTAGTTTATGTATTCAAGTGCTTTTTATTTTAGTAAATGAGAAAAGAATTCAGGTAAGTGTACTATATATGGATATTTCTGTTTATTTACTTATATTACTATTCTACAACAAAAACTTTATGAAAATAGGATTTTATTGCGACTCTGTTGTATCCGGCCTCACTTATTTTTGACT
>JAOWBC010000248.1:18698464-18709767 GCA_028566105.1 Hypoplectrus providencianus | reverse complement strand
TTTGGACCACATGCTATGCAACCTGTTCACCCCCACCAGTTCATGAGGCAGTTAGGATGTTGAAAGGAAGAAAGTTCCAGGCCCTGCATCCCCACATGAGAAAGGGAAGTGAAACAGGGACATAGAAAAAAAGACCAGATGAGAGGAAATGTTTCCTGGTGAGGTTGAAGGAAGGGTGAGGAGTTGAGAAGGTGTGTTTTATTTCCTGTCCAATAAAAGTGTAGAGGGGAATGCCAAGTCTCAGAGCGAGTGAGCTCATGGTCTGCTGAGTGTAGCCTGAATGGATGTGTCATCTTTTATCCACATGGCTGGGAGCAACAGAAGAAAGAGAGTATTAGTGTTAACTTCAGTTGAAGTCTATGTGGAGTAAGGACCTCTGGGATGATTCTGGCATTGACAAATTGACCAGACTGAAAGTTCTTTGTTCAGTTTAGCCTCAAGAGAAACCTTTTTGTTTAGAAGTCCCAGTGAGAACGAGTTCACAGAAGTCTCTGTGTGGGTGGACTGTACTTTGGGCTCCCCACTGGACTGTGAAACGCCCCGATTGCCTGATCAACAGACAAATCTAACATCCAAGAATGTGTTTCCACTGAAGTATAAATAACCCCAGGTTTTACAGCAGTGGATCCTGGGAGTGTGTCCTCAAGGTAGATGAATAACAAATGCATTATTGTTTTGCCAATGGGCTGTGTTCGGTGGTGTTCAATTTCTCATGCATAACAAAAGACTGCACTAGCTATTAAATTCATTTCTGAGTTCCGGAGAAATTCCATCTTGAACCCCCAAACTATTTCCCTTGCACTGGTTTTGTTTCATGGACGAATCCCAGCCACATCACAAACTGACTTTGAAATGAAGTCTCTGATTGAAACCTGATTATCCAGTTCACTTTTACTGTCTGTTATTTACTTACAAACTAGCAACAAGAGTAAACAAGGTGAGATCAGCCCTTTGCTCCAAACCTCAGGTTGCAAAGTAAAAGCCGACCCAAAACATGTCTCATCAGCATGGGGAGTCTGGGTGTCTGAGTGTAGAAAAGAACTACCGCAACATAAACAGAAATTACAGAGAGAATGCTTGGTTTTACTGGGAAAAGGCATGGTAAAGGGACCACAGGGGACCAAAATAATATTTTAGAAGGGTCTTAAGGTAGCCTCTAGGGTTTATATTGCATTGGTGGACAAGGAAATACCATTTATGCCACTAACCATGGGAGTGGTCATGTATTTCTGCATGCTGGCTACAAACCTTACACAACATTTCATGTTTGATGTGTGAATTAAAAAAGTAAAAGTCCCAGCTTGTATTTCTTCCAGTGTATAATCTTTCTAACCTCTGCAATCATACGATTGGTGTCACCCAGGAAGAGCAGATTGAGAGCCTCCTCCTCGTTTGCTGCCTGTTGCATTGAAAGGTTCCTGAGATGGATATTCTGGTCTGGATCTTCCATTATGAGCACCTTCCTGGAGAGGAAAGAAAAATGTTGTTAATGGAAATTCCAACATAATAAATGAACTTGGAATTAATAATAAAAAATGACAACAAGGTTCAAAGCCAGTCAAAAACAAATAAATCCAACAGTGGAGCAATCATGAAAAACTAATCACGTCAGTTATGTCATTCATTTCCCTCCCGTCCTGTTGGCTTTGCTGAGTTTTAAATCCAAACAAACCACATCTGCAAGTCAGTGTGGGCTGCGACCTAGTTTGACACATGTGCTTTATCTATCCGGGGGTTTAGGACTTGATAATAGACAGGACTTGCTTTTTAAAACAAACAGGTGATTGGTTCGTGCCCACTTTGCCCAAGCCCTTTGAAACACAGTTAGCTTGGACAGATGGGGCCAAAATGACCTTACCATGTTATTTCCATCACGCCACCACAGTTGTGACAGTATAGCTTCTGGATTGAGATGTCATAGTGGGTGGAATGACTGAAGAACACATGTTGCTAATTATGTTAGCATGTGTAGGTAATTGAGGTAGTTTGATAAAACAGTATTAATTTGAAAATGATTAAAGGCCTCCACTCTGATAGGGATATTTTCCTAAACAGACAGCAACTCAAAATAATATCTGCTTTTTGTATTTTACACAAATACAAAAAATGTTGTTGAATTAATTTACAGCACAAGCTGTTCAGCATTTAGATGTGGAATGTTAACGCATGATGGAAATTATGCACAGCCAAGAAGAAGTAAAAAAAATAAAAATGTCAAAAAGACAAGAATGGGGTAGCCAGTGAAAGACAGAAACAGACCAGCAAGTTAAGAAGAGAAATTTGTCAGTGCCACAGCTTCTTCTTGAATCAGCAAGTGTGGCCACAGCATGGTTAACAACGGGCACTGTCTATTTCCAGAAGACTGTGATTTGTGGGTATCTAAACCTTGAGCTGGATCCTCTGTGAAAGGAGGGAAGAAATTGAAATGGAACTGGTACAAGAAAATATAAGACAAACACCAAAATGATGTACCAAGATGATGATGTTCCTGGAAGGTCAAAGTCAAGTATTGAGTATGACAAAAAAAGGGGAAAAAAATTAAAAATAAAATCATAAACAGACAAACCTCCAGACAGATGGAATTTATAATTACAAAGCAAGACGGACATAAAGTAAAAATAAATGAAGATGAACAGTATGGAGGAGATAGTTTAAAAAAAAAAAAAACAGGGTGAAGCAAAGCAACAAAAGAACACAAAGCGAGAGCAAGATGAAGAGGTAGATAGACACAAAAAAGGAATTTCCCTCCAGCTGCAGCAGAAACTCACTATGAAAAACAATTTCTCCACATGACCCTCTTGCTCTCCACTCCAAAGTCTGCCACCAGGTTGACCACATACATTGCTGTCCCACAGTCTCATTATGTCAGCTGGCAGTTCTTAGTGAGGTGGTAAATACTAGAGTCTCCATATTTCACCACACAGAGACAAGCCAACATGCCAGGCTTTCAAACTTCTGTTCAGAAATTAGACTAAACCCACATGTGTTTGGAAGAATAATGGAATGGTGATTGATCTTTTTAAATTTTAAAAGCAGATTTATTACTTGGAGTTGATATATTCTTCAGGCTTATTAAAACTATTTACACTAAATTTACACAATTATAAATTGAACACTTACGGCAAGTCCTCCAGCCGAGATGCTTCATGGCGGGAATCCAGCAGGTCATATCCCATCTCGTTGTAGATCTCCAAGTAGGAGATATGTGCGGTATAAACATTACTGCTGTCCTGTGGAGAATAAAAGTATGTTTAATTGGACTTGGTGAATAATTGTTGCCTTGAGTGTTGGAATATAGATGCTTTGCAGCACAGATAAGTAAAATACGCTTTACCTGGTTGAAGCATTCGTACAGGTAGGAAAGGGTGCGGGGAATAATGCCACGATCACTGTAGCGCTCAGCTCCTCCTGTGATGGTAAAGGTCTTCCCACTGTCTGTCTGGCCATAGGCAAATATGGTGCCATTATAGCCATCCAACAGGCTGCACAGAAAAACACACATATACACATTAAACAAAAACAAATGTTTGCATTTACAACAACTTTTTTGTAAAGGTTGAAGCACTCCCCTGAGATCGGTGGTTGACCCTTAACCTTAATTTTGGGATCCCCGATACCACAACTGTCCATCTTTCTAGCTTTGAGTAATTCATTGATATCTGCACAACAAATTTCTGCAGTTTGTGTGACAAAACAGAGAGCAACCGGCTTAAAGTGGTAATGTCAGTTTTGTTTTTTTGTTTTTTGCATAAAGCAGCAAATAAGTAAATAATTTGCATCCTGGGCTACTGTAACATTGCAATCTTAATTTGCAAGACAGCACTTGACTGTCAAGTATATTTCTAAGCAAACACAAAAAGTCAGAGTAATTGATTCTGACACACTAAACCCACAGGAGAAGATGGCAGTGACTGGAGAACTGCTATGGCGACAGACATCTGCCGGTGAGGGAGGAATGTCTCAGAGTATGAGTGAAGGAAAAGGCCCGAACCCATTCAACTAGGCTGGGTCTGGTGAATTTTGGTTTGGCACTGATCTGCCCTTCTGCACGTGCACAGGGCCATGGAAACCGACGGGATCTAGTTCTGTTTGAATGAAAGAACATCCAGAATGCTGGTAGTCACAGCAGAATGAAAAGGGCTCTGACACATGAGCTTGCATCAAAGGTGAGGATAAACTCCCTCACTTGCCAACTGCAAAGAAAAGGATATCTTGACACTGTATTTTTGAAGATGAATTATGAACAAACTTAAGCCTCTCACTTATTCTAGTGGGATTGCCAACCCAATATTAGAGCAGTGTGTGGGTTTCCTTTCCTGTGTACTGCACAATTCCACACCCTGCATGAGAAGGGTAAGGGAAAAAACTGCATGTCAGTTTATATAAAACACTATGTCCACTTATGAGAACGGTGGTTGGTTGGACGGCCATTGGGCGTCCATTTAATCTGGCGTGAGTCACAGCGGTGATTGGCAGCGGGGAGAAAAGACACAGGCTCTGTGTTTAGTTTAATGTCAGTGCTAATGATGCGGCCTCAGCCGTGCCACTGAGGCTTGGGCGTTTCCCAATGCTTGTTCCTGTTTACACCTCAGCTTTCCTGGAGATTGGGAACTCATCGTCCAGAAGATCCTTGTTCTTCCTGATCGTTTTATGGGAAGCAGTAAGTCCAATATTTCGGGTAATAGGTTTAAGAAAAAAAACTGAACCGACCTCCATTCCTCTTTGAACTGGAGCTACAGTTTTCACAGCCTTGCGAAATGGGATTACAATGTAGATAGAGGGTTTGCCTTGCCAGCCCGACATCATTACGTTGGCTCTTCCTCTCCTGAAGCTATTAATGCTGGTTTGTTTTTAAACTACTGTGTTGGGGTTGAAATGACTGGTTTCGGTTACACCGCAGGAGAGACAGAGACTAGTGTGCAAGTAAACGAGTTAGAGCTTTTGGCTAAACTTGATGTGTGCCAAGTATGACAGAGTACCAACCAAAACATCAACCTGACAGTTATTGCTAGCTGAGAGGATAGGCGCCTGCATGCATGAAACAGAGTTTCGGTGCGGTGACAGCCGAACTGCTGCGATTCAAAGTGACTGCTGTCTAAACCTGAATAAATGTTTCCTGACTAAAAGAGCTTTAAGAAAAACATTCTGTCAGTCAAAATTTGACTCTGTTGTGATTAATGTGGCCGAATAAGCTTCTGTAACTGGAACCAGGTCAATATCAACAAATGCTGCCTAGTTATCAGCTCACCAACTGGGCTTCACATAGCTTATTCTGTGCCAGTCCCAACTAAGGTTCCTGTCATAATCTCTGTCAATACTTCTTGTCGCAATGTTCTGCGGCTAAGTCTTAGACTATTCCTGCGATGTTGTTTGAAAGAAACTCATTTTTATAGGAAATGGGGGGTGAGGCAGGCAGGATTATTTCCATTTATCCAATCCCTCCTTCTTTAAGTCACTGCGGTGGGACTGGATTTAAAAGGTTAAAACTTTGTGGAATTCAGAACATTCGGTGTGTAAACAGGCATCCTACAGAGGGGGCAAAGAAATGACAGTGGACTTCGAAATGTCTGATTGGGGAGACAGATTGGTCATGGCTAGACAGGATGACTAGTCTCCTCAAGGCTGCAGACATTACAGTCATATCAAAGACCAAAAGACGCCAAACTGAAGTTGATATAGCAAGACACGGCCTGGTTGTGAGTGAAAACTTTTTAACCTGATGTTTACCATCTGCCACAACAAAGAGGGAACTGTTAAAATGTTGGCTGGGGAGGGCAACCTAATACCCGAGTCAGTGAACCTGTTTCACAGGTCAAATACATCCAAGTTCTTAGTCAGTCAATCCAGACGTCTCACCCTGTTGTTTATACGTCTTCTAATAGCAAAGATAATGCAAAGCACTTGTGGGATTCCACAAATAGCCCCTATTGTGACTAAGAAGCCTGGGGGATGGAATCAAGGTGGTGGGCTAAATTGAGCCAGGAGGACAGAGGCTGGCGAGGAGGAGAGGAAGAACTGTGTTCACGTAACAACAACACAACAAACATTTAATCACAGGAAATTCCAAGTGAATTCCCTCTCCTGTTGGCTGCTCTCTTTGGAAGTCAGTACTGATTGAACAAGTCGAAGCGAGGAGAAGAGCTCTCACAGTCACTGTAAGAGTTTTTTTTTTTTGTGGAAATGGAGTTTAGCCTGTGAATGGACTAAGGAGTACTCAAGTACTGTACAAATTTGAGTACTAAAATACCGCTGACATAAAAGCAGCAATGATAACAATACAAGAATATATCTGGAATACATATAGTGATCTAAACTGGGTCAATCTGCAAGTACTTTTATTTTCAAAACTTTAAGAACATTTTGATGCTGATACTTTTGTACTTTTACTTAAAAAAGTTCTGATGGTAGGACTTTGATTATCTGAGTACTTCAACAGCATGTTAGTAGTACTTCTACTTAGGTAATGGATCTGAATACTTCTATGTAAAACTTTAACTCCCTCTGTGTAAAACTTTAACTCCTGATCAACTCCTGATATTCACTGTCATCAAATGAAAATATCAAATGGTAAAAATGTGACCCTCCTCAGGTCAGAAACACTGTTCAGGTCTGATAATGATAATGAATGACGACACTTATGCCCTGAAAAAATTTAATACATAAGGGGTATATCAATATTTTAAATAAGAAGTGCAGGTAGATTACATGAAATAGTCTTGACAATTTGATTTCAAGGCCCAGATTTGTTAGCAGATCACTCCCATGAATGTTGCCATCATGCAGGACAAATTAAACATCAACTCAAAATAAGTGAGTAGCTACAGTACATAATCTCTGTGTTGTGGCTTGAAAATGTTCTCACACTCACGATGGCACAGTGTGCCATCTTGCCTGCCAGCTCAGTCCACTTAGTGGTTTAAGTATGTAAAGTCCGCCAAAAATCACAGACACCCTCCATTTCCATCTTAAAGAAAGCTGAGCTTTACTGACTTCCTGTCAACAGGGATGGCTAAAGCCTGTGTGGCCTGACCACAGCCTGCAGAGATGAGCACCGCTGGGCTCAGGTGGGCAGAGATTAGTGAATGAGATAAATAAGTTTTATTTTCAAGGCTTCGTGAATAAATCATATAAACTTCACCATGGGTCATTTTTAATTTTTTACCTGTCTGCAACTGGTTTGGCAATGTTTTCAAATATTTCTTCTTGTTTAGTAGCTTGATCAAACACCTTCTGGAACCTGGAAAAAAGGGAGTACAAGTATAAATACATTTTGATGCGGATTATGTCTTACTTCTACTTAAGTAAGAGATCTGAATACTTTGTCCACCCATGAACAGAACATTGATGTTGCTGGTTTCTCTCAAGCATCTAAGGCGCAACACAATTAGCCACAGCAGAACTGAATAAGCACAAAAAAGCAGTCTATTTAATTTCCCAACTGGCTGAGGAGGAGTTTAGTCATTCTGTTTTCTAAAGCAGTCTCAGCCTGTCATGTTATATGCCACAGAAAGATGAGAGTGATGTGAGAGGAATCCGCCCAGGAAGATTGTTAAATGTGGAAATTTTATTTCTATAAGGGCACAAGGGAACCTCCACAGGCTATTATAAGACTTGTGGTTTTCAAAGGCTCTCAGTGTCCACTGCTGTCTGACTCCCTAACTGTGAATTTAGGGCTTGGAAGCGTGGCACGGGCCCTGCCCAGAGGGTATATAAGGCTGCAGCTTTCACCACCAGCGTTAAACAGATGTTCTGGCTCTGCACTGACACAACTGGTGGATGAATTATTGATGGCAAAAGTTGTTATGCAACCTTGAGAGTGTAAATTCTGATGAGGAACACCTTCCTCCATTTTTTCATTTATCCTAAATCTAGAATTTAGTTAATCCAGTGTTGCAGATTTTTGGTTGGTTGAATGATTTTTGCTTCTATATTCTGGGAAACACTACTATAATAAACATAATTAATAAAGGGATATAAATTGATAGTTGATTACACTGACATTATAATATTCATTTTTCATTATTTTATCTTACTCAAAACAAACAATGAATTGATGATTGATTATGTTTCCTAATTATACGTAATGCTATCATGTATGCTATTTTTAAGTTATTGTTGCACACATTATAACATTTTATGTACTAATGGTAATGATTTCTATTTTTTGTAAACTGTCTACAAACATTCTTTGAATTGCTATTATGAAGTTGCAACTGATGAATAAAAAACCTTGATAAACGTTTAATAATTTATTTATTTTTTTAATTTTTAATGGTAAATAAATAGATGGGGTCAATAAAAATCTTCTCACTCTTTTACAAAGCACCATAAAAAAAATAATGGGGCCAAATAACTAATACTTAATGCCTTATGAACCACTTTTTGAAACCTTACAAAGTATGTAAATGTTTAATGTAATGTAAAGTAAGTATCATTATTAATTTTAATACTTTTTCTTCAAACAAACTGTTCTGTTTAGGGTTTTTTTTTTTGTTGTTGTTGTTGTTTTTTTTTTTTTTTACCTTTTTCAAGACATAACAAATCAGAAACGAAATGAATAACCATTTGTAGATTTCAAGGACATGATTTAATACCTGGAATCCATAGACGGAAAGTTTTAAAGGGGAAAAAAAAAAAATCACAGATCACTCTACCTGAACTTGAAGCACTCCCTCTTGTTGTTAACAAAACCATCAGCCACGTCCCGGGGCACCGTGAACTCCACAGAAGCACCTGTCTGCTCCTCACTGTCAACAGAGTACACCTGAGGGAGCCAGAGACAACAGTAGAGTCAGCCCTGCTGTGGCACAAAGCTAACAGACTGCTCTCTATTATCACAGAGGCCGTAGAAATGTACCACAGGAGAACATTTAAAGCAGCTACTGTATATAGGCATTTCTGTTTCCAAGGAGGAGACTGCTATATGTTCAATGATTTGCAGACTGTTATGGTATGTGGTACCATACATATAGCCCAACTTAAACACTAAGACAATACATCATGTTCATTCTAAAATATAAGTTTGGCCACTTGTGGTTTGGATAATGCATCCCCCGAAATGAAAAGATAGAGTTTATGAAGCATATATCATGTGGAAAGCAATAGAACGAAACAAGCAATCATGATCAGTGTACAGTAGAGTGTAGAAAGCTCTGCAATTTCACCAAAGCCTCAGGGGAGACAGGAAAAACTGTGAAACGTTAAACCAATATAGACTGGGCTCTAGCAGGAGAGGGCATTTTAAGTGAGGCTGGCTGGGTCGATCTAAACACCCCCACTGACTGTGTTTTTTTGAGCTTCGACATATGTTCTGGCATATGTTTCCAATGCACACTGATGGAATAACAACTCCCCAGGGTTTCAGGAATAAAAGATAAGATCTAAATGATTGGATTGTTGTTCACTGTCACTCAACCTGCAGCATCACCCCTTGACCACGACTGCTTTATTGTCTTCACAGGGGCACCTCAAAAAGTACCAAGGAGGTACCTGTGCTCGTCTCATTTCTCTGGATGTTGTCAGCTCAAGCTAACACAGAAATACACAAGTAATTTGATTAGTTCTTCCATAGGCTGTTAGGAAAATGGATATTTAGGAATACTTTGTCAGTATCTGAGCAGGTTAAGTGATTGATCCTACATTGCCTCCTGTCGTTTGTTTTTTCTTTTTTAATTTAGGATGAATTGTTTTTGCCATAATGGCATCTTTGTGATTAACCAGGTCTTTAGCAAAGCACTTTATGAGCTGTTGTTTTTTTAGAAGGTGCTTTAATTATGAAGATATCAGAGTCACTTGTGCTTCTTGATGGCCTTTTCTACATTTTTGGCATGTCAGAGCAGAAGTGTAATTAAAAGCATTAATAGCATTCAGGTGTGCCAGCTCCAGAGCTTTGGTACTTTGTTACTCCGTGATCTGGTATATGATTTATTGGACATTTAATGGAAGGGAGCCATCTTTATTAATATAATTAACTTTACTTGTCTTTCTGCTTTAACGTACCGAAATGTTAAAAATTAAACAGGTGTAGAAAGATGTAAACACGACTTGAGCAATATTACGTCAACATAGGTGTGTTTTGGCAGGTCAAACATGTTGCTTGCGATAAAATATTCCGACTGTATTACCAACACAAAGAGGCCTTGTTGATAACATCACGCTGACATGGCTAAGCTAGTTTTAATAAACATCCTGTCTAGCATGTGATAGTGACAGTGTACACTTTTGTGTTTGGATGCTTTAGCTGTCAACTTACCGCCGTAGTTGTTTTGGTGGGTTTAATGCGAGCATAGATCTGTATCGTCTGTTTCACCATGTTCAGTCTAAAAAGAAAACTATTTACTACAAAAGTTTGCTAGTTAGCTCGCAGGCTAACGTGACATTATTGACGGCGCTGCTCTCTGTAGTCTGTTATGGCTGGTTGCTAGGTGACGGTGGTCTCGCGCCTCTGTCAAAGATCGTCTATTTTACAGATTACTTTTTTCTTTTTTGCAGAAAAAGAAAAACAAATACTATTAAAAAAACAAAAAAACAAATACTAATTGGAAATAATAATAATAATAATAATAATAATAATAATAATAATAATAATAATAATAATAATAATAATAATAAACATTCAAAAATTAAACAACAAAAAGAAGGACAGTAAAAAAAAACAGTATTAAAAAATAAACAATAAAAAAAAAACGACAACCAATAAATCAACATATTTGGCAAAAGAAGAAAGAAAAACAATACCTTAAAATAAAACAACGTCTTTGGAAATAGAAATAAAATAAAGTATAATATGGTTCAGTAAACTTTCAATCTTTTTTCTCATTCTGTCTCTGCCTGGTTGTATAAATTGGTGATTTCAATATTTTGTTCTATTGTTTTCTATTTTTTTCTGTTTGTTATTCTCTTCTGAGCAGGTGTTTTGTATAATCAAGACAAAAGGTCACTGCAGGTTCAGTGACTCATTCAGTGTGTAAATTTACATAAGTGCAGGTGAAGGCACTCCCAGCACATTAGTCCAAAGGCGGTTTCTCAAATAGCTGCAACCACAATTGACAGATTTGACGGTCACAGATACTTTAGAAATAGAAAATCACATATTGAAATCACAGCTAAGATAATGGTTGTTTTTATAGGTATTGTAGATGCTGTATAGAAGCCTTTACAAACCAACGACAAATATAGGTTTGTACATACACCCCATAAAGTTGGATTGAAAGATAATAATAATAAGTCATTCATTCATTTTCCGAACCGCTTCATCCAGGTAATCCCGGGTCACGGGGAGGCTGTGCCTATCTCAGCCGGCT
>JAOWBC010000248.1:18683553-18696892 GCA_028566105.1 Hypoplectrus providencianus | reverse complement strand
TCGAACTTGCGACCCTCGGCACCAAGCACTCTTGCTGTAAGGCATGAGTGCTAACCACTGCGCCACCGTGGGGCCCATAATCATCATCATCATCATCATCATCATCATAATAATAATAATAATAATAATAATAAAATTAACTTTATGGGCATCTGTCATATTTTTGCATCTGGGTGTTTGTGTTGATGTTGTTGTTGTTGTTGTCCTTTAGACCATGTCCCAACTTTTTTTAAATCAGGGTTGTTTCTGCACAACATAAGACAAACAGATAACCCTGGCAGAGGTTACATAAAAGTACCAGGAAAAACTCATAAGGGACAGAAATCCACTTATCAGCTGATTTACTCAGAACCATATGTCTTGTGTTTTTGAGGGTGTGGGGTAAGAGGTGGGGGGTGGCTTTGACCCTGTCTCCAATTACTGTTTCTGGTATTTCACCTGAACCCTGTATGTCCCCCCAAATATAGCCTAGCAGCAGCAGGCCTAGTCCCAGGCTGTGCACCAGACAGCGTACCAGGAAGGCTGCATGGTGGCATTCAGGAGAATGTATCGTGTTTGTTCCAGTGCATTCCTCGGTGCCACAAAAATACTTCTTGTGTGGTTCCTTGTTTTGAATGAGTAGTTATGTGTGTGTGTGTGTGTGTGTGTGTGTGTGTGTGTGTGTATGTGTGTGTGTGTTTGTGTCTTGTCCTGCATGGTTTATACCATACTGCTGCTGGGTAGTTTGGTATAAATGTGTAGATAATCATACACCAAGTTTGCTTTTAAGAATGTGTGGCTTTATGCAAGAGTGTAGTTGCCTCTATAATATTACTCTAGGACTGTGTTTGCATGTGTGTGTGTGTTTTAAACTGAGTTGGACCAAAGACTTAGAATGTAATGAACAATGATGTGTCCTGGCTATGTATACTAAACCAAAAATTAGGGGGGAAAACATAAAAAAAATGTCAAAATTTAAACTAGCCTTGCTAAAAATGTAAATATAAACCTTATATGTATTATTCTTAATTAAAAAATATGAACACCCAACATGAAACTCTTTGTGCATCCTAATGCCTGCATGTATTCCCAAAGCAAACATTTGTGTTACCCTTAAAATTAGGTAGAAATTCCATGAATAACTTGTTTTGGATAACATAAACAGTTTGTCCACTTACACAGAGATGAGCATTCATGAGAGGACTGTGCAAAGGGGAACCAATTGGACAGGATGTGTTTCACATTTGCTCCACTGACATGCAGCTCTGCATTCCTGCAGGCTAGACTGTGTGTGTTTGGGATACCTTGGGTTATGCAACGGACGGGGTCTCAGCGAGAAGAAAGTGTGGCCTTTCAGAGGATTGCTGCAGACATGTTGGTGCTCATGTGCAGCACTGTGCAGCATAGCACCAGTCATTTAGTTCAGGCAGCCATCAGGCAGGTACACTCTGCCATGCATGGCTAAACAAAACCTGTGTTAGTGCAGCCCTGCAGCAGCAGGACAACTTCAAAGATGTTACATTTTACAGGGCTTCCATGTGGTGTAACACACCCTCTGGCAGCCATATTGGACTTCCGCAGCTCGTGGGCAACCCAGTATGAACAACTGTCTCAGCAAACCCAGTTAAACTTTGCAGCTCAGCAAACCATGTTGATACACATCACATTTTCACACCAGCTATTACCAGATGCATGTTAAGACAAATATGCTGTAGGTCATTTTGATCAATTAGCTCAGATAATAGAACGCACGTCGTAAAAGCTGTTTGTTCGCGTCGTGTTTGAGTTTTCAAGCTACAACTGGCAGCACTTTGTAGCCAAGAGCAAAGGTGGCAGAGTCTTTTGTGCCATTAAATCTGTGTGCAAACAGATGCTTTTCTGTTTCATTGAAGAGGTTTAAAGTGAAAGAAATATAAAGATAGAGCAAACAAACTGATAGAAAGTCCTTCACAAGGTAGGCCTAGAATCTCACTCTTTACAATGTTATTAATATCTCCCCAAGTCCAGATCATATTCCTGCTGGAACATGTTTCATTGTGTAATTTTCGGTTTCTGAGCTTTATCAGGATTTACCTCTCCAGGGACTGCAGCTGAAAATGAGCTTAACTTACTACTTAACTGGCACATTTACAGAGGCTCAGTAAGTTTAAATTATATTAACCGATAAGTACATAATAAATGCTTTTATACTCCATTACAGTCATTTCCTCTAATAAATCTGGAGGGAAAGGTCGTGTCCCGCCTTCACCACTCTCATTCCTCATGCCTAAATGTAGGCATTGCAAACCCAAGATGGCAATTAGAAGTAGCCAATCATAAGCAGAGTAAGGTGAATAATGACTTTTTTGTTTTGCAAAATATACAGAGACACCACCAGCAGCCATTGGCACTATGTAAAAGGGTATTTTGAAAAGCAAAACATGTAAACAAGTTCTAAAAGAGGCTTAAAACATTTGTATGAATCTGAAAATGAGCATCATAGGGCCCCTTTACCAGCCACACAGCATGGCCCATGACTTCCAGTGGGACCAAATACAGTATTTTTTGCAGGTGTGGCTGTGGATGCTGGTGATAATGTTTTTGATAATAGATTATATTATCAGCATGCAAAATGCAACCCTTTAAAACAAAAGTGCCCATGAGGTCCATGAAAGGAGCAGCCACGTCATCTTTATACAGTGTAGTTAAATCTGTTTCCTTGACAGAAAAGTGCATGCAGTAAACACCAACCAAGGGCTGGACTGGGCTTGTTAGGGAGCTGTGAACTTTTTTTTAATATCCTGTTTTGGTCCATGTGTTGTCTTTAGCTGTAGCTGACATAGCTGTGGTTTCACCCCAAAGGAGGCAACCAACTGTACTGCATGAGTCTGAGGCACGGAAACGGACTTTAAATCTGGATGCAAGACTTTTCTACTTTCAACAAGTAAGTGACACTCCACAAACACTTCAAAGTTTTGCATGCACGGAAACCACACTGAATTCTTTCCTCAGATCAAAGCAAAGAAATTAAAAGTCATTTCCTCGGTTTTTATCATAATTCTGATACTTTTTTCCTCTTTCATGTGTCCTGTTTCCTGTATTGGATTCACAGGAAGATCAGGTGACAATTAAAAAGCAAGTGTCACAAAAGAATTGTCACTGTGGAGGATGACGACTACACATTCTGACATGTGCAAGCATGTGTGCATACATGCTTCATCAGCTCTGAAAGCAGAGAGGTACAGTAAAGACTGTTGATACAGATTAAGGTCGAGGTGACTTGCTTCAAACAAGTACATTTCAAAACTTGTAGAACCCAAAAGGCAAAAACAACTCCAGGAGCAAAGACAAAAACCTGTTTTTTCAGTCTTCTTTGCCAGCATTCGACACCTTTGTCTCTAAGCGCTGGCCTGGCAGTTAATCAAAAAGGTGTGCTTCAGCCGGGCTGGGATTGTATGCAGCACTCTCCTGACAGACTTGGTTTCACTTGTGGTTGTGATTTTGCTTGGGTGTTTGCAAGATGACCTGGTACCCACTACAATACACAGACCATTACATGAGAACAGGATCAAACATGGTGCAGTGTGCCAAAGCTTGTGTCACGGAGTAAGCATTTAAAGATGCCCCAAACAGAGAGGCTGATTGTCATTATATTGTTATTTCTATGCAGATGTCACATGTTGCCAAAACTGAACGACAATCAACAAACAGTTCTTTTTCTTCATCTCACATTAGATGAATGCACAGAAGCGGGTCAGACATTTACTTGAATTGCCAGTACTTGCTTACAGCACCATCAGCAGGATGTCAAACTAGCACAAACAGTTAACAAAACATTTCTGGAGGTGACGAGAACAAACAAAATGACGTATTTTTGTCAGCCAACTGGAAGTAACAAGAATTCACCTATGGGATTTTTGGATTAGATTTTGGAGCATGGCAGGAAAAAAAAAAAAGCTCTGTGGCTAACACGTTTCGGTTGTTAACTTGCTTTATTCGACAAGAAAATCTTCACAAATGAATGCGACTTTCATTATGTCTGATAGAAGCTAACATTATTCTATAGCAAGCTACTCCAAAGTTGCATTACTTCTACGTCACAAACGTTAGCTTCAGACGCTCTCTGACAAGCTAATCAGCATGTTGACATGCTAGCAAAACTGTAGCCTTTTATATTGTTTGTTAACAAAATTTACAATCTACAAGAGTTTGCAAGAGCACCGAAGACACAACAAGTGGCTGTAAGAAGGACTAGAGAAAGAGTTGTAGCTCTAGTTTCATTTAGCCACTTGTTAGCAACCACCTTTTTGAGGGCACCTGAAAATACACAAGTATTCGCTGATGTATTTTATTTCTTATAACAAGCATCTCTTGTTAGCATAGCTTGTTTTAACCAGAAACTTTTTGGGGGGCATATAACCACCAACCCATTCAAACCCTCATTGAGTTTAAGAAGATAGACCCAATGGTGCTAACATGCTAACTTACTTCCAGGTTTAATAACTCATTCCTGTGGCACCCTAATTGTGTTTCTTTGCATCTCCGTGTGTGATCATGTATATCCATGCGTGGGTATGGTATGTAAAACGTCACTGTAAATGTGAACCAGCCTTCAAGGCTGTAAACACTGCACCCTCCTCAGCTCCGTGCTAATCAATCCCTTAGGAAAGCGTCTTGGCCTTGCTTTCAAACAGAATGGTTTAGATTTGGCCGGGCCATTATTACAGAGTAGGAGAAGATGATGCTTCAGTTAAGTAGCTGCCTCTCTGCGGCTTAGTGGTTGAGGTTAGATAGATTCCATAGGGTGATATGTAGCCTTGTGACTGTGTGTGTTTGTGTATGTGTGTGTGTGTCATCCCAGTTCTGTCTGAGGGTGGCCACAGAGGCTTAGTGGTCGAATGCCAAGATGCTCTTTAAACCAAAGGAGGACGATTAGAGACAAGCTTCTGCTGCCGGGGTACCTTGCTTATTCTGTAAGCCACCGAGTGTCATCACACACATATTAAATATGCATACTTACATATGGAAAATCGTGTTTTGAACACTGGGAACATGGTGACAATGGTTGTTGTGGAAAACCATCAAATACTGAGTCTTCTTACTATGTATCCACTGCATGGGAAAAGGCCGGAGTAACATCTGTATGCACTAAATTTACACAGCTATATCGAGTCAGCCTGGGAAAGGTTAATTTTTAACACCAGCGCATTTGCAAAGTGACTGAGTGCTCGAGACAGAGAAGGAGTAAGAGAGTTATTTTCAGAGTGAACTGTTCTGGTAGCTGCGGTGAAAGGAGGTCAGCCCATGCACTGACCTATACATGTAAGTTGGCATTGAGCGTGTATGTATCCTATTTTTAACATGTCACCACGGGTCATAAAAATGTTTAACATAGTGGAAGCAATAACAGTTTCAGTGCCCACACTAACCTATAACGTAATAGTGTTTGTAGGGACTGCAAGTGTGTGGATTCAACAGTGTTTTAATTGAATAAAGAACTTTAAACCCTCAGGCGTGATTGCAAGAAAATAAAAATTAAAAACATATTGCAAACTTAGGTTGCAGGTGGCTGCACAACGACTTCCCCAGCTGGAAAGGTCGCCAGACTAACACAGGTCTGAAACATCAAGACAGGCAACCATTAACACTTCATTCACTCCTATGGGTATTTTAGAGTCACCAGTTAATCCTGAGCTGCATGTTTTTAGACTGTAAGAGGAAGACAAACCCACACGGACACGGAGAGAACATGCAAACTCCACACACAAGGGCTAAATATATTTATTTTTATGGTCAGTTATGGCCAGAAGCAGCACAAACCAAAGTGCTGAGTGTCTAACTCCGGCAGTCACCAGCAGCACTCGCATGAAGCCCGTGCTATTTAAGTGTGGGGTTTCAGCAGCTCTCCTGCTTTCCCCTCCAGGGCACAGTTTTCTGGTCAGTAGCTGTGTCCAAGGGAATTCTTTAGGGCTTTGGTTATGTGTTATTCTCTGAGGCTTCTGCCCTCTGTTATGCTAGCTAGGCCCAGGCGTATCAGATTCAGTCTGCATTCCTGAAATACTGTATACGAATTTCCAAGAGTAAAAGACCAGCAATATTGTGGGATGGATTTGGGGATGAGCAAGAAGTCATGGAGAGGGTGACATTTAGGTCTCCTTTTTTTTTTTTTTTTTTTTTTTTTTGATCTGTCAGCATGTTTGTTTTACTGTCAGAGTGAAGAATCATCAGGGGAATATGAATCGGAGACTATATGATTTGTTTAGGAATGTTTTTGCTGTGCTGTTTTTGCTGCAATCTAAATGAGTCCTTTTTCACTGCAGGCAGAATATCATGTACTCTTTCCATGAGCTAATCTGAATGTAAAAAAAAAGAAGAAAGAGAAAGGATTATTTCATATTTGACAACTTTCCATAACAAAAAGTAAATGCTCCGCCAAGCAATTGTTTGCCATTGTGGTTACTTAGAGAAAGTTGGAATAGAAATAAAATGCTTTAATTTGAAGACGCAACTGAAAGTCCATTTTAACAAAGCATTTCATTCACCATCTTTCCTTTGCCTGGCTTAGTATATTTTTTGTTCTACAGGATTACGCTGAGTTCCATTTCCTGCTGTCAGTAAATATTATGTTATCACATAACTCCTGATAACAGCTCGATAAATACTCATCAAAGTCATTCCACAACTATTGCCGGCATGTACAAGTGATTCACTCGCCTGGAAAATCTGATGCATACCTTGTCCTTTTATAGCAACTTGTGTATTTGGCATTTTAAGCAAGGGGGGGATTTTTAGGCCATTGTTGCATAATGGACATCACGTCAAGAGTTTTCATTGATTGCAGCCCACAAAATCTGTCTTGTCTGTTACTTTAGACCTTTGGAATTTATCTGGAGTGATCTGTTTAAGCTAACATTTCTCTTAAGTCATTATTATCCCTTTTCTCATTTCCTCAGACATTTGTGTATCTTTTTCAGAAAATATCTTTTGGATAAGAAGTTTGTGATGGCTGTAGTTCCTGACACACCGGTTTGGCTGTTTGTCCTATAGCTTCTCATACACTTCATACATACTCTCCCTCCCCACTCCTCCCTCCTGTCTTTTCCTCCCATCCGCTCCATCCCTCCATCCCAGCTGCATGTGGTCAGGAGCTTGGACACCGGGCAGGGCCATGGCTGGGCGGTCCCGCTGGCCCGGTGGTGCTTGGCGGTGGGGGAAAGTGGGTGGATTAGGCCCTCCCTCCATGGATCCTAAAGGCCGGGAGCTCCAAACGCAGAGCTAACCGCTCTAACTGCACAGTATAAATAGAACAAACTTGGGTTTGAGAGAGCCCACATCTTCACTTCTCAACTGTCAAGCAGATAGGAGCATGAAGACAGAACGCAGCAGAGCCCAATGTGAATGAAAACATAAGTGAGAAGTGGAATTTTCTTGTGAACTTTTGAATTTAGCAGAAGAAGGACAGAGAGTACAGGAATGAAAAGAGCACTAGGGGAACATCTGCAGCTGGGACGACACACACACAGTTGCTAAAAGAACTAAAAATGTACTGGAAATAATGGCTGAATTTTTACAGTAAATTCACTTTCTCCACCTTTTTTTTCCGAGCCAGCGCCAGCAACTTCCAGTCCAAATCCACTTCCCGACACAATCCAAGTCCAGATGATGGTTCAGCACACACATTGTGTTATGTAAGCGTTGCGGGAATGCTAACTGTAACGAGCTGAGTGGGAATTTGACATGAGAGCCCCTGCAGGTCCGCCGAATTCCTGCTGCCGTGGAGGATTCTAGCATCCAAATTCCTCTCCTCCGCGGTATGGTAGAGTTACAATGAAATACCTTGCGGTGCTGAACTCTCCTGCCTTAGAAGTGCTATTCAGGACTGAGCGTTATAGGGCTACTGTTGCTGCATGCCATTCCTCACACAATAAGCTGTGTTATGTCACTGTTACCCCTGGCCAACCCCGTGATGTGTCACACCAGAGGAGGCCGATCCGCGCTCACATCGACGCAGCCAAAAAGATTTCTGCTGTTTAAAAAGCGCACAAAAAGCCCAATTGGATGCACGATGAAAACCACAAAGTGCTCCTAAATGCTTTACCATGCAGATCATATGTTTTAATAAAAATATTATTGCTATGCACTATTGACCACTTGGCTACATGATGCTATAAATGCAAACAGTGTGACTCCAGCAGACAGAATGTCTCATTGTAGCGTTTAGTGAATGTTGCAGAAATAGAAATGGGGACAGCTCATTGAGGATATTACCACGGCAACAATGGGTTTGTGTATTGATTAGCAGCAATGTGTCACTTTCAATTAGGCCACAGTGAAGAGATTAGAGTGTGTGAGGATGCTGCTGTATTTGGATTTGTTTTCCTGCAGCCCAAGGGTGATGCAAATCCCATATCTTCTTGTTGATGTTAAAAAAAAAAATCTATATTCCTGCCAACATCAGTGTCCATGTAATGGCTTTGCACTGGTATTGCTTTTAAAACTCTCACACACACGCACATAAAAGCACACACACACACACACACACACACACACACACACACACACACACACACACACACACACACAATGCGTTTGACCATAAACCGAGGAGATAATAGCTTCGCTGCTCCACAGCCGAGACGGAAAGAAAGACAAATGTAGGGAGACTTTGATGACAGCCAGGAAATGAAAGGGAACGTATCACGCAAAGGCAGAAATAGAACAGAGAGGAACCTTATTGATTCTCAGATTTTATACTTGAGTCATCACAATGCATACGGGCAGTGAAAACACATACAGATGACTTTGAAAGCTATAATGTGGAAGTTTGGTTTTAGGTGTAACGGAGCTGCTCTCTCTCCTCCTGTCTTTCACCCTCCATCAGAGGTTACCCGCAGAGTGGGTGAGAAAATAGATGCTATATGTGTGTGTGTGTGTATGTGAGTTTGTCTACAAAGAGAGGAGGCAGAAACCAGCAGAGCATGCAGTTTGATGGACAATAGAGGGCCTCTGTGTTGTGTTTGACAGCACAACCAGGTCAGCTGTTCGGAGCATGGCGGATGAGGAGAAACAGGAAGCCTGCTGAGGGTGACAGCGGCTATTCTGTCTCTCTTCTATAGCATCAAAACCATCCAAAAGACAATGAAAAACAGATTAATGTGCCCGCTTTGATATTCCAGCTGCAGTGTGTGTTTAGTCTGTCGTACATGTTTCTGTATCCTGCCAGCATCAGTTTTTATTCTCTTTGTTATGTGATTTGAGCCCTTAAAAGTCAGACAGTGTATACTTTACATGCTGCAATCATTCATTAATTTGGGAATTTTAAGGGACTTTCCTGGGTGGCGCTGACCGTCCCAAATACAGGATATAAACATGTTAAACCACTGACTGCCATGCAACCTATGCATTTGTCATCGTGGCCAAACATTTCCTCTGCAGACAGAATACACTCTCTTCCAGCCATGACAAACATTATGAAATATATGTGTTGTGCCAATGTTGATGGTCCACGTGGTGTTTTTCCTCATTGATCCACAAGCTATCATGTGAGCTGGACATATGGAGCATGTGTTTGTGTGTCCAGTTCAAATGGAGTGGAAAGCCCACACAGCACAAGCTGGCACTGCTGTGAGAGAACACAGCAGGCGTCACTTCTTCATACACTCTCCATTTGGGATTTTTCACGTAAAAAAAGAATGGAAATACCAGACATTTTGCTAAAACAATGAAATATTGAACAGGATTTTTATTTTTTATCTTTAGCTGCATCACAACTACAGCTTAGGCTATACCCAATTGTTAGAAAAATCCAATTATATTTCTGTTTTGTTTTTTCATTATTAATGACTGCAGTCTTATCTTGTCCTTTGTTTATTTCTGTAACCTATTCTAAACAGTGAATGCATGTGATTAATAATTATTATATTAGAAAACAACTGCTCAAAACACATGAATAAATTATCAAAAAAGTAAAAGCATAATGAAGTGGAAATTAATCATGAAGCCCCAATTCAACTGAAGAAATCAACAGCAGCGATAAAAGTGTGAGTGTTTGCCCTAATTTTGGATGGAAATCTTTTGTTCATACTAACGAGCTATCCGGTGGACTCCACTCAGAGTTCATGTCTTGTTTGGTGAGTTTGAGGTTTTAATGCATTCATTGGAATAAACAGATTTGAAAGTAACATCATAGATTTTATTTAAGTTTTTTTTTTTTTTTGATTCAGTAATTGGAACGAAAATCATGGAAATCTGAATTTTTTGAGTGTGTGTGGGAGTGTGCTGGGGGGGACGTGCAGCCTCAGTAAACCCAGGCTTCGGCCCTTGCCAAAAACACATTGGTGTTTTTAGTAGTTTAAGATGTCACCATGCAAAATAAAGGCTTGTAAAACATTTTGTCTGGCCTCATTTGGATTCTTCCTTTTGTTCTTCAAAAACAAATCAAGCTGCCTCTGGTTTTAATAGTGTCACGGTCTGATAAGCATTCCGAAAGGATTTGAAACAGAATAGTTACTTTAGCAAAATAAAGTTGTGACTGGCTTTTATATGTGTTGGCCAACACGCTACAACATATGGCAATTTAACGTGTTTCATCCATAATCCACAGTGATCTCGTCCACATGTCCTCTTGTTTTAATCTTTTGGTTCAATCCAAGAGTGAAACTCTACTGTGAATAAATCTGGGAAGGAAAATTCCAATTTTAATCCAAATTTGTCATTTGGAGTGAACTCATTCCCCTCCCAGCGATTTCCTTTTTTATTTTCTATCATCACTCACATGCTGAATGGACACACTTATTGGAGCCATTTTCACCGCTCACATTATACATTTCACTCATTTATTCAGCGGGTGTGTTACTCAGGCAATTTGAGGTAAGTGTCCCTTGTCAAGGGCGCCGACTCATTTCATTTTGTCATGGCGACCCAGGAGGCGAGCAATGCCTGACAAGCAGCCCTGTGTCTGGAGATGCACCATATGATGCAGCAGCACAGCACAGTATGCATGAAGCTGTTGTGAAGATTGTGCGCCAGGGAAACATGTTTATTTGTACTTTGATGCAGTTAAATATGCTGTTTTAATCTATTCTTTTACATGTATTGTACCATGTATATTCATTGTAGTATCTATATATTTAGTAAAACAACCATTTTTATCTTTCTTTTCTAGATCTGTACTTTTTCATCAAACTAGCAAGTTTCCACAACAGATTTTGTGATATGCAGACTCCCTTTAGAGCCACACAAGACATTATACAACTTCCTGACATAAACTGGCCCTTTTGTAGAGTTTTTCCAAATATAACATTAAATACACATAAACTATATGACTGTTATTCTGGCTGTTCTGCCACCCACTCCTGAGGGTTATGGAGAGTTATGTTTGAGCATGTGTAATGCATATGTATGTGCATGCATTGTGTGTGGTTTCATTGGACACAAAAGCGCGTGTGCATACTCAATGGGCATGTGTGAATTCAGTTAATGCCATTTCTGTTCTGCTGGACGCCCCAAAGACCCTGAGGTGTTGACTGAACCTCTTCACATCTGCAGCCGTGTCAAATCAAAATCTGAGGATCCTCCTGTATCTACAGCTGTTAGTTTTGGCCTTCTGCGACCGGCCTGAGCCGGGATATAAAAGCTGTCAGAGCTTTCAAATTATTTAAAAAGGTCTGAGGTGTGTTTGATTTGTCTGCCTGGACATTCCAGCCCTGTCAAGAGAGAGGCTTTCCCCTTGCGAGATCCCCGATAGCCTTCCAAACGTTTAAAGGTTTCCAAATGTACTCGGACGGGGACGTTGTCTTGGAGTGTTCCCCTCTGGTCCCTCTGAGGTCACTGTAAAACCTGGAGGAACTCTCAGCCTCGGTCAGATATTCCCACTCACCGGGTTCACTGGAAAAACACTTAATTTGCGGTGGCGTCACTAAAGACACTGTTCACTGTGACATGGTGGGTTTCTCGTCTGATATCATGTGTCATATTTTCATGTTCCAAACAATAGAACGGTTGAGATAAGTCTGACAAACTCCTGGCACCATATGAAGTAAACTCAGGGCATGGTGTGTATATGTGTGTGTGTGTGTGTGTGTGTCTGTGTGTGTCCACATGTCGCCAAGTCTAATTCACCGACTGAGTTTTGGGGGTCAGGCTAAAAGGCTCAGGTTAAAGTTACTGACAGAGTGTCATTATCTGACATGAATCTAACTCCCCTATGATATACTATCCGCTCTGGATTATAGATTTGACCTCCAGTTGGTTTTTGCCAAATTGAAGAGATTAATCGAGGCCTCTTGCTTGGTTTTCTCCCAGGGGCTGAATCACTCGCTTCCACTGGATAATGTCATCCTGGCTTTGACAGGCCAAGCCGCCAGCTCTCTTCACTCCGGAAACTTTAGTCAAAGTGTAGACACGTACTCATCTGACACACATGACAGTTACGGTAGCTAATGCAATTATTCCTGAATGCTTAAGTCATAAGCTACTTTTCCATATTCAACCACTGGTCCACCTAGCATGCTTGCAGCAGTGGTGGATGAAAAAAGACAAAATGAGAGATGAAAAAAGATATTTTCTAGCTTCTTCCCCAGATTTATTCTTCACTTTTTATCTGGGAAAACTTTGTCTAATAGAATATTAATCACATAGTTGTTTTTAGTGGAGGGGGACTTTAAAAATAATGTTTTACATGTGAGGATTTTGTTTGGTACAATGACCACAAATCCCCAACCCTGACTGCAACGCTGCAGTAGGAGATGTTCTTTCCTAATAGCATGAAGATATTCAAGGAATCCCAAACAATGCTGGTAGCAGCTTTGCTTCAGCTTTATTTTGACACTACACTGCTGCATTTTTGCAGGTCAACAACTTTATTACATTAGTTTGTGGCAACACTTTGTGTCTTTTATCTGCTGACATGAAAAGCCCCCCCCAAAAAATCAATTGGTCCCTGAAGATGAACACACAATAGTCTCTACAATAATCACATCAGGTGTCGTTTCATTTTCAAACATGAAACATTAAAATTAGAATTGATATCCATGTATGAGCCCAGGTCAATGTGTGTACCCAGAGTCTGCAATTAATGAAGGATTATGGGCTTCAAGAGATCAAAACACAGCCAGTCATACTGTTTCTTCATATTTCTAAGGATTAAATGCTTAGCAGCTGAGGACGCAAGACCTTCACTTCAGCCGATGTTGGGGAACCTTCATGGAGCTTGTTTCATTCACAAACACAAATCTGTGTGACATTTTGATTGGCTATACGAATAAAGTTTGATCGTTTGAAGACACCTTTTCTTCCTGTGTATTTTAATAAATATATATAATGAAACAATTTTGATAATGAATGAAAAATCATATTTGTACAATCTATTGGTAAAAAAAAA
>JAOWBC010000248.1:18672280-18683453 GCA_028566105.1 Hypoplectrus providencianus | reverse complement strand
TTAATAAATATATATAATGAAACAATTTTGATAATGAATGAAAAATCATATTTGTACAATCTATTGGTAAAAAAAAACAAACAACCCCTAATATGTCAGAGTGTCTTAGATGGTTATAATTTTAGAATTAAAGAGAAGACCTTCCCTCTTATATTGAAATCTCTCTTATTTATTGGTTAAAATGGAAACAACACAATTTGATCACTATTTCTTTTAGATGAAATTAGCCCTAAAATGTTTCAGTTCATTTTGCTCATCCTCACCCTCAGGACACACACAGTGAACGACAGACAGACAGACAGGCAGACAGACAGACAGATGGACGTAGTGCGGTAGCTTTAAGAGGGGAGGCGTGGTGCTGCTGTTTTGACCGACTTGTCAGTCCCTTCACTCTCCACTATCATTCAGCTGAATGAACAGCCTCGTACAGTCAGATCGAGGCATCGGCTCTCTCTCTCTCTTTTTTTCTCACCACCACGACACTGAATTTGGTCATAATCGTGCCGTGACAGCGACAAGGGATTATTATTACCGAGCAGTCATTGTTTCTCCGCAACGAAGCCGGGAGGTAAGTTCACAGTTTTCCCTGAAATGAGCGGTACCTTGTGATGGTGTTTCTCCCTTCAACAAACCACCGTGGAGGCAAATGGAGCCATCGGCTGAGACAGATCCATGTGCACGGCGCAGGGTGCTGTTAGCTGCTGAGGGTGATTTAGCATTTTAAAATAGGATTAAAATAACACTCATGTGCTTTAACGTCGCCTGGCTGCTTTATTTCTGCTCATCATGCCAATTAACATCCAGCACCTGATATAAAGCCCTCCAGCCCGCAGGATACTAATATTAAACTGGAACATGATGAATGGGTTAATATCACCAGCTTCTTATCAAATATAGCACGTTATTGCCCTCCATTATAAGCACATTGGTGACTTTATATGCGCATGGCAGTCCGCCTCAGTCGATTGTTTTTTTTTTTTTTTTTTTTTTTTTTTACTAGACTTGACATTTGATGACATTGTGATCATTTTAGGGTATTTAAACCAATATGTATTATAATGACGGACTGCATTGAGCCTTCACATGATGTTTAATGGATTTGACCTCGATATTAGGCGGCTGTGCGTTCACTGGGCTACACCGATGTGCAGTTCCTGTCAGCGTCCATAGAGGGCGCTGCGTCCCCTCAGCTGCTCAGACACTGCAAAACATGGCTATTCATAACAAGGCATGATGTGTAGTTTTTTTTTTTTTTTTTTTTTTTAAATGGAGTGAATGATTATGCAGCTTTTTTTCCAGTCTTAAGATAAAGTGGATGTATGGAACTTAGAAAGAATATGTAATGATATTTCCTCTTTCTTGTTTGAAAATATGACTTTCTGATTAATATTGGAATACATTTCTATAACAGTTTCTCTTTAGCTATTTGTGGCAACCAAAATTTAAATATTTAAAGCTTGAATTATGTTGCAATAAGGTTTCTCTGATGAGTTATGTATGCTCAGGCAAAGTGACAATATCCATGTCATGATGATGTATCATCATCTTCTAGATATATCTTTAATCTGACATTTTCACTTTGGACTTATTCTTTATAATTGAATTAAAAAGGATGGATTTTCTTTAATATAATTGTCTAATAATGTTTAATTTTGTTTAGGAATTGATAGAAATTTAGCTGTGTGGCACCAAAATGGTATCGCAAAATATATCGTATTGTTATTAATATAATATCATATAGTCATAAAACTCTTAAGAACTGTCAAAATTCCATGAACTAATCTAGTTATTAAAGTCTAATATTCCTCATCTCTCACATCGGTTGTTGTTTGATTCCATATAAAAGTATTCTTCATTTTTAATCAGGAAAAATTAAGGAAAATGCTTGCACACTTGGGGAGCATCCATACCTCCCAAAACCCACACCACGAGCCCGTTTATAGGATGGGAAAGCATCAAGAGCTGTTTAATCTAACTGAACATCTGGCAGTGATGCAGCATTGGCTCCTCGTGGTCAGTTGTTGAGGCTTTACAAGCGCAGCACCACGCTAAGCTCAGAATCATCCCCTCCTCCTCACACACACACACAGCTTTGCCTAAGGAGCACTTAGCATCTGCTACATTCCTCCTACTGGATCACGATCGCGCTGCTTAGGGAGCGTCAAGCGAGCCACAGTCATCACTACCTGTTTGTTGACACAGTTAGACAAAATAACAATAAAGGACATAAAAATTATGATTATCGGTGAAAGGATTGGCATGGATTATGACATAGAAATTACATTTTAATCATGCTAACCCACTGGGAGTAAGTGGCTTGCAGGATTTGTCCATGTAAGGCTGCTGGAGGAATTTGTGTAACAATGTGTAAAGCACATACTTTACAGGCATCAATAGGCTGCCCACTGAACCCCACAGACTTGTGTTAATGGACATCAGCATTGCATGGATTTAGTGGAAAGCCCTGCACCATAGCCAGCTGTATATCTCTAAGTCGAGCTGCAATCCACTGAGCTTTTAATACACTTTAAGCTTTTTCACAGTTTCAGCTTCAAGCATCATATATATATGTGTAAAATAGGAATATTTGTCTATTTACTCTCAGTTCAGACGAGAGCAGCTGTTGCAGCAATTTGGCTGAAGTATTTTTAGGTCCAGTGTTTTGATTAGAGCACATAATCCTTGTCCAGCTACCTGTGTGTTTTCAGAAAGGAGGGAGGGAAGAAAAATAGGTCTGACATCCAAGAGCAACAAGGCCACTGGGCTGAGGTGTTCTGCCTCTGGTTGTGCCCCTGCTGACTGAGCGGACGGTGTAGAACTGAGTGTGTGTGTGTGTGTGTGTTTCTGTGGCGGAAGGATGACTGGAAGTCTTGCTCAGCTCAGGGTGTGTGTTTGCTACCAGGTAGTGGGCGGCCACACGTGGCTGCCCGGTCAGAGCCTCTCTGCCACGGTATAGGGTGGCCAGCGGGGGAAAGACAGGGCCATTGTTCCCAACCAGCCACCGAAGCAGAGGTTGACTCACTTCAGACAGGGCCAGATGTTTTGTTTGGCAATTGCTTTTGCCCGCTGGGCCGTAAGGTGAGAATCTGGTGTGGCGGGCAGGATGGGGCAGGAGCTAAGGCAGGGCAGAGGCATGTATTTGGCGCTTGGAGGGTTATGCCACTCAAACCTTCTGCATCTTTTTTTGCAGCCAGACAGTTCACTAGTTCCATGCTCAATATGTCCGTCAGGGTTAAGTTGTCCATTGTTCGTGGTCCAAATATGACTTTTAATAAATCAATGTGCGGCAGATTGTGATCATCACATCATCTAGAAAGCACCGACACCCCCATGTTCGGCACTTGCACCCTTACAGTTCATCAACAAGCATTCCAAGTCGGTGGCTCGGTCCCAGTCTTACCTCATAAAACTTGTTCCCTAAAAGTTTGCCAACCCTTCTTTTTCTTCTTTGCCCTTAACTCATCACTAACACTGAGCGACCACAGTGGACGTAGAAGGCCTCGTGCCAGTCTCTGCTCCAGCTTCTCTTTGTGCAGGGGCTAGGCAGGCAGCATGCCGGCTTACTGTATCTGAGCAGAGTTTCTGGCGCAGAACGAGGGGATCTGGGAGTAATTAGCAGTGAGGGTATAATCCTATACCAGACACAGCGTTGCGTCTGAGTGTTCCCCCCTCCCGTCTTCTAAACCTCAGTCACAAGTGGTTATGCCCCCCCTCCCCACTTCTGCTACTTTACTATCAACTTCTTTTATGAGTACATGTGACAAAAGTGAAACGAGTTTACTTCACAGATTTGTTTGCAGCAGCAGGGGCAACCCCAAAAAATGCTCATCAAATGCTTACAGACTGTGAAAGAATAGCTCCTGATAAATCTGATTTATACAGACTATTTTGTATTAATGCAAATTGCTTTTATAGATTAAACTAAACATGGAAAGGTTTACATTGTGGAAACAACAGTGTTTTTGGCACAGTGCATTTGTTTCAATGTCCCAAAGGTCCAGTGTCCAAGTAGTCTGAAGAAGTGGTCATTGGCTAACCAAGTGGTATTAGTGCCTAAACCTAACCATTCCCTGATCATGGTGTTCTGACTTCATCAAGCCCAGTGGCTGTCACTGGAGTCCAATTTGTAATTTCCATAGACTGTATATTAATAATATACATGGCCACCTTGACGCCAACTGTTTGTTAACTGTGTGTTTAAAGCATCAAATTCATTGTCAAGTTTGAGGCCATCTTGCTTTATGTTCATCTCCATCTCATGATTTGTCATCATGTTTTTTGTAAACCAGGAGGGACCATATTTAGGTTTGGGAGACGCAAGTAAGGGCTAACTTGTTGTGTTGTCTTTTAGAACAACTGAAATCTGAACAAGACATGTTTAGCCGAGCAAAAATACGATATAAATTTCATAACACTGAAAACACACGGTGAAAGGGTCTGCTTTGACTTGGACAACTTTTTGAAGGTTGAGACATCTCTTTAAAAAAAGTTAGAAGATGAGGGTTTCTTTAGCTTCTTCCGCCTTATTTTGTCTTTTGTAGAACAGGTCCTGACCACAGGGGCTCAGTGTGCAGGGCTTGCTGATGGGTGGCTGCAACAGGCTCTGGTCTGTTTCTCCCATACAGTAGTGAGGCTGTTCTGCACTGTAAAGAGTTGGATAGGAACTGCAGCATGGCAGGGCTGACTCAATATGCCAGAGGCCCTTGGCATCAGATCAGCACTGGGGTTATCTGACTGTGAAGCATTGCTGATATGATCTTAATGTACATTTGCTGGCACCTCACCTCAATAATCTGCATATCCCCAAGATTTACTTTCTCTTTCTGTTCTTCACATTAATCTTGCATTTAATTCTAGTTATTGTGGTGTGCGTATAAACTTATGCAACTAAGAATCTATTTAACCTAATTGCCTGGAAAAACCAACATCTGTGGTTCCTGTGACATACCTCTATGTTGAAGGAGGAAACCTTTTGTCCAATGGGATCTATTAAACAAAACAGTGCAAGACACTTTGCATTCTTCCGCCACCCCTCCTTCTCCCTTTTCCTCCTCCTCAATCTGTCCCTATAGTCTAATTTCCTGTCAGTCTCACCACACACACCCACTCGCTCAAAAAAAAAAGGGTTACATAATCATGTGGTTAATTAAAATCTCATAAACCCGAGATACTTTATCATAGGATAGACACCTCAAGTTCTGTTCTTGCAGTTCTACACAATGTGTCATTGTTAGCAAGGCTTTCTGCTCCCGCGCCACTGTAGTGTTTTTGGAAACAGTAGCTTGCTGCCTTGACTACCTGATTAGACTTGCATGTTTCCACCACTGGTATAAATTAGAGGCAATTTAAGTCTCGGTTTCACCGTGCATTGTTCTGATTCTATGGAGGGGAGCTTGTGGCCACAGTCAAGGTAGAATTTTGCATTAAGTGTGCATGATGTCTGGATGATTGGTTCTTGAATCATATCAGCGCTATACACACAGGGAGCAGGTGCTCGTGTAAGATTGCCTCTTTAATGTCTTGAGGAATTATTTCCCCATCACTGGGAATGATTTAGTACTCTGGGTAATGGAGGTTGAGAATATCCTAATATGTCTTCACTTCCTGACAGCCCCCTGCCCCCTACCTTCTCCTCCTTGTTCCCAACCACGGTCCCTTTTGCCCTCTACCCTCCCTTACCCCCAGACAGCTAACTCAATGCAACGGTTGTTTCGGTCCCCTGTCTCCATGTAGTCACAGGCAATTAGCTCCCGTCAAAATACACTCCTGGACTGAGGGTTGAGACTCGGGCATCCAAACCCCTTGCTCCTGCCCCTTCGCATGGCTAATATTACCCCAAGCTACCGGGAAAGGGCCAGATAGGTTTTGTCAGTGGATGGAAGGGAAATAAAAGGAGGGGGGTCCCCATTTGGGACCTGTACGCGTGCTACCTCGCCGAGCACAAAGCAGCTCTTTCACTAGGGATCTAGAGCACATATGGAAGCGTTTATCAAACCTCCAGTGCGTCAGTCCCCCATATTCTCCCTGCTGCAGGTTTCCCCTCACCTCTGCATCTCACATTCATTTTGCCTCTGAAATCTACTTGACAGGCTGCACCTGGAGATGTTCTTCCATCTGCCCTTGTTTCTTGGTACTCCTCAAAACCTGAATCAACCATTACCCAACCACCTTGAGGTTAACTTATTTAATTACCCTTAAGATGTATGCTAGTCTCTTGGATGTACTGTTTTGACCTTGTGGTCTGTCCACACCTTCCAGTGGACATAAGTAACCACTGGTTTTTGAACCACTAATGACCACCTGCACCCATCCACATAGGGTTGACTGTCACAGTCATGCCTGGAGTCCCATTCCAGTTGATATTACAATTCACTGATATTTTCATAATGGGGCATTTGCCCATAATTGTAGTTGCTGTTCGGGTTGTATGACCTTTATTCAAGGTCCTGCATTTCGTGGGGTTTGCCTTCCTTTCCTTGAATGAAATAGTGTCCACAGAAAATTACAGGAACGCTATTCTAACAGTAACACAATGCCAGCGTGACATCATCTCCAAGGATTGGCCTCTAAACTGCACAGCTGGGTGTAGATAACGGAGCAGCTTGGATGTTTATTTTTTCCCCTTCTGCATTCCAGCTTCTTATTTATAATGGCCATGATATCCAGCTCGGGGGGTTACTTCTATAAAAGGAAGTTTGAAGACTTTTGCCGACCCACTCGAGAGGAGGCTTGCATGCCACATTTTCTCAAGATGTAACCTTTAGACTTCAAGAAGAAGGACATCAATTATAGTGGAAAAGAATGGCGAGTTTGGATTGGGTTGAAGACAGTGGGATACATGATGGAAGACATGACTGTAAAGAATCAGAACACAAAGCTGTCAGCTGCCTCAGGAGGGCTCTGTATCATCCAGGTGTATCCCTAAATGATTTAAGACCCAGACATATGAAAGTCTTGGTGTTCTGCACGAAGAAATTGCGAAGAGAAGTTTTGTAACATGATTATAACAGAAGCTCTTTGTATCAGAGGTCAAGCTTATGTTTTTGTTGAGAATAGACTCAACATATAGTGGTGAAAGCTGACCTTTGACCTATGACCTTTTCTAACCGCCTGGCTGACCCACTAGGAAATAGATTGTGTTTACAAAGGGCTTATCATTATGCGCTTTAGATTCAATTATCTTGACATGTCATGTTGGGAAACTAATGGAATTCAAAATCTATCTGGACTCCTACTGCTTTGTTTTGCCGAACACAAAAGTTTATCCAGTTCCTCCTTAACTTGAGAATTTCCGAAACTGAATAGGCCCCTTTTGCCAAACTGCTGACCAATCATTTGTCTAGATTTTCTGCCCTCAAGTTCTTATCTTGCATTGTTTGTTTCCCAGCATCAAATCCTCCCTAAATTAGCCTAAACTCCTCAACACTAACAATCCAGATGTCCTCAGTGGCCTGACACCCCTTTTAATGCCTAGCAGATGGTATTTGAAGCGGTGGATTGTGCTGAAAACAGATTACCTTAATGAGGTCATTTACCAATGAACTGTGTGGGTTTGGCCAGATCATCTGGTGGAGGCCCATACAATCCCTCTAAAATTTCCTTAAGGTTACTTACAGGTTAAACATTCCTGAACAAATGTTGAGTCAGTTCTGCAGAACAGTGTTTGTCTATAGAGTGCATTCACCGTGAGGGGCTTTCTGACAAGAGATACAGCATAGCATGTACTTCTTTGGGCTATGTTATTGTAACTGTCAGATCTTCCTCCTGTTTCCCTCCCTCCCTCTGTCTCCATGGTGGACAAGGGTCCTTTTCGCTGCCCTGTGTGGCTCTGTTTGTGTGTTTGATTGTGGGAAAATCTCTCGACTATCCGTGAGAGTCCCCCGCTCTCTGGACTGGCTTTTCCCTTGGGGTCCACCAGGCTCGGAGAGAGGCTGAGCCCCACCATTGCTATAAGGCCCCTTCCTCTCCCAGCAACCCCTTGTAGTAGCAGTGGTAGCAGAAAACTCCTGCCCTGTCTGTTGAGCTCTAAATAATTTGTTTAAGCTGATTGTATGACCAGCCCCCCTTCATTTATAGTTAAGCTCAACAAAACAGTTTATCTTTTCGGAAGGGGTAGATCCTTCAGGCTTTTCAGCACAGCGATAAAGAAGCCTGGCAAAAGCACTCCCTCCAAATGAATCACTTGAGACGGAGGGCTGAGAGCGAGACGTAGACGTTGATGTGACACAGAGTTTTGAGAATGGGCCAGACTGTGGTGGGTTTACTTTGGCTTCCTTTGCAGAATATGTCCTGGCTCCAAAGCTGGATATTGAACCTGAGATAGGTAAAGTTTATAGCTTTTGAGTTTGCAGTTTTGTTAATGAGACTGAATGTTCTGGTTCATGTACAGTATATGTCATTTGACTGGGGGGAATTACCTCATTAAACCAAGTTTGTGGCTTTTTATATTTAGATTGTGAATTCCAATTTTCCTTTTAATGCATCCAGTTGCCACTGGCATTGATTTGCTTCCATTTTCAAATTTGGATACTGGTAATGTTTCATTTTTACATGTGATTCATTGGATTCCCCTGAAATACAGGTTTTGTCTCAGTCTCATGTGCTTTAGGAGTGTCAGTGCAAGTTCTCAGACTTTAAATTCAACTAAGACTTTCTTAGGTTTGACTCTATAGTGACCAATAAATAAATAGCCTGCAATTCCTTACTGAAGATAAGACAGGCTGTCAGATAACCAAGCCTCCCACCTCCATCCACAATTCAATTTAACTGTAATTCACTTTACTGGTGTGACAAATGTGTTTTATTGAAGTGATCTAAGGCTGGTGCACCTCTATCCCCCTTTAATCCATCATAATATTCTTAACCTAACCTCATCTGCTGGGCTTGGAAGCCATACAACCATAAATTGTTTGACATGAAGAAGACATAAAGGTTTTAAACTTACATTATCAGAAAACTCTTCCCCAATGAGCTCACTTTGTTTAACACCAAAGGCCATGACTAAACACTAAAACAATTTTTAAGCTCAACGCCGTCATAATTCTTGCTAAGACTTTTGGATTACTAGATTTGGCTTCGACCGCTTCCCATGCATTTCTTTCCAATCATGTAATGACTTTGTGATGCAGTTCAAAGCTCTTAAGTAGAACAGAAAGCTGTGACAGGCACTTTTACTGGTTTACGGGCCCTCTCCCAGCCTCTAATGCATCATCTGAGCTCACTGTCATCGTATTGTGTTTGAGCTTCGGGATGGATGGGTGAATGCAGTTTCAGATCCAGGAGCGATTACAAACGGTTCCGTCTTTTCTGCTATTGAGCAGCTAAACAGACAAACACCATCTGAACAGTGGACCTGAGCCATAGATCCTTCATTCCCGGCAAGTTCTTTTTAAAAACTCCTTTTCGCCAAGTGACAAACCGCGTGGTTGGTAACAACTAAAGCATTCAGAAGCCGTATGAATAGGGGTCTGTCTCAGGAGAGGCTTGTTGAAATGGGGCCTTTTGCTTTTATCCCTCCAGAGAGGCAGATTGATCTCGTGCAGGTTTTGTGCTGGCAGTGCACTTCAAATGGACTGTTGAAAGGCAAGGCGTTTATTTGTGCTGTGTGATAAACTGTGTCCTTTTCCCCAGATTTAGCATCTGTGGGTGTTCTTCATCGTCTGTAAGCACTACTCGGCCATTTCTTCTCGCCTGTACTTCTGTTATTCTTCAATGCTAGAGGACAGAGGACGGATATGGACAGAACCTTCTGTCTGCACTCTGCAAAACAAACGTGATTCACAAAACATGAGCCATGCAAGATGTATAAGAGAAAAAAGTTAGGTTAAAGATTGTTTTGCATGGGACATGAGTCTAAAGCTGATGTAAAACCCTAATTCCCAAAGAATTGTGATCCTGTGTATAAAGATAAAAGAAAAAAAAATGCATCAAAATGACTGTATATATTATACAAAAACCAGAAGTTTCCCATTTTGAACATTATATGTCTTGTTATAACTTGAATGTGGTTCAGGACAGGATATGCAAATAAAGTTTTTATGTTTTCACCAGCATCCCAATTTTGGGCGGATATTGGAGATGTAAAACACAGATTTTCGTGCTGATCTCAAGTCTTTTTTCCATTTTTGAAGTTTTGCAGATGGAAAAGAGATGGGGAGGAAGCCTGCTAAATCAGTTGCATCCTCCTCTGATATACACTCCATCACTCCCCTATCACATGTGGACATCAGGTGACCCCCTCGGTGCTGTTCCCTTGGTTACCGGGATCCTGATCCCTCCCTCCCTTCCTCCCTTCCTCCCTCATCCCCTTCTCCCTCCTTTCACATCAGCCTCATCAGCCAGTGTGCTGTTTTTCTTCTCCTTCCACTTGTATAAACCAGGAGCCTATCTGCCATCAGCATTCAGGAAGTGTGGGGGTAAACAAACGACAGGATCCAGCAGGGGAAACTCAAATGACCCAGCCATGTCCTAGCAACCGTGGAGAGCGAGCTATTTTTGGTAGTCCGGGTATCTACGTGCATTGTGTTTGTATGGGGTTGTTTACATTTGTTTATTCCAGGGCAAACTCCTTGGTACACTTGCAGGATCACCTGGGCTTGGAAAAATGAAGCAAGGTTCAGGTTCCTTTCACTTTAAGTAGCATTGCTGACTGTGCCAGATGGTGTGTGATGCAAGTTTCCAGTCATGCCATTAACTAATTAGTCATGTAGAGTGCATTCACTCCCATGCATGCAGACTTCTGCCGCTGTGACTCTGCAGCTCTCCTCTAACTCCATTAATGTGCTGTTGGCACTGGGTGCTGTGACCATTTTTGCCATCACTGGTGCACAGTTAAAGGATCAGGGTTTCAGCTGTCAATATGAGAGAAATACAGATCTAGAAAGCTAAAAGCTCTGCAAAAATGTGCACATATGTTGAAAGGTCCATCCTGTCAGCAATGGAGTGATGGAGAGATAACCCATAAGCCATTGCTGCTTGTGCCAAACCATCTGACTGTTTGAGCCACACAGGAAGTCTGGTGCATTAAAGCCGCTGATATATTTTTCTCTGTCTCTATCTGCACGGCTTGGCTGGACTGCCCATTTTCATGAAGCATCAGAGCCTGCAATATTTCTTCAGGCACTGATCCATCTAGAAAATGGCTTTTTATAGTCCACCTCCACTCCCTGTCATC
>JAOWBC010000248.1:18653042-18670781 GCA_028566105.1 Hypoplectrus providencianus | reverse complement strand
CCCCCCCCCCTGACCCCCTACCTTCCCATTGTCCAGCAGCCGCGGGGATAAGCGGTGCCATGTAGCGTGAGGAGACCTAAAGATTTGCGATCATCGCAGAGGGAGAGAAAGAGGTGAAATGGGGGAGGTCAGCGCAGTGGCGGTGAAGCTACCGGGCTGTAACCATGCCCTTGGCCACATCTACTGGGATTGACACTGGCGGTAGGGGGTGGATTAGAGGTATTAGTGCAGACAGATTGGACCCTTGGTGCAGACATTTAGTGCTGCCATATCAACCTATACACACATCCACTATCCTGCTGTGCTGACAAACAAAATCCCTTAAATGCACAATGAAATCCCAGAGTGATCAGGGCTATACCAACAGTACATAATTCTGCTTTATATGCAAGGAATATCAGTGTTTTTTTTATGCATACACTGCAAAGTTAATGGTTTTGGGATACCAAGAGCCAGAGGGGAGTGACATCCTGGCCAGAAGCTGAGCTGTGTTTATCAACTTAAAGGCCTTCTTGATGAAATATTGCTGGAATAATGACTCAAATCCAATTAGTCAATGAGAATTAAATGAGATTTTCCAGTGGACTGCGGTGAGCACATGTGCTCTGGACCTCCTGTTAAGTCTATTTAAAGGCAAAGCACTTTTTGTTTGTAAACAATGTGCAGTGCGGGAATAGAACGACGTTCCAAGATCACAGATGAACCCTCTGAACCCAACTACCCACCGGGTTTCAAAACACATGTTCTTTAATGAATGAGGGTCCGTTTATTCTACATCCTATTAAAAATGTCCCTAAAAATAAATGTTTGGCATCACTGGATCCTGTTAAAAACATTAAATTCTGCTTCTCAGTGACACAGTCAAGCCATGACTGATTCTGTTGAGTCACTTGACAAATATTCACTGAAAATCTGTTTACACAGAACAGAGAGGAGAGGACAGGAGAGGTTGCAAGTTAATGGTTATGTATATTTATAACATGTAAAGAACCAATTAATTTTTTTCTGATATCCCTGACACTGTGGGCATATA
Source organism: Hypoplectrus providencianus (assembly GCA_028566105.1). Taxonomy (NCBI): domain Eukaryota; kingdom Metazoa; phylum Chordata; class Actinopteri; order Perciformes; family Serranidae; genus Hypoplectrus; species Hypoplectrus providencianus. The sequence continues at coordinate 18,669,748 of JAOWBC010000248.1, read as the reverse complement.
TGAATACCATTTATTCCATTTTTAAAAAAAATATTTTATCAGATAAATTCAATTTAACTTCTGTTTTTGGGATATTTGCTATTATTGTATTCTATAGAGGAACAGTGAAATACAAGGCCACAGTGAGTAAAATGTAAAATGTGCAAAAAATGTTCAGAAACAGCTCGGGGTTCACAGGGTTAAAGCAGGAGGATATTAAATACGTTTCACAGGATCTTATCTGGAACATCTTGCTTTCAAAAAAACACATTTTTGAGCATTGCTCTCTGAAATCCTGCTTGCTTCTCTCCTCTTCCTCTTCCTTGGATCACCATCACTCTTGTGCTGGGCCCCGATTCGCTGCCAGGTTGCCTTGACGACAGGCCGCAGCACATAAACCCTGGCGTTGTTTGGGGAACGCTGCGCCGCGAGGCAGGAAATCTTGAGCATTCTTTATCTCTCACCCCTCGGATGGCGCTCCCGCAGTCCTCAGTAGGGAGCAGGAGCCACATACGCAAATGGAAGCCTTATTTTTCTATCCGGTCCTTTTCCACCTTTCAAGCCAGAGATAAACAAAATCTTTGAGGTCCGGACAACCCACGCTTGTTTTGCATGTAACGGAAAGAAAATGAAAGGAAACAAGGGGTTTGTGAAGTCTGTTAATGTCATGCACACATCCTCCCCTTCCACCGCATACATGCATGCATAGACTCACGTATAATCGCACACATGAATGAACACACTCTCACACACCCTAGCCGTCGCTACCTTGCCTTCCTGACATTCCATCCAAGAGCCTGAGGAAGAGGAAAGGGATCTGCTGATCTGGCCTGGCCCATGAAACAGAATGGAGGGAAGAAACCCCGCCGTGATTCATTTGTCGCGTATATTCGAGCGCACACACAAACTCGCTGAGAACACAGTTGACAAAGTATTAAAACAGACGCTGATCATAAATCTGTCTCATGCTTTTGGCTACTGGTCAGTAGAATGCAATACATTTCCCAGACTTATCTTCTCTTCCTTTTTTTTTTTTTTTTTTTCATTAGAACCCACTTAAAAACTTCAAATGTAGCGGTAGATCAACTGTCAGTGCTTTTGCTGTAGTGTATTTTTAGCTGTGGTATGCCACTTTGGATCAACACTTGCAGACACCTCTCCAGCTTGGCTCAGATTCTCTTTTTTTTAACCGTTTTCTCTGGTAAATCTAGGCCAAAACTGAGTAAGCCACTGTGGCTCTGATGAGAAACGGTCCCGCTTAAAAAAAAAAAAAAAGAAGCTGCAACAGCTGAAGAGCATGAAGTTGATGTTGAGCCCTTTTCCCCCTGTTCTCTCATCAATCTGCCCCCTTCTTCTTGTCATCCCCGTCTCGGCAATCAATGCTCATGATTATTGAAATGTCGGGTGAAGCTGTGAAGCGAGGTCACTGAGTTCTAGCTCATATCACGCCTCGCATCTCAGAGGGCGACGCGTTAACCGTCTGCGAGCACCACAGTGACTGTTGCGGTCATTATAATGCCAATTCTCACTCCAGTCCTACTGTCTTGGGAGGAAAAAAAGGCAGACTCATTGTTCTGCGAAGGAAACTAAGATGCAGGGAGAGGAAAAGCTGCAGGGGAAAAAAATGCTGACCCACATTTTTGTTGCTGCGTGCAATGGGACAACGACTTGAGGCCCAACCTGACCATTTAACTTAAATAGCATGTAATCGGAACAATGTGTGTTGATTGTATGCCGCCAGAGCAGATGTGATTAACCCAGATTTGTACTACGGAGGTCAAGGCTTTTTTTTTTTTTTTGGAGCAGGTTTTCATCCTGCGTAGGCCAGCGAGCGAATGGGACTCGTGCACATTGTGCGACAGCATGTCTTCACTTCTAACCTGCACACATATTTCTGCAGCGCCATGCATTTTTTGGAGCATGGCTAAGGAAACATCTGCACTGCATTAAAATAAATATAGCATGTGTGACAAAGTGATGCCTATAATTTTGGCTTCGATCTCGCTTATTGGATGCTACACATGACCGCAGTTATGTCCTTTTTATTTTTTCAACCAGGATCAGAGATCAGCTTCAGGCGTGAGTGCAATCAATTGAAAGTCCTCATCAGTGCTGCAAAACAAACGTGTGCATGAGTGTGTCAGATTCCAGCTGACGAGCACTGGCTCACCATGAGGAGAAATTCTTGTTTGTTAGCTTGATTCCACAAGCATTGTGTGTGTGTGTGGGTGTGTGTTTGTGTACACTTTTAGCAGCGGAGAATGAACAAGCGTGCAGGACTGGCTTGACAGTGTGTGTCATTGAGGAGCCAGATGGATTTCAGGGGCACGTGGTGCTGGGTGTGTGTGTGAGTGTGTGTGTCTGCCGCTCCAGGAGCCTGCCCCGGGCTCAGCTGGCTTTAATCAACACCATCATTTACCCCTCTTGCGGGTAATCGGCGCACAATGGGCCCCCTCAACAACGCTCCCCTCCACCTCCGCTCCCCCCAGCAGCCCTCCACACAGCATGGTGCTGTATGTATTTACATTGTGTCTCTGGCACACGCAGCAGAGATTCACCCCTCCTCACACACATGTTGTAGCTTAGAGGCCAATTATTAACAGGTTCTTTACATCTTTAGTTTATTTTCATGGGTTAGGTTAGGGCTGGGCAATATAGCCCAAATCTCCCACCACAATATAAGGTATAAGGTAATATCTCAATATATCATGTTTTACGGTAATTTTATATGAAGTAACCACATGGTAAAGCCAATTTATGCATACTCTTATATGAAATAAATACTTCAATATTTCCTCATTAAATGAAGGCCTTTTAGTGCAAAGTTAGATGTGCAGTTATAGAGAAAAATATTTTAAATAGTATCTAAAGTATGATGGTAAAACAAAACTGCAGATTATTTCCAATCAGATTTTCTGGGAGTCCATCGGTGCTTGTTATATTTAATATAGACAAGGTAATTATGTATTACAATATGTACAATATGTACACTAGCAGTGTAGCACAGTGGCTGATTATTCTGTACTGTGATACCTCTATCAGCTGTGACACAGACAGGAGATGGACCTTTTCCAATTTAAGATTGGGTTATTGGCTGTAATCTCTGTGTATCACTTGGCTTGTGTACGAACTGTATATATTTGATCTGTTCTTGCAGACACAGTGCTTATCAATCTAAGCAGCGGGACAGTCCTGATTCCGCTCTGAAACTATGCATTTCCAGGACCTTTGGCCTCAGTATGTTCTTCTTGTTGACCCAGTGGAGGACAGCAAAACCCATGTGACAGTCCACCATAAAGCCATTGGCGACACAACTTTTAGGGAGCCCCTGCTCAGCTGGGGAGCAGGATGTGGCAGGGGACTCCTTAAGGGGCTAGTAAATCACTGTAATAACATGTCTGACCCTTCCCACCATTTAAGAGGCAGCTGGACAGACAGTCTTTCTGTGTGGTTGGATGGAACACGAGGCACGTGTGCTTGAGTGATGCTGATGGGTCAAAGGTCGACGGTTATTTGGCAAGTTTTCTCCACACATGTTGCATGACTGGAGGGAAAATCCTTTTAAATTTTGCTACATTCTGAATCTCATGGATCCATGGATTTAGAGGTTGTGGGCATGGTGGCATTTCTGGTTTCGTTGATTAAGTTTTCCCCATTCACTGTTGGAAATAAAACTTGTTTCTGTCATAATTAAGACGTGATAGCCACTGGATTTATGTAGGAATGGACAGGGCCACAGAACAGGCTGCTCTGACCTACTGTTGAGATAAACAGGAAGTGTTTGTTATTATTCTGTTATCTCCGGAGAGCTCATAAGATATTTCCAGTGCAGTTCATTGTAGAATCCATTCTAAGCATTACATCTACAGAGAAAGAGAGGGATTAAGAAAAAAAAAAAGTCAATGTCGTTTATTTTCAGCAGCGTTGCTCAGAGTAAACTGTGGGTTTAGCCCGGTTGGTAGGACCCATTATGGTCAAGCCAGACCAAAGGGTTTGAGAATAAAATTGGTTGACTATTTATAGGAAATCCACTTCCTTTGGGTTGTGATAAAATCTTAAGACAGAATAGAATGATTTTTTGTCTTAGTGGCTTCAAAGGTTTGGTCAGTTGTTGCTTTTGCTGTTACAGCGTTATGCAAATCCATAATTACAACTGTGTCTTGTTGACTTTGCTTATTTCCGTACAATGTGACGTTAGTTAATCAGCAAAAGTCCCAAGGCACAGCTTGTTTATTTGAACAGTAATTTTGGAAGTGGTGAACAAAAAAATCTGCTCCAGTCACTGGTGCCTCCAGTCTAAGGTAACATTACTCTTGGATCTTTGTCTGTGTCTAATGATGCCACCGGGTTCAAAGAGTTCCCCACCCGTTACAAAAGGTCAAAGATCAAGAACAAGGGTGTAAGGTCATGGATACAGACACACACCTGTTCACAGGGGGTCTCCTTCAGCAGAACAGATGACTCCCAGATGTTTTTATGGAGATAATGTGACAGCCATGACCATATTTGTGTTGTATGATGGTGACGGTGGACGGCTACCTTCTGCAAATGCACTGTTTAGAACTGGGCTAAACTTATCAATCATTTCCCAGACATACTCCACCATACATGGGAATATGCCATGGTGCGGAGGGATGTAAAAGCCTTGATTTACATTGTTTTGAATGGACTTTAAGAAGGGACATCCTTACACCTGGAAAGGCTCAGATGGGGGGACTTGATCTTGGGTTCACTCTGTGGCCAGCAAAGAAGTTATTCTGAAAAGTACTTTTTTGAGAGTTTCCTTTGAATGGCGGGATAAAGAAATGGTGATAAATTGTAATGTCAGTCGTACAGCTGAAGTTATACTCTGCGGACGTCTGAAGTCCCCAGATTGCCAATATAATAGCAACTGGAATACATAAACTTTGCTTTTGAATGGAAGCATCTGGAAAAGGAACAAGCCCCTTCCTTTCATTTTTATCGTTGGCCTTTTTTCCCCATCATTACTTCCCTCTATTCTCCTTTTTTACAGGTCACACACCTGGATCACTGAGGTCAAAAAGAAGTGACATAGACAGTTGGATTTCCATGTGGGTGCCTAATAGTTTGCATTACATGTTTTCTTAAAGCAGAAAGTGCCTACTATCACAAAAAGTGCATCACAGCATGTAATCTTGGTTGCACTATGAGATGAAATGATTCTGACATTATTCAAAGTCTAATAATGATGGCCTTCATGCCCAAAGATCAAGACATTACATCATGGTTAACATGATGAAGCTGTCATGAGTCAGTCAGCTGAAAGCTGGACCATTGTCCAAACATGACAGCATTTAGCTGGCACATATCCCGGCAGACAGCAGAGGTACTGTGGGAGCAGGCAGTTGGGTGACCTCTGACCCTGCCCAGTCTGCCTCCAGGACAAAAGAGCCATTCAGATGCCCAGTACTTTTTGCAAAACACCCAAAAAGCACTCAGCTCTCAGTACAAATGACTGCTAATCCTGTTGAAATACTTGTTTACTTTCAATATAGATTGGTAAAAGGAGGAGGATTACCACATGTTTCTAACAGACAAGACGAAAGACTTTAAGTCGGGATACACTCTAGCAGTAGAAAGTGAGAGTTGACACAGGAAGGGTGTAAATAATAAAGACAGGAAAGAATGTCATACCATAAGAACACAGTGACTACAATTAGATTTATGGTTTATGGCTTTACTGTCATTAGTATACATTTCTGCGGAGGCTTTTGAAAGATGGATAGTATAGTGTTCCCACTATCGTGATTTATAGCTAACATACAATTACACCATGTATAAAAATGTGCCCTCATGTTTATGCTGTCAAGAGTTCAGGCTTTGTGCAGTGGCGGTATTTTTCTCACTGGCAATTTATCTCTGTGCGGGCGTGAAAGAAATGGCTGTGTGCAAAGTGCTGTCACAAGGAATTCCTCGCTTAAACAAAACAAACTTAAATAAGAGCTGCCTGGTTGAAAGAAACCCTAAATAATACATTAAGGAACAACACGTCGTAAAACATGACTGTTTGCCATGTTAGCTCTGGCAGCTGCCGGCTTGGAGGAGGACTCTCGCCCCTTTTCTTCAGTGACAAGCGTGGAAAGAGCTCTTCAGATGCCAATATCTGCACTTTGAAACACTTCTTTACAGCCTTGCCTTGAGCTTTTCTTCGCCCGTTATCGAGTTTGACTGCATATGAGAGGTCTGAAGGGTGGTTTATGAGCCTGAAGGAGACCACCTTGGGTGACCCACTTCTTGTCCAATATTCCGTTCACCTTTTGTCCAAGTCTCTACCAGGTGCCAAGTTCCATTTTACCGTTCCCCTGACCAAATTTAGCACTTTGTTAGCTAGACTATGATTGTTCCCACACTGAGGCAGGGTATTTTTGTTTGTGAAAGATTGTTGCCTGGAATGCTCAGAAGTGGAGTCCTATATCCACTTCCTCAGTGGGTCCAGGAGGGCTTAGACAGCAGCTCAGCAAGCTTCACGTGGCTGACCGACAAGTGACTGGCAGGTCGTCTGGAGCGTCGTGTCATTTCACCGCACACAGATCTTGCGAAGAGGAAAGCACCCTACCTGAGTTGTCAGTCTCGCTCAACATACTCTGCTGCTAGTTTATCAGTCATGACATTTGCCTTCCAGTGTGATTTACTCTGGGTAAACACCAACCTCACTTGCGTTTAAAGGAATTACCCAGGGGGCAGTGCAAGTTCACTGAAACCCAAATTTCTGGAGGCCGCAATCTGCGGTCATCTCCCTGGCACACAGAGTGACAATGTGGAGTCGCAGATGAGTGTGTAACCTCTTATTTTCTTTCTTTCAGCAAAATGCATGCTGTCGAAGACAAGTGAAAACAAACGTACCCTCAAAAAAGAAAAAGGCGAACAGATGGACCTACAGACTCAGTGCATCCCCGCTGTTCTTTTTGAACAGGGCATGATGTTTATTGCAAACAAGCCCATCCCACTCCATTTGGGTCAATTAGTCGATGTAATTTACCAGGCGGTGATGGATGATACAAGGGTAGCTGTAGTGCACTTAGCTAGACTGGAGCATGGGCCTATTCCACAGGGTTTGCTCAGGGTTTCTTCCCTTGCTTTGGGAATGGAGATATTACCCTAGAGGGAAGACAAAAGTGATGCAAACCCCACTAGAAAAGGGAGGTAAGGGAAGTGGGCAGCATGGAGATTAGCTGGATCCATCTAAGGGATGGGGTTAATGGATGCATCCCTAGGGTTCGCTCAGGAATGCGCCCAGGCATTACCGCCAGCAGCTTGGTGTCATCTGTCTTCTGTCCCCAGAGGAAGATGACAAACACTTTTATGCTTCCCCCTTTTCTCCACTCATTGGCATATCAATTGCGCCAGTTTGTGTGTGGATGTTGGTTAATGAATGCATTTGGGTCCTGCTTTAAATGCTATGCGCCACATGTTTCTTTTTTATTTGTGTGCATTGCCATTTTCATAGTTCCGCCAGCTTCAAATGCTAATTTGCATTCTTTTCTCATCTATTGATTCCTTATTCATAATCACTGTACAGTGTCAGAGGGGCTAAATGCATTGGTCTTTCCCCATAAGAGAGAACTCCTTTGAAAAACTGTCAATTGAACCCAAGGATATTGCTCATGTCACAGTTGTTTCCCAAAATCTGATCAGCAGCTCTGTATTTATATGCACATCATAGGCTGGGATCAATAGTCTTGTACTGATTAAAAAATCACCACCAGACAAGCCATTGCTTTGCTCAACCTGCAAATAGACAAGCAGTCTGGAGGAAGATAAGATCACTGAGTATAAAATCAATTCACATTTGACCCTTGTCTTCAAAGTTTTGCACAGAAAGGTAAAAAAGTGTGGCATCTAGAAATGCCTGAGGATTTTTATTGATCAGTCAGTTTTGAGTCAAGAGGCTATCATTGATGTCTTAAGGTGTCGCTGATTGATGCTAAAATTTTCCAGACAGGCTGACTGGGAATAGCTGAAAGTGCTGGATCCATAATGAGTTTGTTTGCTATCTGTTAGTTTTTAATGGGATTTGCTGCACTTTTCTGTCTTTTTTACCTTAGTTGATTATTTTTTTCAGTTGATTAGGATCACGTTAGGTTGGGGTTAACAATAATGGTTAAATTAACAATAATGTAGCTTGTCATTGAACAGGCTGACCTTTCTACGTCAGCTTCTTCAGTACTCTGTTGACAATGCAACACATCTGAGGGTGCTGATGTCCTACAAAATGTTGTCATGCCAAAGCCATTTCCCTGTACCTATTTTACTCACAGTAATAAAATATAATAAGAAAGAAAATATGCACACCACTATATTTAATAATTGAACTACATAGGGACAATTTGAGCATCAAATCTTTGTCAGATTTTTGTCATTATCTACATGATTTTTTTCTGTCCAGCACCTTCTTTTGGATGTGCATGCAAACTTTTTTCTGGCCATATTTTGCTTTTAACTTGTCTACTTATGTCTAGTATTATAATTTGCACTTTATTTACAAAATATAATAGTTTTCTCAGTGTTATCCTAAGTTTTTGGGGCTTTAACAAAGCGAGATAACAAAAAGATACCTTGAATCTCACCTTGTAGTTCAGGGGCCAGGCCAGTGTTTTTGCTGCTGTTTGGCCTCAATGACCTCTTATATAATGACTGTTACATACTTGACCTCCACTGGACAGAACCGTCTGTGGCATGGCTCGCAGCTGCACCCCCAACCCCCCCCTCCACACATTACAATTGGCTGAGCTAACGGGGTAAACTATACAACTTCAACAGAGCTTTGTACAATCAAGCTTCCTCTCTCACCTTCTTCTCAATGAACACTGATGGGATCTCAGGGAAAGCCTTTTCCTGTGTATGTCACAGGGGTAATTCCTAATGGAGAATCCCATATTTGGCTAGTTTTTGTGTATGCGTTACTCGCCTGGGTCCGTGCACGTCTATGCAAGTGTTGGCGAATAGAAGACGCGACAGGAAAAGGGGTTTCCTTTGGGCGTTGTGCGTGATACCCACCCAGCCACAACGTGATTAGTGAGGGAATGCATTGGGTGGAGTTAGGATTGTAGGCAGGGGTGGAAAGAACAGGCCACCAAGGGTCATTTCCTTTCATCTTGCCCTCTCCTCTGACCTCACATTGCAGACAGAGACGTATGCACATGCAAACTGTACATAAATGCATCGATATTCACAGAAGATCCATCACCTTCTCGCTGACATCCACATGGGTGCTGTCATGCACCGGAGCTGGAATCCAGAATGGGAGGGGAAGCGGGGCGGGCGATCTAAAGACAGAGAGCAAGAGAGGGAGAGCGAGCAAGAGAGGGAGGGGGAGAGAGAGAGAGAGAGAGAGAGAGAGAGAGCAGCGACAATGTCAACAGCTCAGCTCCCAGCACAGTCAGCTGAAATCCACAGCACGGCTCAGAAGCTCAGAGAGGGGAAGCAGAAACAACGCAGCAGCTTCAGCCGGGAAACATCGTCACACTCAGCAAAGGCATGGAACTCGGCCACCGAGCGCAAACTCCAAAGGGCAAAAGGAGAGATCTAAACCCAGAGGCTGAAGGAATGCTTTAAAATTTTCTCGTGACTTTGCTTTGTTGAAAGGGTCTTTATTTTCCATTTCAAGTGACGTGACACAGGGACAATCCATCTCTCAGGGCAGCCCGTCTGAAGTGGGTAAGTAGGAGATACTTGATCTTGATACTGATACCCATGACCCTTCCTGGTCAGTGGGAGATTGCACACACAACCAGCTACAGATGTTTAAGCGTAAACCCAGTTTGTCCATGCAATGCATCCTGCTGCTCAATCCAGCCAGACGAACACAAACTACTGCAGCCAATAAAATAAACATCAGTTAGTTGGCTTAGTACAAAGCTGAACAAGAATGAAGCAAGTGGGCAACAAGGGCTCCTAATCCCACTAAGATGATAAAGTTTCCACATTTTTGCGTTGTTGTGACTGGAAGGAAAGGCAGTATTTTACAGTACTTCTTTACTACAGTGGCTTTATAGGTCATAAACAGCAGCAAAAACTGGGTTGTGAACTGTGCGTGGTCTTTATGTTTGGACTCCTTCTCCAGTGGCGTTGACAGCACGCCTTGCTTCACCCCCATGTGTGCTGATGCATTATATGAGTAAGGTTTTTGGCATATTGGTGGCAGTCTTGAATTCAATTTGGCTGAGGTTGTTTGGTTTTCTTTGGAAAACGTTGATTTCAAAGATGAATGGGGGCTCAGTATTATGCAGTGCTGGACGGTGAGTTTAAGAAATTATCCATGTTTGGTTTAACCCAAAAAGTTGTCCAAGACTTGGTTCAGGAACATGTCTGGCATTCCAAGAATTGAGGGAGGACCGGACAGTGTCATATGTAATAGGCACGGGACTATTTTGGGTCCTAGACGTGGGTTGATCATACTTGTTCATCAGTCACACAGTCAGCCCTTTGGTGTAAGTAGGGCCTTGGCAGCCAGACATTCCATATATGCTGTACATCTCCTCCCAGCAACAACTCAACCCAATATGGATCACGGGGAGCAGACTTCCACTTAGCTCTAAATGCAGCCTGCTTTTGCATGAGATGTTGGTATTTCTTTTTTATAGACTATCCTTCCACATTTCCCCCAAGGGAAGGCGACACTCCATGGCGGCTCAGACCAACATAAACACACTGTCCTAATCTCCCAGGCTTCCTCATTTGAAGAAATCGTGAAGCCTCCTTTCCTCTGTGGTAGCATGGCCTATCCCACTTGAGAGGCTGTCATCTTAGCTGTAAATCCTTTGCGTGTGACGAAAGCACAGTGATAAAAGTTCATGCTTCAGCCCTCCAAACTTCCACCTGTGAAATTGGTTAGGGACGCCTACTTTGGGTTTGCCTGAGCCCAGTGGTTTTCGGATGGAAAACATTGCATACCTCAGCATTTGTGAACATTTTACTAGAGGCTGGGCCTTTAAAGAGCTGATCTTGGAGATATGAAAAGGCACAAGACAAACATTGTTCCTGCAACAATCAAAGTGATTTATTCCTTTCAGGGGCTTGTGTTTAAAGGTTGATGAACCAGAGGCTAAACTCATTTATACAGTCATAAGGCCATCTGTGTTTTCTTTGATGTCTTTTTGCATTGTGAACAAGATGGTATCCATTTCCACCACATTAAAGGCTTATTCTCCAGTCTGCTGGAAATCCTCCCACACTCACGTGTGCCAGGGGGCAAGCTGAGTGACATCGCTAAAAGATTCAGTGTGTTGGGAGGGCATTAACGATTGCTGAGGACTCACACGTAGCGTACACACACACCCTCTGCTGCCGTCAGCGCTCTCAGGGCTTTTCATATTTTATCGACCATTACGGATGCATGAACTGCTCTCTCAGGATTAGAGGGAGTGCGAGGGGGAGTCAGTGGTCGGCCTTTTACCGATTCAGCCCTGCTGCTGACGGGCAGCTCATCTGCCTTCTCATTAGGAAAGGGACAGAGAGATGGAGAGATTTATAAAGCTGCTTAAATTAAACTATGTGATCTTTTGGATGGGATTATCACCATGTTGTATTTACAGTGGAGTGGTTGTAGTGTCTAAGAGACAAAACTCAGGGAGACTTTAGCACTAAGGCTGCTGTTCCTCTCTCTCCTTCACTGGAAGTCCCCACTCGGATTGTGTGTCCAATGGCACTATTGTATTTGTGCCAGTGACACACTTTCCGGGGCTTATGATGTGTAAGCATATCTCCTCTTTACAGTGCTTCAATTCAGTGCTGTATTACTGCAGGCTATTTTTAAAAAAATGCTGGTCACTTCAGAGGGCTGTCCCTATATGAGTTGCTATAACTGTTCCAGAAGAGCATTCCAGACATTACCCAGAAGCCCTCTGTCCTCTATGCTGCAGCTGTTGACCTCTCACCCAGGCAAGATTAATAGCTTAACAATGCACAATATAGAGTGCTCCAATCCACTCAATGACATTGACGGACATATTCAAAACCTGGCTGCACGGGAATAGAAGCAACACAATGGCAAACTGACAATCAGCTCTATTGAGAGCTGCAGCACCAAATACTGAGTGTAGTCATCTAATTGTTGGCAAACTCATTTAGTGGTTTTCTGAAAGTTTTACCACCCAGAAGAGCTGGATTTTCTCAAGTAGGGATGCTGAGTCATATTTTTCCCCCCTGTTTGACAGTTTACCCATGTTAACCCATCATTTATGGCAAGCCCCCCAGCTGCAACATTAGCACAACACAAAAAAAATATCAAAATTAATGCTTGTGACTCTCTGTGAAGTCCAGCATCCCTTCCCTCTTGAGAGAGGTAAACAGCATTTCACATACAGTATAATAACATATCTTTAGATAGACTGGGAGCTCGTGACTCTGGCGTTCCTCCCGTATGAAATAAGAAAATTATTTGACACGGCAGGGTAGCGCTTTGGGGTTTGAGGGAAAGGGATGCCAAGTATTGGATTTCATTCCGAGCCCTGTTAATATGTGGGAATGTTGGGGCCTGTGGAATGTGGCATGGCCGACTTTCTTCTCATTCCCAGTATTAATAGCATAGTTATCCCAGTGATCCGGTCTATTTGATGAGCAGAGATGTGACTTGTGGAGATGTGCCCACTGGCCAGACGAGAAGTGGGTCAGCAGTGGGTCTGAGCTTCTGATGTTGGTCTCCCCCCTCTTGATATGACCTCGTTCCTGAGCCAACATTAACATCTGCATTGTTTGAATCCCACGCAGCAACTGGTGGACTTTCCTTGTGCAACATGTGGATAACCTTCTGAGTACAGTAACCACTCATAGCCTTGAGAGAAGTCTCACAAAAAGGGACTTTTGTCCCAGAAGGGCCCCAAAATGTGTTTCTGCAATCCTGGGTTGATTCATTGCAAAATCCTCTGCTTCTGCATAGGTTCTTATTTCAACGTTTGCTCATGTGACTCGTGTCTGTGGTCCGTGGCTTCTATGAAGGGGTTTAACATGTTTAGAATAATTTGCTTCAAGCTGAAACTGTGCATGGTTGGGCTCCTGGTCCCCTCCAACACTGCAAGGAGCTGCTACCTTCATTCTTCTAAATAAACTAGTTGTACCAACCCCCTGGTACTTCATGTGGCTGTTATGACTGTTCCTCATCAGGAAATATCTTTCTTTTTTTATGAATCAAACTAAATGAAATGGCTATTAATGACATCCCCGGAGGATTGGAAACATCTCCCCCCCTCCTATTTTTCCAGTGGTTTAGTTGAGGCATTTCCTCTTTATGGGTGAGGTGGGTTACTGTGCATAATGGCCCTGTTAAAACCAACAGTGCTTATATGTTTGTTTTGAATGAGGCTAGAAGCCAATAAGACCTCTGAGAATTCTCCAGTGTTGGCTGTGAACGAGTTGCAGTTTAAGACTTTATGATGTGATGTTGCAAGACTGCCATGTATAGTTATTGGGAGATCAGCTTCTCATGATGCAATGAATTGACTGGCAAGAAGGGAGACAATATGGACATCCCAGACAAGAAGAAGAGCTTGGGTTCCCAATGACGGAATATCAATTGATTGTAGACTTATTATTCCTGAAAGGGACGGTCCCAGTGCAACATAAACAAGATCAGTAACCGCTGTGCAAACCTGAGGCGACTACATATAATTACACTGTCCTTCTATTGGCTTTCTGACAAGATCTGTTTGTAAACAAAAGAAAATGAAAAATGCCCCTCTGTCCAAATGTGATTGCATGTGCCTCGGAGACAGTCTGGATATATTTAAGCAACAGTATTAACCACGAGCTATTAAAGTAATTAATAATAATTGTGGCTGTGGTCAGTTTAAATGGAGGTACTTTGGCTTATTCATTTCTTCCTTATGTTACACACATTGCTGGCTCTACACTGTATGACAGCGCCATGGGACTAGCTCAACCACACCTCCCCAACATTGTTCCGCTGCTATTGTTAAAGCTTGTTACACGCTATGACTAGAAACACGAGTCCGCTTTTGAAACTCTATGTGCTTGAAGTCCATTGTCATGTTGTTTCAGAAGTATCACTTCACCATGAGGTTCCCCCGGTTCATGTTTTGCCACTGACTCAGACAGGGTTGCTCCAGACTATGTCCTGGAGACACAGAAGGCATGGCTCCCAGTCTAACAGCTGAATAGGTCTTCAGCTGTCTCATGCTTACAGCTTCCCCTATCTGATTGCAGGGCAGAGAGGAAGTGATCGAGGGAGAACGTAAGCAAAGGAATGAGGGAGGCATGGAGGAAAACAGTGTGGAAGGGTGGGTTTCCGATCATCCGATTCGGGGCTGTTTTCTTTGAAGATGCACGTAGGCACAGACTGTCCTTATCAGTAGATGCATTAAAATAGAGAGCCAAAGCCAAGTGCCCATGAGAATTTACTTCATATTAGCTTGCAGGCAATGGCATGGAAATTAATAATGACTTATTTTTTTTAAATAATTCCCTTGAATTTGTTTTTCATGCCAATCAAAGAGGCCGAGACTGTTTTGGAGCGAGACCATGCTGTCATAGCTAAAAATACCCTCCTCCTTGAATATCAGATACACATGGACTCCAGAGCTGAGGGAGGAAATTTGAAGTTGCACGGACCCAAAGAACTATTCCTGCCTGCATTAGCCTACCCTGGCAGGCCCCAGCAGAAATGTCCAAACCAAATCCTCTGGCCCATTGTCCGGGTCCACATGAGAGAGCCGCTCGGCGTTCAGAGCCTCATGAAAGCGCTGGCCCTCTGTGTGCTTTCAGAACGGGCGCAGGAATGCATCGCATGCAAATGTAGCGTGGAATAATGGCAGTTCCTCCGCTGTCAGCTCTGGTCGTTTGTCAGTCGAGGCTGGAGCTCGCTGCGAACCACGGGGACCTGGGCTGAAATGGATGGGTGATGTCACATCTCAGGAATGCAAGTGTGTATAGTTCATTTGTTGTGTTTACCATCATCGGATCATTGATGGATGTTTCAGATACATCACTATTTCCATACATAAATCTTGTAAACTGACCACCCATGGTGCTAAATCCTGTGTAATTGATGCATAAAATCCTATTAATGGGTGTGATGCATAATAAATGTTGTGTTTGTGTGGATAGGAATGCTTTCCTGTACTGTATGGAGTACTTATGTAACTGATTAGCACCGTGGTGTGGCCCCTGACCCCACCAGGCTCCCAAGGCCTGAAGCAGCGACTGTGGGTGGGCCACCGATCCAATGGGTTCATGGGAGAATGAGTTTTCAGTGTCCCAGGTGATTTGGCTTGCAGCCAGTGGCTTTGGAGGGGGGAGAGAAGAATTGAAGGGAGGTCCATTAGTCACTGCACAGACAGGCAGACAGTGGAAAGGGAGGGCAGGGCATGTTGGAGAGGGCATGTCTGGGGCAACAGCATCCAAAGGGTGGCATGGCTCCAATGTGTCCAATGGCTGGGTTGAATAGCTACTTCATGTCAAATTAATGAGTGTGAGTGGTTCACTTCCACATGAAATTTTTACATGCCAGTACACAACCATGACGACCAACAAATATGAGGACATGCAGTGGTGCCAACGTGCCATTGAGACTTTTTGGTGTTCATTCACTTTGGTGTCCCTCCGTGTAGGGATGCTGCATTGAGGCAGTTATTGAAATGGTCTTTTTTGATCATAGATTTTCCTGAACTTTGAATAAATCCCTATTGTAAATACAAAACCAAAAGGAGCAGACAAACAGAACATCAGAAAACCTTTGGGGTTCAAAAGAAAGTTCAGGTTTTAATCATGCATTGTGATTTTTTTTTTTTTTTATCTGCTGCAATCCTGTACCAACTTGAGGTAGACAATGATGGGATGTTCAAAGGGTAATTCCATTCAAGTTGTAATAATTTCATATTTCTTTATATCAAA
Organism: Hypoplectrus providencianus; assembly: GCA_028566105.1. Taxonomy (NCBI): domain Eukaryota; kingdom Metazoa; phylum Chordata; class Actinopteri; order Perciformes; family Serranidae; genus Hypoplectrus; species Hypoplectrus providencianus. The sequence continues at coordinate 18,653,902 of JAOWBC010000248.1, read as the reverse complement.
GACCATTCTATGATCCTTTTTATGGCTGGAATTTATTTGGATATAGCCGTTCTTTATACTTCCATAGTGAAGTTGCCTTTATGTAAGAGTTTTATTGTTACAGGTGGACTCTGCCTTTTCTGTGCAAGATTCGCTCCCTCAGGCGCAAGAGAGACGGCATTCCATTATGAGCTCTGTATTACTATATTGGAGAACAGACTGCTTTAATATAACATTGTGCAGTTGCAGTTTATTTTAGGGTGCACACTGTTCATGCTGTTCTTTAAACCAGAAGAGCTGCAGGCAGGGTTGCTGCCACCCAGCAGTTAATACATGTGTCATTTGCAGTGGAGCTATATAATTAAAATTCACTAGCTGTCAACAGTAACAGCAGTGTCAGTGAATCAACCAGGACTAAAACCTTGGTGCTTTCAAACGCTGGTATTGGCTCAGTCCAACAAGATCTCCAACCTAAACGAGAATAGACAGTTTGTGAATACCTCCGCAAAGGACAGATATGAGCATTTTACAACAGAGCGCTCTATAAGCATGATATTATACATACATGCACGGTTCATGGTTGGAGAAAAGGCTGCAATTTCTGTGAATTTAAGCTTCCCGACCACCTAGATTCAGGGCAAAAAACTTCCTGGTTACTTCCTTTTGTAGTCTTCAGGTGGTTTTTACCCCAAAGTCATTTTCATCATACCATTATTAACCTTAATAGAATTGCTTGAAATTTTTAGGGATTGTGCCCATCTGCATCCTTTATAGATGAAATTAATTTCAACTTTCACAATATTGTCACAATATTGTAATTTTGACACAACTAATAAACTCCCATATGCAAGTATATATACCCATGTACACGCCAGTAGAGT
>JAOWBC010000248.1:18600047-18646573 GCA_028566105.1 Hypoplectrus providencianus | reverse complement strand
ATATTTAAATATGAGGCCTGCATGAACTACCTCGAGGCTGAATCTCTGTTGTGCTACATTATGATTGAAAGTAATATAAATTATTAACCTGACATGGAAATGTCATGCATTATGACATGAAGCTTTCTAGTCTAAATGTATTAAATGTGACTGAAAATCATTCTTCATGATAATGGGGAATCTAACCGTCTCCCTCTCTCCTCCCTCTTCCAGATCATGCCCCCCAGATAGCAGCCTCGTCCTCCTCTCCACTCCCCCTCCCTGCCCCTCGGCCCCTTCCTCCACCTTCCTGGACCAGCTCCGTCACTGCCACCTGTGTCACCGCAGCCGCCATGCCTCCCAGGAAGAGGACGCGGCCGGGCCTGGGCTTCCTGTGCTGCTTCGGCAGCAGCGAGCCTCCGGAGATCAACCTGAAGGACAGCGTGCCCCTGCAGCTTCTGGAGTTCAGCGCTCCCATGCCGCCCGCCGAGGAGCTGCATGCACGCTTCTCCGAACTGGTGGTGAGTAAACACGGAGGGCTCTGAATCTCTGAGCGAGTTGGTTGAATGATGCGTGGCAAATATCTATGTAGCCAGGCCCAGATGTTGTCCCTGGTCTTTGTAGTTCTCGATTTAAAACACGTCAACTTCCATTCTTTATGTTAAATTAAATGTCCTGCCATCGTATTCATTTGCAGAGGGAACCAGGGCTAGATGGCTATAATGGGGAACGAAAAAAATGTCAAATTTGTCCAATTAGTTCTGCAACATCAGAGGGAGACTTCTAGGATGCAGCCAGAGCTCAGAATTTATTGTTTATTACAGAATGTGGTTAGTGCAAGTGGTTCATTTTGGGCAACATTTTAATTAAATCAGGCCTGGAAAAAAAAGACATGATTTATGCTTGAATATGATTATTTCATGATCCATTCAAGGACCCTCTGTTCTGCCTGTTTTTACAACTTTATACAATGATAAATGGTGTTATATTGGTTATTTTTAAACAAAATAAGATGCTTTTCAACCTCACCAGCAGTTTAAGTGCTAAAACAAAATTAAAATATGATACATATGAATATATTTGGCTTAAAACAACACTTTGGTACAGTCTAAACTCTGGAATTTTCGAATGCTGAGCTGTCCAATTCTTTTCCCCTCCCGTCCTTTGCGTGTTGTTCATTAACTCGACCAAACAGGATTAGGGGAAAGGAACTGGAAGGGATTGGGTCTGATAGAGGATGTCTTGATGGTTGAGTGAGGCCACGCCCCTAACCCCCATCCCCAAATTCGGAGGCTCATCCTTCCCACTACACGCAGCCCACCCCTGTGCGACAGCTCCCATCTCGTGCGCAGATCACACTTGTTGGCAGAGGTTGTGGGTCTGTCAGACTGCCATGGCTGTGCTGGCATGAACCCACGGCGTGGAGAGGGATCAGGGCACAGCTGTCAGAATGGAGAAGTCCGCTCTGGCACTCGGCTGCCGTGCAAGCTGCTTCTGGCTTTGCTGGAGGAATAGAGCTTTGCTGTTTCTGTCTCTTTTGTTTGCTCACTTCCTGTCTCTCACTGTGTTTGGGTTGTGTCTGTCTCCAACCTCAGATTTCCTTTCGTCCTCTGTCTCCATCTCCCTTCTTTCAACGATGTGTCCGGCAGCGTGGCTACAGAGCTTCTGACGCTTTCACATGTCGGTGTCGGGCAGTGCTAAACTTCAGCTGCTGCAGGATATATCACTCCTCCAACTGTCAAAATCAATTCAGGAGATTAAGTGGAATTCCATTTGTGATAGGAAATGATTCATTATTATCAAGGCAGATGTTTTCCCAATGGTAATCCTCTGCTCGTTTTTCCAGCTAATTGACCTGATTTGATCCTAAATTTGCTGTCTAGGCTCCTTCATAATCACTGCTAATGCACAAGCCATTAATCCTCCGTAGCCGCTGTGTATTTATTGGCTCGATTAGAGAAATTTAAATTGTAGGCAAGACATTGATTCCTCAATCAGAATCCTTGGACTGGAATGATGTAATAACCTTTCAGATGTCTTAGGTCACTTTCACATACAAAGTCTGGTGGACTCAGACGTCTTTAATAATGTGTTTCATCAAGTGCACCAAGCATTGTGAACAAATCAAGCTGTTGACGTCGCACTTCGTCTATTGGACAAAATCTATTTTCAGAGGTGCTACCGGCAAGTCGTGGACTTTAATGGCTCATTTTATTGCTGCATTGATCTGCAGTGCGATTGAGGCCATTAGCCACCACTCTGTTGCTAAATCATTTAAAGATTGTTTTTGTTTTTAGCCCCAAGCTTTGTTGCATGATCATCCAAAAGTTTTTAAATGAGGGTCTTTACTCTTCATCAGACCACATCTGTCCTGGATTCATTTTTTAACCCTGCAACTCTAATGCCTGGTGTTGATTCCTGCCCAAATTCAACCCACAAATGCTCCATGTCTTAATGTACTTCCTGTCTTTGGTTTGGACTGCATTCTCACCTGCAATGAACTGAACTTTATTGTACTTGGAAGTGGACCAAGGCCCCCCATTGTTAGCAGACTGGAGTTTGTCAAATCTATCTGACAAAATGCACCGGAGTTTGTTTCAAGTGGACCAACCTGCTCAGGTGTGATGACCTCTTAGTTCCAGACCAAGAGGTTGGTTTTTGATAAACTTTCATAAAAGAATGAATCAGGTTTTTACATAGAGAGGTCTTGTTCAGAGACATGTATCGGTGGATTGATATAAAAACATGGCTTTCATATGCCAGCTCTTTGCCAAATCCCAGCAGTTCTCACGGCTGAGAGGCCTGAATGACCCACAGCTTGGTTTGGGGGTAAAAGTCTGAGCTGACACAGATGCACGAGCTGAAGCAGAGGCAGAGCAGACAGGTCCACCCCCCATTTCCAAACCTCTTGACTTGCAGCTTTTGGAACCAGTAGAGAAAGCGGATTTGGCATTTTCTCATTGGATCCGGGCCCTTCCACATGTTGGGAATAGATTATTCTTCAGATGGTTGTTGGATGGCTACATCTGGTAGTGTTAGCCTCTAGTTCATCTTGTCTTTAACTGTTGAGTTCCAGCACTGAATGAAGCTCTCAGAGGCCCGACTCTAATTAAAAAGCATTTTTTATGTTAGACCGTAAGCACATTCGACCGGCCGTCCAAAAATCAGCACAAGCAGAGTTGGAGCGGTCACTCTGTCTGGACACAATGCTTCGAACGGCGACGTATAGAGCCAGCAAGCTGTGCTACAGGGGAGGAAATAAAGAAAAATAGAGAATAACATAACATAGTGTGTTTCCATGGCAACAGGAGACGGGATTATTGTTATGAAAGCCTTTCCTGAGGAGGAGAATGAGACTCAATGGAGCCTCTGGAGTGGGAGCGACAGATCTGGGCCAAACGGAGGAGTAAACCACCTCCACGTGTCCTCACGTCCATATTGGAGTCTTCCACTGTGTCTGGAGACTGAACAGTGCACACTCAGCTTACTCTGGTAGTGGGAGAAAAGACTTTAGCGGACTTGTCTCAGAAGTATAGAATGAATACTTTTTAAGCCAGAAAAGTCCATTGTGCCATGATGAATGAAATGGCTCATGTGTCTCTTTGGAGGATCACATGGCTGTTTATGGTGGTAAACTGGATAACTGGGCTCTATTTTATATTTTGGCCATATATGTCTCCACCCAGAAACTTTACAACACATGTTGTATTATTGTTAAAAAAGTGCTATCTAAAATTTGCTGGGTTTTTTTTGGCCGATTTCAAGCTGAAACTAGTAACAAAAAACTGTTTGCACCATGTTAGCCATGCAGCATAAGAAACATAAAGATCTAAAAGGTTAAAAGAGCCCCTGTTGGACTCCACATATCTTACCAACTAATTAATCTTGCCTGTTCCTACAGCCCTGTACCCAAATATCAGCAAGTGATCAAATGTCTAACCTTGAAGCAACCTCTAACTTCGCTGCTGCTACATGAAAAATGCAAGAGCATAGAATAAATAATGTAGTGAAAGAGATGTCTTAGTGTCCTTGGTGTGGGGCTGACAAAACTAATTGTGCAGAATAGGCAAGTGTGGCATTCATCTCTGGTTCCCTTGAGCAAACACTCCCTCTCATCAGCCAAACGTGCAACAACTCATCCTGGAGAAATTCTGAAGAATAAACCTGCTTCCAATTCTGCCCATAAAAAAGCATTGTGTGCCAGTAACAAACTTGACAAACCCATGCAAATGAGCCTGGAAGCAATCGCCACTGATTTGGACACAATGAACAAAGACCACATCAGAGGAACTAATGAATCGCATCAATTAAACTACACATTTGCAGCTGGCTGATAGCAACAGTGCCGCACTTCTGGGTTTCTGTTTTTCGGATCTGCGTGCATTTTAAACACTCTCTTTCCATCAGTGTTTCAAGGCTCGCACGCATAGTTGATATGTAGGCCATGTGTGAAGTTTGGCAGCGCTTCAAGAACAATGATAGCTTTATTTTGCTTCGTCAAGGCATTTTTCCTGCAAATAGCATTTTATCATCAAACGTGAAATTGCTCTCATATTTAGCTAATCGAGTCCTGCTCTGTCATTTTGGTCCTTTAAACATTTCTTCCCCAAAGTGTGAGGTTGTGTGGGGACAACTAGCATTTACTAGTTTCAGCTGATAGCAGTGAACACATTGCCTTCACTGTGCAGACGCTGGCATATGGTCGCAATGTGTCGACACATCTGCAAGGGCCTGAACCCAACTGTGCAGTGGCACTGAGGCACTGCAGGGTAAAATGTTTAAAAAGAGAAAAGTAAATACAGAAGACAAAATGCAACAGGTCCCGGGGCACTAAATCTGAATGCAGCGACTCATTTTAGATCGTAGTTGTAAAGACGCTAGACTGACTCAGCATTCTTTGTGTGTCGCGGTTGTAAAAACACTCCCTTCTTTAATAGTTTAAGAGAGAATATAAGAGATAAATTTTGGGTTTACGAGACCAGTTAAAGGGGGAAAAATTGGCCCATTACCAATATGTAGGCTTGGATAAAAATGACACTTAGTGTGGATTGTGCACCAATATGTAGGTACAACCCAAATTCCAAAGAGGTGGGATGCTTAGTAAAATTGTATAAAAATGCATCAAAATCTAAATGCATAAATATATTTACATTAACAAACTTTTCCTACTTAGAGCATTGGATACATTGTCTCTGTACTGTATTCAATTAAATGTATTTTCCCAAAGTTTTATTATTATTATTATTATTATTATTATAATTATTATTATATATATCTTTTTTTCCCCCCTTTTTTTTATCTACCGCCTCCCAACCTTTTTGGAATCAGGGTTGTACTCTGAAGTCAGCTTTCCTGGACAAATAACTTTATTAAATTATTCTAACCATATTATACACTTAATTATTTTATCAACATATTCAAGAACCAAACTCACTCAGGAAATGGAGAATAAATAAAATTTAACAAATATCTAAACAAACATCTGCATGGAATGTTCAGTTTGTGGATTATTGTTAATTTAATTAACTAAAGAAAAATACCTATGTATATCTACCTATCCTGGCTGTAGAGGATATCATTTACTCTGCAGTAAACTTCCCAAATTGGTGCCACTGAATTGGGTCCAGTAGGCCAACATCTGGCCAGTACAGTGCAGGCAGACATCAGATTAGCGTGTTCTCTCTGCCCTCTTTTTCTATCTGCTTTGTCTGTCTGTCTCTGTGTGGAAGCCTCATTCTTTCTTCCTCTGTTTCGTAATTTGGGGCAGTTTTAATCCAACCACTCTGGGCCGCTGTCCAGCTGTCCAGTGTCAGGCACCACATCTGTGCACCACAACCTTTAATAGCGCTCCCTCCACGTGACCTGGGCCCTTTTGGAACATAAATCCTGTCCTAACGTTCTCTCCTGTGTGACTTTCGAGCCGGGCGCCGATCAAAAAATGCGTTGCATAACAGGAGGGAATGGAAATGTTCTCCACCCTTTGAGCCATTGGGAGCGAGTTTCCTCCACAGTGTACGCCCTGGGATGCAACATCTTTCCTTTCTGTTTCCCCTCACTCCTTCCCGTGAGTTCGTCTCGCTGGCAGCGCTGAAGCTTTGCTCCTAAAGTGTCCGGAGCCAGCCCTTATCATGGAAGTGGTCAAGCTTTGTTTGGATGAGGGGAGAGGCAGGAGGCTAGGAACCGCTACTGCCTGACTCATCAAAGAGAGGACACTGTGACTCATCCAAATGCTGCAAAGTAGTGTGAGCCCAGAGTGTGTGTGTGTGTGTTAATAGAATTTTTGTTTTGTTAATGGACGTGAAGCAGCTAAAACCATTCCCACCATATCTAAAGATAAGAAGTTAATTCATGTGGCACAAGAAACGGGCAGCTTTTGCCTCGTGCAAAGAACTAGTTGTGAGTCAACACACACACTCACACACACACAGTGAAACTCGTTTGGGTCAATAATGGCAGCTACAGCTTCCTGTGGGTTCCCTTGAGGCCTCATATGACTTCCTGCCATCTTGCCTGTCTTTCCTCTGCTTTCCTGTCTCGCCCAGAGACTGCTGCAGGATATATATACAGTGTATGCCTGTGTGTGTGTGTGTGTGTGTGTGTGTGTGTGTGTGTGTGTGTCGGGCCCTCTCAGCCCCGAACTGTAAGACTTCACATGAGGTAAAGACATTCATGCGCACTCTTGGAAATGCCACTTCATAGACGCACATGAGCGTGGAAGGATGTCATTCCCGGACCACACACATTTCCCGTTTGGGTGGAGTCGGACACATTCTCAATCAGTTGTCACAGGGACACGCCCACTCCCACCCCGGTGCCAGTCACTCACACCTACTTACCCGCTGACCTCGCTTTTTTTTCCCGAATACTTTGTCCCTCTCACATTTCAGTGTTAGATTGTTTCGCTTCCGTCTTCGTTTCAGACCCTCTCCTGTCTCTGTGCAGTGATCGTATCCAGTCTGAACAACAGTAGCAGGTATTCGGCTTTTTCCCACAGTCTCTGACTTCACTGCTGTCAATCATCTTTACCCCGCCCTCTCTCTTCCTGTACATGTTTCCATATGGTGTAGATAAATGCTTCAAAGCTCCCTCAGACATCATGAATCCTGTTATGTCATATAAATGAATGATTATACATGAGCCATATGGTGATATCTTCATCATCATAATCCCTGGGTGGTGTTACAGTACATCTTGCACAGGTTTACAGAGCATTTTTTTTTTTTTTTTTTTTTTACCTCAGAGCTCTGAAATGTTGGCATTAAGTAGAGCGGGACTAGCTTATTTTAGGGGAAATAAACTCACTCAATTGGCTCCCAAGGGTGAGACGGAGACGGACATCTGAATGCTAAATGTACTTAGCTTCTGTTAGCTTAAAGAGCCACAGCTTTAGTGGAGCATGCAAATATTCTTGATGTTAGTATTTTCTGTGATGTAGGGCTGTAATCATTCATAGGTATATATCAGTATATTGATTCACCTCCAATGATCCAACACCATAAATTCATAAATAAGAATGGATTGTTTCTCATTTAAATGTTTTGAAATAAAATGTTAAAATCCTATTTTAGTACTTTGCACGGATACAAGTCAGTATAGTAAAGGACAGACATTTTCAGACATTGAATGATGACATAAAGTCAAATTGACTCCAAATGAAAGAAAAAAAGTGTTTTTTATTGTATCTCCCTTAACAGTATCTCTATCCGCCATATCTTCTTTATTATCTCTGAATTAAATGGGAAACCTGCCAATCTTTGACAGGAACAACAACATGAGTTTGATTGACAGGGCCGGTCATTCGGCCTGCAGCGGACACGACAGTCATGGCTCACAACCGCGACATGTTTTCTTAATTTGTAACGTTATTCAATAGGCAGTTGTGGAGGAAATATAAAAGAAAAAGTTCGTAAGCCTTAGGTATGTATATTTTCCCTCTCGGGCAGCAGGTGTAACAATATTAGTTTTGGTTTATGTGAATTCCCAACCGGAAAAAAATGGACGGCGGGCATTTCAAGAGAAGGTTTTTCACAGCAAAGTGGAAAGTGGTTCTGGTTTTGTTTTGGAAGATTGAGAGAGAGAGAGAGACTGGGTGTTACTGTTTGGGTCATGAGGAGCGGCCATGTGATGCAGATTTAACATTGGGAGAACGTTGTGAAGGCATCGGGGGGTTGGAAGTGGAAGAAAACAGGGAGATGTTGCATAACTGGAAAGAAAAGTCCTCTGGCTGGTGTGGCATGGACATTCCTCCACCCACTCCATGTCCTCATCCTCAGTCCCATCTCTCCTTCCTCAGACTGGTCCCACTTTTCCTGAAAATAACTCAATCAAACATGCAGTTCTCGCTGTGAAATCTCCAGATACATTAGCCCACTCCTTTCCTGTTTTCCTGTTCTTGCCACCATACTTGATTTTGCCATTATCCCATTCATGCACCGTAAATCTTATGTAAAGGCCTTATGTAATGCTATCAATTTCTAAATGGATTTCATGAAAAACAAACTTCCTGGGCTAGCATACCTGCTCCCTTCAACTGTTGAACTTTCAGACACCTAAGTCCTCATTTTCACTGCTGACGTATATCCCGAGCTCATATAACTCCCCTCCATCTAAGACCGTACTGTACATTAGAGAGAAAGAAGGCTCGGCTGCCGGGCTCAGCTCCCATCTGGTTCAGATCCAGAGGGTCTCATTCTCACTGATTTCCTCACCAGCTCCATGTATCGGCTCCTCCAAACAGCAGCAGCTTGGACAGCAGAGCTCTGACCCGGTGACCAGGCGACATGCCAGAGACGAGCTGGCTTCTCAGCCTCCGTTTCTAAGCCCGGGGATGTGGAGAGAGAATCCAACCCGGAGCTGAATCTGTAAACACTGAACGACGGAGTGTCAGGAGTTAGAGACGGCTAGTTTTCTGCTTCACACGAGTAACGGCGGCGTGTTTTACAGCAGGTAGACTCTGTGTGATGAGTTCTCGCTGTGAGTCACAATTAATCACGAATTCATGCTGCTGAGATGAATAAGGCTTTGACCAAAGAATTCTAAAGCTTCTTTGTGGTTTTTATCTGTATTAGACCCCCTTGAAGTTCACACCCTTCAGATTTTTCCTTTTTTTTTTTTTTTGCCAAAGCCACAATAATGCTGCTGCTGCTGGTTATCCCATTGAAAGACTGGGTGAGAGATGATGTCATTCTTCATAGTGTCGGATACTTGGAATGTGGGCCACCTCAGCCTTCCCCGGCCAGCTGAATGGATGAAAACAAACCCAGTGAATCCACTGGGCTGGCTTTAAGGGGCCCCACCTCTGGCACTGGTAGCCATCTTCACTTTGGGGGGCCCGGGAGGCCCGGCACTTCTGGCTGACGTCATGGTAGCAGAACCATTATGATGAGATTAGTTTGAGCTGTGCACAAAGCCCCTGGCGCTACAGCATCTCATCCTCTCCTCTATTTTTTAGTACTTATCCATTTCCAGAACCACACAGCCCCTTTGTCTTCCTCCTGTCTCCTTCCTCCATCCCTCTCCTTCTCTGCTTCAACCCAAATGTATCTTTCTCTCCTTTCCAAGACTTTATTTTTCCTCCCTGGCACACAGAGACTCATTTCCTGGTCTCATATGCATTTCAAAAGGTGCAGGAGGCTCCGTGTACCAAACTGAAGAATTGAGCAAAGCAGCAGGGTGAATATTAAAACACTCCTCTGTGGTCTGTGGAGACGGGCTCCCTGTCAGACAGTGGGGAGGCTGGACAATCAAATGTCACTGTGTAAACCCGACTCACTCACTGATCTGTAGTCACTGCAAAATGTTTTGCTTTGTGCTGTTACAGGGGTAATGAAACACTGGGGATTGTGGGATTGTGTCCTGCAGAATGGGGGATCAATTTCAGCCTCACAGACATTACTTTAAATGGTGGCTGACACTTGTTTTCATTTCTAAGAGTTTTTCTTGATAATATTGTTCTGCAATTTACTAATTTAAGTATATTGGGAATTTCCCTTTTGTGGGACTGATAAAGAGGAATCTAACCTTATATGATGGTCATCTCCGTGCTCAAATATGTCGATTAAGATGCTGCAGGTATTTTGATGATCCAACACCATTTGTTACACAATAGTGATTAAACATTTATGACCACTTGAATTGATAAAATGGTCAATCACTCCAAAATACTACATTCAAACACCAGGAAGTTTTGGTGATTTGGTTCCAGAAACCTTTGAACAACGATAAGCATAAAGTAGGTATGTTTGTGAAGTGACGATTCAAAGAACCCTCTCTAGAGGTCGCAGGTCAAGAGACCCCTTTTAAAAATGGCCATGTCAGTTTGTTCCTCTCTAATATTTTATCCTAACACCTGAGTATTATTTTCCTTCCTGACAATATATCATCACATTGTTGGTACCAGTGGATTTCTTAGATTTTTCCAGTTTCATATGATGCCAGTATCTTCTGAAGTCGGATAGTTGGCCATCGGAACTCAAATGGCTTTTGTAAATCTTTTCCTCTCCCAACTCGTATTCCTTCGACTGGTTTGTGTTGTGGTTATGAAATGAATCCTGTGTGAATAAAACATTGGCCCTTGTTGTTTCAGGATGAACTGGACCTGACGGATAAGAACAGGGAGGCCATGTTCGCTCTGCCAGATGAGAAAAAATGGCAGATCTACTGCAGCAAGAAGAAGGTGAGTCGCTCTGTGCTTTGCTTTACTGTACATCGGCTCTAATCTGCGGCCGGCCCTCGGTTGACTGGCTGCCTGAAGCCACAGTTTAGAGCTGAACTGTCAGCAGTGAGTGTTATTGAAAGGCAGAACTCATTTTGAATCAGTTCAGCCACACGGCCAGCCCCCTTTCCAGCTCCTCATTTCTGCACTGATGTAAACACGAGCAGGTATTATTCCATCTAAATATGCCACGATATTTTCCATACATGGAATACAGTATGTGCACAAACATGAAGCACACGTAAACAACACAAATGCACTCCATGGCCTTGTTTTAACACCCTCATTCTCCGATCCTCCCTCCCTACGTTGGAGCGAGTAATTCTCTTGCAGTTTAAGAATTGTCAACATACCATGGGAGCACTAGAACATTCTGGTTAGCCCTCTCTTTCACCCCTTTCCCCTCGCCAAAACATCTCTCGTTCTCTTCATACCCTTCAGCGTGTCTCTCCACAACAACTCTGCTCTCACTTTGTGGTCAAATATCCAGCAGGAAATGACATTGTGCTTGAAAAAAAAAAAAGGGGAATTCAGCCCCCCTCTCTCGCTCAATAGCAAATTGAATAAATAGTCATAAACCCTCCCCTGTGTCTCTTTGCTAATTTGTTTTTTGGCTGAGGGTTTTATGTTGGATGGGAATCGGGGGCCCCTCCTTTTCTCTTTCCATGGCATGCAGGCTGGCTGATATGATAGGCCCTGACAGCCTTTTTAAAGAGGAGTAAACACACTCCGCTTGGTGTGTGTGTGCACCTGCGTGTGTAAAAGTTTGTACTTGTATTCAGGCCAGTGTTGAGTTACTAGGAAAAAGAAGAGGAGTGGAATTGTGGTGTGTTTAGAGGGATGTCAAGGCGAGGATGGAAGCTGGAGCACCACACCAGTTTACAATGAAACGCAATATGGGTAAAAATAATACAAGAAGAGGATGTAATCTTTCTCCTAATGCATTATGATAACCATAGGGCTTGCTGCGTGCTTTTCCATTTGAATACTTTGAATAATATCAAAGGGGATTGAATTGTTGGCAGAATGTGCATTTGCACATGTGAACCCACATAAAAGGCACAAGTTCAATAATACTCCAATATCAGTTATTCAATATCTCGCTGAAGCAACCACAGACGTTTATGAAGAGTCTTTGTTCTGCAGCAGAAGGCAATGGAAACCGAATTTGGCACCGGAATGGGCACGCTGGAAGCAAAGTGGTTTGCAGTGCACGCCTAAGCCGGGTTCAGAGGTAGGATGTATTAGTTTGTCGTTGCTGCCCCATCTCTCCCATGTCAGAAATCATTTCCTCTGTGAGGCGAAAGTCCAGGCCAGGAAACGGGGAGCAAACCGGGGTAACGGTGCACAGCGGAAAGCCGGAGGAAAAACCAAACAAACCCCTCATTCATGGATGGAGGCGGTGTAATGGAGAATACGAATAAAAGAAAACAAGACCCAAAACAACTGGCGTGCATTATTGGAAATAACCTGCATGTCTGTCTGTGAATATGCTGGCAGGAAGGCGTGGTCTTCACGTGCACACACCCACACAGACATGCACAACCATTTATGTAGGAAAAGATGCAGGTTATTCAGACACACACACACACACACACACACACACACACACACACACACACAGCCACACAGAAGCGCCCTGTGTTCCTCAGAATTACAGCATGACAGCGACTCTGAATGGAGAGCGGAGGACGGCAGAACGTTCCTCGGCCGTTCCTGTCAGCGACAAACACTGCTTCCCTTGTTTCCTCCGGCCAAGCGACGGCTCCAGTTGTTGTGGTTAGATAACACTTGGAGGGAGCCGCTGAGGGCGCGACAGAGGGACACACTAACTTTGTTCACCTGCAGCACAAACTGGCCACTGGACACGTTTTACCGCAAGCCACTTCAGCTTTTCCGCTCCTTCGCTGTCCAGTGGAAACCGCAAATAGAATTATTTTTATGCTTGCACATAATCTGAAGTAGTAAATAGTTATGGGGGTTACTGCTTTTGTATCTTTATTATGCAATCAAAAAATTGGTTTAAGAGTTAAAGTTTCCAAACCAAAATCTAAAAATGGTTTTGCAAGAAAACCATTGAAAACAATTGACATATTTTCTTTTGCAAGTTAAATAAATTTGTGATTGGAAAAAAATCCAAAAGATATACCAAATATTTCTTTCTTCTCAAACTTGCAAGTTTTTCTGTCCACTGTTTGCTGCAGTTAGCGGGCAGTGGTTTTATTATGAACTGGTTGGTAAAAGACATGTTGATGAGGCTAACTGTACATTTACTCTTCCTCCTGTGCAAAAATCATCAAGTCTAAAGAGACAAAAAGCTGCTATAGGAGTTCCTCTTCACATCACATTCACTGTGAGACATATTGAATAATGCAACTTTAGCAGTTATTTACATAATCCAAGCAGCTAAATACTCGTGAGCTGAGGGGGTTTAATGAACAAGCACATCTATAACTCAACATCAAATGAAAGACTGTACAAAAATAGCTGTTTTAGTTTGTTAATCATGCAGGGGTCGTCTTTCAGTGTCTAACACCGGGCAGCAGTGATGTAAGGGAATTAGCGTAAATATGGTCTCTGTGTACCATGACTAACTCCAACATCTAGTCTTCAGGCTTTACATAAGCTAACCGTATCAGCACCTCTGATCTCAGCCACCCAGTCAGCCACAGCCAGGGGTGTCTATCTGTCTGTCTGTGTGTGTGTGTGTGTGTGTGTGTGTGTGTGTCTGTGTGTGTGAGTTAAAGAGAGAAAGAGTGGACTTTATTCCTAAAGGGGTCTGAATGACTGGATGAGTTGTATACCTTTAGTGCACGAGTGAAACAGAGATTGCATGAGTAAATGTGTGTATGAGTGTATTGCATGTCAGCCTGTTAGTGAGGGTGTTTGCACGTGCATGCGTGCGTGTGCGTGTGTGTGTGTGTGTGTGTGTATGTGTGTTTGTGTGTGTGTGTATCCTTGTTTTCCTTTTCTTTCAAGCATGACTCGTGTCCAGCAGCCTCCAGGTAGAGAACACGATGTAACATCTAATAGCTCCTGATAATCGTTCAGTGCTGGGAGCCAAACAAGGTCTCCTGACTCCTATTAGTAGTGCTGCACTGACACACACACACACACACACACACATTCACACACTGAGTTTTCCATCCATGGACACACAATATGGTCCTTTTTATTATTGTCAAAATTCGGACACACAAAAACTAGCAGTGAGCCATTTTTCTACTGTCCTGAATTTCCCTAAAAAGAGGATTTCTATCCAACATCAGCTTTCAGCAATCATCCAACCACGTGTTCTCTTTATCAGATGCTTAACATGCGCCTGCCGAGGGCACCACACACACGTTACCCCGTCCTAGCGGGGCAGCAGCTCATGTCTCCAGTTAATATCCACATGTGCTCTACCCTTAAACTAATGTGACCTGAGGCGAATACTCCTGCTTGAGCATGTGCTAAAACGTGTGTAACGTTAGCTACCTGTAAGAGGCGGCAAGCGTTACATAATCTTCCAGAATTCAATATCCTGTCCATTTCCTGCCTCGCTAGGTGAGACTTTATATCCCGGCTTCCATAGATAAATATTCCCCGCAGAGAGATTGGCTCTCTGGAATGCTGGACAATCCCCCTGGTTGCGCAGACGGGAACGTATTGTGGGGACAGCTGGAACAGGGAGGACAGAAAAAACAGTGACTTATATGTAAAGTGACAGCTAATGTATCCCAGCGTCCTGTCATAGTTGGTGGATAGCGTGCATGCAGTAGAAAGATTTTAGCTTCATGATTGAGCAGCAAATCCAACAAATTCAAACTCTTATTTCTGGGCTTTTTTTTTTTTTTTTTTTTTACATTTCTTGTCATACAATATCTGCAAACGGGGCTTTTGTTTTCCATTTAAATGCATTTTTTTTTCAGTCCCCTCCTTTTATCTATGAAGTGGTCTTTAAATATATAGTAGTCCTTTCAATGCTGAGCCCCTACATCGCAGCCAGGGTCCCCCAGGGCCTCTCTGAGCACATGGGAACAGAGTGTGAGGCGCCTGACGAGCACTCCAATTGCCAGAGAAACTGGAGACCTCGTGGAAACATGTTAGCTTGTCACTGAGAGCCGATGTATAGATTCTGGCCCGCCTGAGACCAGACAGAGAAGTTGGACTACACTCTTAAGGGTCAAACCGTCTGCCAAAATAAAAGACTGGAAAACACAAAAGATAGAATGTGTTGTGCAGAACACAGGGACATGCATGGGTGTATATAATTATCTGTATGAAACCAAGATAAAGACAATGAACCAACATGACATGAGATAAATGCATGTTGCTTATTCCTTCAAGGTTCTCACATCCGGTTCCTTACTTATTTCTAGTTATTGATCAACAACCTATTGATCAAACAAGCCTGAATTTCACTCAGCTGAATCCATGTATCCAAAAACCCTTAATCAGAGTAAATAATGTGATATCTAACTCAATAGCTTGATTTAATCCGTGAACACACCAGCCTTTTTTAGTTGATCTTTGTTGAACTTGCAGCCTCAACCATGGTTGACACCAATTGGCTGTCAATGCAACAACATCTCTGAACTTTTAGACAGAATTAATTGTTGCTGAGTCTCACCAATCTGTCCTTGTCTCCTTCTCGTCCTCACCAACAACAATGCCAGAATATTTTTCTCTACTTTTCATATTTTTCCAACCAACCAACATGCCAAAAGGACTAGAAGCCAAGCACATTGAACACAGACGACGCTCACTGTCCTGCATGTGACCACAGCAGTAAAAAGTTAATGTGTTTGATTGTACACCATATAATATTTCCAGTGGGCATATGCACGTGGCAGTATCAGTGCTTTAAAGACGTATAGCGTGCAGCCTTACAACAGGGTCATGAAGTTAGCAGTGACCTGGAATCAGCACAGCAGCTTTTGGCATGCTGTAGTTTCTCTTTACCCTCCTTTCATGCTCATCTTGTAAAATTGAGTGAACATTTTAGACTCAAGCGGTAGAAAGCTCCAGTGATACTTCAAAGACTTTAACTGCGGCCAACTGAGTATTTGGACTTTCGACCTCCCGTTGTTCCTGAAAGCTTGACTGGAAATGTATACGCGCATAGGTTTCTTACAATCTGTGAGCTCAATCATCATTGTCAGTCAAAGCTTTTTAGGAGGTTTGAAACCTCGCGGACGACTTGTTGCAGGACGGCAGGGGAGCTGAAATATGTAATTTCATCTACTCTTTCAACAGGTGCCTCTGCAAACGCAAGAGCCTGCCAAACACAAGGGGAAATATTCTCCAACTCTGGCTTTATTCAGCTTTTTTGGCTCTTCAGAGAAACAATATACCCCTCGACAGATGGTTGTAACACCTTACAGAAATATACCTGATACACTGCTGGGGATTCCTGTCCTCTTCTGCTTGCTGCAACCTGGATTGTAAATCATATTTAATGTCACCAGACATGAGGAATGCACAGTGTAGTGTAAGTGTGTAATTGCTGTAATAGAACAAAGGGGTTGACCTGAAACTGTCGCAGCAGAGCACCAGACTGGAATGTGCACAGAGGACCATCAGCAGAAGACCACATATATACATACATGTTGACTGCAATCATACAAACAGAGCTGTAGACTTTCCTTTGCCTGCTGTTTGCAGTTTTGACCTGCAACAACAGGCTCCACTCTCTGCAGTCTGGATTCTTATCACGAGGTTTTAATACCAGTCATCAACTGTGATTAACTCCCAAAATGGTTTGATCAAGAAAGCAGCACACATGAACAGACATACCATCACTTTAAGAAATCCCATTAAAAAGGAGCAAATATTCAGGAAGTGATATGGCGAGGACCCCCCCAAAACAGAACTGTTGTTGAAATGTGTCCCAAAACAAGATGGAAATTACAGTATTTACCCCGGCTCGTGAAACTGCCAGAGTAAATGTTGCATTGGACTCGACATGTTTCTGAGGGCGTGTCGGCGGGCCAGAGAGAGGCAGTTAAGTTGTTAATCTCAGCGTCAGGATCTGTCTGGCATCGCGTCCCGAGCGTGTCAGCAGTATAGTGGAAACGACGGCCAGCTTGAAAACACAAGCCGAGCAGTACAGTGAGTTCTATTGTTTTTGTTTTAGCTCTTTAGCTTGAGCTCAATGCTGGCACGGAGTCCTGTAGATTAGAAACAGTACGGTGGTCATAATGAACACTGGAATCCACGCCGACCAAATTTATGCTCCAACCCTCATGCTCCGCTGGAGTCTATATGATGCATAAATCAGTGGGTTTGCTGTTTCTGCAGCTCATTTTTATGTTTATTGGCTTATTGGTCATAATACGAGGGCTTTGTGTCTGGAGACAGTCGATGCAGTCCTGTCCCAGAATGCAGTTTGTCTGGCTTAATTAACAGAGAATGTAATTTTCCTTTAGCTCAGCTGTACCGCCATGCAAATATTGAAGCAATATTGTAGAAATGAGGGGATTAGATGGCATAAAATATTGATTTTCTTTATCAAGAAGGAACACAGAGAAAACTAATGAGCCTTTACTGCAGCATGAATGTCCTTGTACTAAATGAAGTGGTTAAAATATTTGAGAGTGTTATGTAAGCTGTCAGGAAGCTTAGTTTGCCCCCAATGGCTGTAAGAAAGTTTAATTATGAACATCAGAAACAGTCTGTTGGTGGAGCCTTATAATAAGTCCTTTTATTTGTTTTTTTCCCCCAATTCATGAGGACTAAAACGATTTCTTACCTCTCTAATGATAGGAATGTCTGTGATATGGCAGTAGGACTCAATAAGTAACAAACCAAGAGAAACACAGTGTTTGGAACCCTGTGGTCAGTCATGGCCACATATAGAGAAAAAAATAGGCATTTTTCAAATTCCCTCTTAATTTTTGGATCAAGTCAAATGTTTTACATATGTTGAGATTTAAATTTGGCCGAGGGTCGCTCTCCTATCTTGCAAAACGATCCAATTTCGCATGAATGTGGCATCCTGTTAGTTTCCAACCCTCGCTGACGTGCACGCAGAAACAAGAACAACAAGAATGCTGCAGCGGTGCTTTAAGCCCGGGCTAAACAAGACCAGATGTGAGCAGGGAACATGCTCTCTGTATTCCCCTGTGCCTTGGTTGCTCGTGGCATCACGCTTCCTCGGATTGGCCAGGACAAATTGATCTCAGACAGAGCTATTTGAAAACTATTGTGGGGTGCACTCCGTTCCTCAAGGCAGTTCTATTTCTTTCTCTCTTTCTCTCTTTCTCCATGCAATAAAAGCTAAGACAAGTGAGATGTTGTGACCCAGTTACTGTGGACTGGAATGCCTGATCCATTTAGTCTTCATCAGGATGTTGAATATGCAGCTGAGCAAAGGTAGAAAGTGGAGGGAAGAAACCCGGAGAGTAGAACAGTCAGAAAATAATGTCCACAGGGTATAGTGCTGAAACATTCAGATACATGTAAATCAGGTTTTGGAAATAATGGATAAGATGAAGATTATCCTGGTGGCGCCTTTACTGGAAAGGTCAAAGGGTCACCATAAACACAGGGTTCATGATATGAGGAGAATCAGTGATCTTCTTGGCAGATTTGATGGAAATTCATCCATGAAATTTAGTTTTTAGATATCCTGCAAAGGAGGAGCGCCAGTGAAGGAGCACTTTATTTTCAAGGAAAGTGCTCCAGGAATTGCACCATGATCATTCGGACTCATGTGACATCTGAACAGTTACCCATAATGCTCTTTTTCTTCATGTGTCATGCCCATGTGGCTCTGTGCCCAAATGCAGACATGACTGTTTGTTCAGGTTCAAAACAAAAACTGTTTGTTGCAAAAGTGTCCGTTTTATCAGAACTGGAGAGAATTTATCATGAAAATGAGAGCAAAGAGCAGAATCTGACTGATATCATTGTCCTAGGAAATATGAGGGTGATAGACAGATGGTTCATCGATTTACCTGCCAAATACTTTTTGTCCTTTGCCTCATAGTTTCGACTGCTGGCTCTGTGGAAAAAAACACCTAGTGGTTACACTTCCTGAGGAATCAGAGATTATTAGATCTAGCTACCAATGTTAATTAAATTCCATGTTGTTCATCAACAAACTTATTTTTTATGACAAGATGACATCAATGCCACTATTATGCTAGCTGCACCAATACAAAGATGCACCCCCCCCCAAAAATAAACTATCTTGACCAAAATCTTTTCATTTGTGCCACCTTCCAACTTCTCTCTCTCTCTGTTTCTCACACACACACAGTCACACACACTCTGTTTACAGCGCTGGCGCCGCAGAGCGCGGTCCGTCTCTGTCCTCCTCCGTCCTGACAATTGTGCTCCTATAAACCGGGTGGTTAAAGTAAAGTGAAACAAAATGACGTCTTCTCTCTGAACAACAAACAAAAACGACAACAACAAAAAAAAAACTCCCTAGAAAACACCAAAACAATGGCAGACTGAGTAAATGAACCGAGGGCCTGGAGCAGGAATGTAAACACGTGTTTAAATGTTGCATCACCGTGTTTGTGCAAGTCAAAGAAGGTTTTGTATCCCTGATCAGAATCAGACCTGCAGAAGTTTTTGGTGATGTGATTTTTAAAAGTGACTAAATGTGTCTTTGTGTCCCTGCACAGGAGCAAGAGGACCCCAACAAGCTGGCCACCAGCTGGCCCGACTACTACATCGACCGCATCAACTCCATGGCTGCTGTAAGTCCAAGCATCCAAACTTTAATATGAGCGTGACAGTATAACTCACTCACTGACCACTTGCTCCTGTACGCGGTCGCTGATCACTCGAGCATTCTTTCCTAGACTTTCCTCTTGGCTCCCTCTTTTATCGTCTCCCTGCTGAGTGCGTGACCCCATTCCTTCGCCGCGACCCCGGCGTTCACACACACACTGTGATGACAAACAGGCCATTTAGACACTCAGCAGCTCAGTCAGCAGGAGCGTATGTCAAAGACACGGAGCAACGCCAGGATGACAATATTCATTATTTTCTATCCAGTATGGCTGCCAATAAAAACAGCGTGATAGCGTTACAAAACTGTCTTCTACCATGATCTCAGTATCAGTTTAAGCACCACTGCTGGTCTGGGAGTTGTATTATTTGATTGTACATACGGCCACTGACCAGTTTAGATGATTGACCTCTGACCCTGAGTGCCTATGTGCACAACAAGTTGGCCCCTCAAATGTTTGGAGAGCATAAAACGTGACATTTTAAGAGGGGCTCTTTAAGGATGACATGCAAGCATGAAATTTAGAGACTAGCAAGTCATTGGTGGAGACAGTCTTCAGCCTCAATGGACCGTTCAACATTCCATTAAGTTGATTTTTGTTTTTTTTTTTTGTTTGTTTTGTTTTTAATCCAACCACGCTGACCGACGTTTAATACATTTACAAGTCTTTCCAGGCCATGGATCAGATAAAGTCTTCAACCATAACTTAAACAGACCACCATTAACATAGGTCCAGAAAGTAATGGCATTTAATATCTGTTTATTGCCATGTTGTTTGTTTTTCTGGCAGATACGCCTATAGCAACTAGCCATGTTGCTATTTTTACAGCTGTTTTTGTTTACCGGCTCCACTCAGGGGAGCAGAGTGAGCTACTTTTTGAATGGTACCTGAGCTCAGTGTTGAAGTCTGGAGAAACAATTTTACTGTCATTCTGCTAGAGGCTCAGACGGCTCACACACACACACACTCACACACACAGACGTACACAGTATTTTTTAGTGTAGTCGAGAGAAAGTACTGATTTGTGAGTTGCCAAGAATTTAAAATCCACCAGGGCTGCCGCGGTGCCTCTGTGCTATTAGGTGTCAGGCACACTGTCAGAGTTATGTTTCAGACTTTCTCTTTCTTTTTTACTATATCTACTGCAAAACAACCGGAGTCTGTAAGTCATTTGTAAGTAGTCTGCAGTATATCTTGACAGTTTCATAAAACATGTCTGCCAGTGTGATGTCATCGCTGTGTTCACTTGATCCAGACATTTTCTAGAAAGTCAGATTATTGCGCTAGCATTGGGATAAAATGTGTTTTGTTAGAACGTTCAGTTAATTATCTTTATTTAAAGTAACTTTCAGCAGTCATGTAACCCTTGTAACTACCTAATTCCCAGCATTTACGTACAATATTTACTGTTTCCAACCAGTGTAAAAAAAATATATATATGTATGTATCTTAACGATTCTACCTCTGATGTTTTTTGGTGAATCTCATTTTTCACATAACTCACGTGACCCTCATAACCACTTCACCTCCAGCATTAATGTACTTAGTTACTGTTTACGCTATGTTTTAGAAGAACTTCCCAGGGACGTTTTTTGGCCTAAACCTGAGGTCGGTGGTTTTTTAGCCTTAACTCACAGAACCTGCAGCCTTTTTTACAACCATGAATCGTGTGTGTAATGACTTGGTTGCTATTTATAGAAAGCGCAGCTGTACCATGAGCCACGATATGTACAGAACCTGTAATGTGTGGTACTGACATGTGACCTATTCTGCAGTTTAAGTAGGAGACCTTGTTGTTATGACCCTATAACAGATGCATTTACTTGCTGAGAAAAGTATTTTCGGAGTCTCCAGTCCCCTTTTTCGCACAAGCAGTCTCTTGTTAAAACACCAAGTTAGCGCCGTCTCCCTTATTCACCATAACCTGACCAATTTCCTCCCCTTCCTCAATCATCTTTTCACTCCCACTATGAATCTTCCGCTCTCTCCTCCACCGAGCCCCAGACAGCCTCTTGACAAGCGTGTGTTTTAACATTTGGAGGCTCCCCGCTCGCCCGTGACTTCACGTCTTGGCTTCCAGGCGAGCTCACCAGGGGCGGCCCTTCTGCAGTAGCTGAGTTATTGGATGAGCTCATTTTTACGTTGCCGCCCTGAGAGATTAACCGTGCAGCCGGCATCTTGATGTTCATTCAGAAAAACCATGTCAGAGCCCTGAGGTTGTTCGCTGGCTGCAGAGTGATAATTTCAAACGTCCACGTGACTGATGAGAGTTTCTGAAGCCTTTGCTGTGTCAAAGATCGTGTGCTGAGCTGCAGAGCTCCCGTCTGGAGAGGATCTGTGCAGATAAACAGAAGAGAAGATCCAACACAGAAACAAGAGGAAGCGCTTTTAATATGCCGATGATGTGACTCAAATGACTCAAAAGTGAATTATAAATGCTTCCAAGTGTCACATTATGAGTTGTTGCTGTAAACTAATGTCAGTTTTTTTTATTTTTTTTATTTACAGTTGATTTAATGAAGCTTGATTTAACTCTTGTACATCTTCATAAAATGTCTTCCTATTTCCTTAGAGGACAAAATGTGCGTGTGTTATAATTCCCAGTCTAGGATATGTCAGTTATAAGTAGCAATGTTGATTTTGGTTCATTAGTTCATTAAAGTATTTATTCAATCATGTCCAAAAAAATTCAAACCATTTTTATAAAAAGGCAAAAGAAAAAGGTGGATTATTTGCTATATATTAAATTCTAGAGGACTTTTCTTTGCAGTCTGGGATGTTTTAACAATTTACATTGTCATTGATTTCATTGCATTGCATCAAACACTGTTATGCTCCACAATACAACAGGAATAACGTGTTTTTCCCTCATATATGACATTTTTGTTTTTTGGAGCGCACCGTAAAGTCAAATTTATGATTTGGTTGATCCTGTTTTTGATCTAAAAGAGAAACTGAAATTAAAAGCTCATGTTGATCAGTTTACAATTTCAGAATTAATATTGTGATCTCTAGAAACTAGTAATAACTTTTTATTGAAATCCTGATAAAATAGAATGCATGATGTTATGCTCTAATAGCATTTGGATCATAAATTGTGGTTTTATTGGGTTTTAATAGGGAAATTAATGAGTCACTTGGCTCCTACTTCTATGCTTATAATTTGATAGGAGGTTGAAGTTTAAACTCCAAAATTTGAAAAACAAACAAAAAAAACTCCCTGTCTTTGCCAGAATCTATGCAAAATGCATTCAGGAACCATTCGCTGCTCTCCGTTTGTTTCTGTTCTATCGCCACTTTTTGAACCGTATCTTAATTTTCATTCTGTGTTTTAAAAAAAAACACTTTAAATTTTATCAGTACTTTAGTAACAAAGCTTCTGTTTTGGGGAGTTATTTCCAGTTTACAAGCTGCATTTCTCAGCTGTGACGTTAACAACATGATTGCTAACAAACTAACTGGCATTCAGCTGAACCCAATCTCTAACTGTAGCTGTTTAAACAAAGCTCTTAATTATAGATGTTTCCGATCACATCATTCCAGTCCATTTCAGCTGCTAGTTTCCACCCAGGTAGGAACAATAGGATAAAAGCTAGGTTTCAGCTTGCATTTTGTTACCTTAATTAGATTTTGTGCCTCAGACTTTGCATGACTGTTAGAATAACGTTGTTTAACCTTCATTCATATTGAACAAATTCTTTTGACTTGGCGCATCGGGGTCCCACATGGTCCTTATTAAGGTTTTGATGAGCTGCACTCATCACTCACTCAGTTAACGACACACTGACGATCGGCTCGAAGGCATGGTTCTGGCTCTGGGGGGCATTTCCCATAATAAGGATTTAGGGAAGTACCTTCAGCTGGTTTACCAACTGCCTATAATGGTATCCTTATGTGCATGTTGGCCACAGGTTTGAATGAGCTTACAAATAGCAGATGTAGGAAGGAGCCATTTGGCGAGACTCATTGACACGGTGAACTGGCTCACAGCACGACCCAATCATCCACTCCCCCCAACACTTGTTGTGTCCAACTTCCCATTGACTATGAGCATATTCGTTTAGGGAAAACAGGAGCCAGAGTCTTTACTTCTTGGCACAGAGTCCGTGAACCATCTGGACTTGAGGCTAAGTCGATGCGATGGATGTTTTGACTGCACTGTTTCTAGATTAAACAGTCTCACACTCTGGACGGACCGGAGCTGTTGTTGGGTAGTCAAACATTGGGGTCAAGCTTCACTTAGCTATGTAGGTTCTGTCTGTCCAAAATGTCTTGCTTTGGAATATTTGCACCCAACTTTGACCTTTTTTTATAAGGGTTTAAGGACCGGAAAAAAAGGGTCACATTCAAGCTAAAAAAAAAAAAATGCAGGCGAATTAATGGGCAGCCACTGTGACTAGCTTACTCCGCTGCTAAACACAGTGTTTGAACCTGAGCACTTGGCAGTGAGCTGCCTTGGAAAAAGCCCGGAGAGGCTAAACAGAAGCCCTGTGGCCCTGACTAATGGGAGCGCAGCAGCTCTTTGATGTTACCGAGGGGAGCCTTCAAGTGATGCAGAATGAATTAACACCACCAGCAGTCTAAGAGTTATTTTGTTCTTTAATATCATTTGTTGTAAGCGTGATTGGAGCTAATTGCCCGCATGACTTGTTTTGGCATGTTGCGTAACCTCAGACAGCTCTGTAAAAGGAAAACGACATTGGAAGACAGAGCAACTAATGAGACTTTGATTGTCTTTGTGACTCTGACCAATTGAAACAAACACACATATTTTAAAAGAGGAAGATATATGTACTGTTGCTGTTTTATGGCTGCCAAATTGTGATGAACATCCTGGTTTTGATCCATTAGAAACAATGAATGAAAGTAAAAAAATACTGACGTCATGTTAGCCGATATCCTGCCACACAGACTGCTTTCAAGCTAAAATCCAGCAACATTAAAAAGCAATTGTTCCATCCACATATCTACAGATGCAGACCCTGTTTGCCTTTGATGAGGAGGAAATGGAAATGAGGAACAAGGTGGTGGAAGATCTAAAGACGGCGCTCCGAACTCAGCCAATGAGGTAAGTAGATATCTCCGTCCAACTGAACCCAGAGCCTGGCTCTCCCTCAAGTCTCTTAATAATGCAGCATGAAAAGATGTTTCTCTTGAGCCTGTCTTATAAATAACCTTCAAGTAAAATGCACCAAATAAATAATATTTGAAGATCTTCCATTCCTTTGACATCAGCAGCTGTTAGGCCTCACTCATCACCACAAAGAAACATTCAAGGACGCGGAGCAGTCCACTTATATAAACGGCCTCCCTCTCCCCATCAGCAGCTCCTTTAAGGCTGTCCATCAGCGTGTGCCACTTGCATGATGCAGTGGTCTGCACCAAAGCGGGGGTGTTGACTTTTCTCAAGGGGAGCTATGAAGTGACAGACCCAGTGTGCAGAGTGACTAAAACCCAGGGCAGCCCAAGTGTCTGGGTCATGTCTGGGTTGTGTGTGTGTGTGTGTGTGTTTGTAGGCCAAGTATGTGTATATATGGTTGTGTTGGTATGGGTATCCTTACAACTGTGACTAGGAGCAAGGCTGGTGAGCAGCTGGGAGGAGTCCAAACACATCCTATCAAAGTAAAAGCCATTGGAAATTAGAGTAAGTCTATTGGCTGATATTAACCTTTCCTAAGATCTATTGATATCTGTCAATATTGTTGTATATGTTATGCACCGATGTGAAAACTTAAAAACAAACAAAAACAAATAATGCAAGGACTGATTCTTGAGATGTTTAGAAATGGGAGACCAACCATAAATCTGCACCTCTATGTGGACTTTGTCGCTCTTTACACCTCACTTCCTCCTTTGCCCCTGTCATAGTCACTGTGGCCACTAGAGGTCGCTTCCTAACAGAATTCGTGTTATGTAGAGTCCTTGAACAGACCACCCACGCAGCTTTTTGTTTTTATTGTTGAGGATTTGTCTCTGAACTACTTGGTTTCAGTTGCACCCCCATGACCGTCTGCAGATGTTCTGCCGCTCTGTGTTGTTCTCTCACTCATTAGCTCCTCTTTATATATTCAAGCATACATTATTGACCTCATCAAAAGCGGCTGTAATGACTCCATCAACACTTTTCAGCGCTGCACCTGCACCCATGCTGTTCACAGGGTGAGTTATTGCCCAGTCGCTCACAGATGTTTTAAGTGCTGCAGCGGTGATGCAGGGAGCAGGTGTGTCCCACAGGATATGGGTGTTCAGTGAAAGTCTGGCATGTGTGTTAATGTCCCACAAAGTCTGGCCTTTGTGACAAATGGGTAGCAGGGACAAAAAAATCCACTTTCTGCTTGTATTCTGGGGGAATTGTTTGGTTTAATGTGGCCTATATGGCAGCATTCAGTGAGACATGGTGTCCGGCTTTGATTCATGCCTGCCTTTGGGTGACTGCCTGAAATGGCCTCCCTCCCTCTGGCATTTCAGAGAGGCAGCTGGGTCTGGTTGTGAAGAGGTGCCCTTGTGCCCTCAGCCCGCTCTGCAGGGCCACAGGACACAAACACATGGTGGGCATGCGGGGTGCCAGGCAGAGTGCACAAAAGCAGCTCATTGTGAGCAAGCAACCCTCTGCAGTCACTGAGCCTCACAGGCTGATTACACGCCTCCGAAACAGCGAGGTGACACGTTTGGGTCATATGTTCTGCTGTGCATTGGTCCATTAACAGGAAGGCCAACAGGAAGTGATGCGTAAGAACTGGCCCTGAGATTTCTGTTGCTGTTTAACCAGCACAAGGTTCAGTTACTTTACATTGACGCTACATGATGCTAAATTGTCATGTTTGCTTCCAAGTTAGTTCGTAATGTTTGTTTTACCTTGTACAGATAGTGTATGTTTTTATAGGAGTTGTTTTTATAGTTTATACTTTATTTTTATCTTGCACTAGGGGTCTGAGAGAACAGAAATTTCTATTCTACGTATGTCCTGTACATATGTTGCTATTGACAATAAAGAGACTTTGACTTTGACTTTGACTACATGGTGAATGTTTGTGTTTTCTCGTATGGATTATGATTCCCTGCTGGAGATTGTAACTGATTTATAAAAATTTATTTTGAACATGGGTCTTTTCGTTACCACTTTATTACAAAGTGAACTAGTTGCATTTGCATATCAAATTTTTATCTTTTAATATGTTTGTAAGTGTGTTTTAAGAAAAATTTTGGTTTTTAAGTTATATATCATATCATAATTTCAAAACATATCATATAGAATGTGTTATTAACAGCAGAAAAAAATGATTCACTGATAATATAAATGTATGATAATAATATTAATGTATGTATAGACCTTTCTGTTATTCTCTAAGATTATCCCGTGTTATGTGTGTAAAACAGTAAAAGAAGATGGCAGGCAGATATATTCTAGCTGTGACAGAGTTTTAATAGTTTTTATCATTAAACCAATTTAATAGCCCAGATGTTTTTTTCAAATACCAATGCGATTAATTATAGATGACCATAAAACTGAGACATTTCAGAATTGGCTGCCTTTCTCCTGCGAATTTACAACTAATCTCATTTTCTCTGCTCACAGTTATTGCTTTGTTGACCAGCTGTCAGCTCGAGTGAGCATTCACACCGCGGTGCTGTGTTTACTCTCATAAAACTGGATCTCACATCAAGTGGGCATATGAGGGCCAATATGCAAATACAAACTGCTGCAGCCATGTGGGCAAAGCTAATCTGCAGTCAAGTGTAATTCAGTTTTATCTTCCAGATATTTAAATATTTACACTCTCTTGTGTATTTTAACTGCACATTCAAGTAAACATGCATATAAAATCACTGTGTAGTATGTTGCATGTATGTTTATGTCCACTCTGTGTGTGCATTCCTGTGTTTTAAGACCCGGCGCTCCACAGTCACTGTCATTTCCGCGCTGAAATGACTGTAGGATGACAGGAAATGAAGCCTTCCTGGGGGTCAGCGAGGCCGTGCTGGCCCAGAATGCACTGCAGTCCCAGGCTCATGTCAGTTAAGCATTGCAATGTTCCCCAAGACGGCTCTTAGGACATTGTTCCTGCAAATCTCTTCCAGCAAGAATATTGACTCGAGTCGGCTGCAGCGGTTCCCCCCGCTCCTGTGTCAATAGCCCTTTTGGACGATTTGCTACCACCGCATGCAAATATTATCCCTGAAAACATTTTGCCGCCAGATCTCTCAAAGGTTCCGCTTAGCAGAGGGGCGAACTTTATATCTGTTTTCACGTATTACCAAATGCATTAGTATCACACCTTTAAAGAGTTTTGGATGGAGCGGTGTTTTTGCTTCTCTCGCAGCGCAGACTTCTCACCCCTCGGTGCTTAGCATTTAGCAGGGAAGTGGAAATAAAAGAGGCTGGTGGACAGAGGCAGGTTTACAGAGGCTGAGGCTGCCGGTGAGGGACGTTTGTGTTGGAAGGGAAATAAACAGAAGAGCGGAGGGAGAAAGGTGGTGGAAGGAAAGTGAGTTGTGTTCTGCCCAGTGGTGGATTCACTGTGTGTGAGTGGCAGGACAGTGCTGCAGCCTGTACGGCACAGTGTCCTGTTTTCTTAACTTTAAGGGATCCAGAATAGGAGTTCATTAAAGAGGCATCATGTGAATGCGGGGAACTAGAGCCGAGCACTGTGTGTCATTTGGTTCTCGTCATAAATAAAAAGACATTGGCAGTTAAAGTCAATGATGGGGATTAGATGTGAGAGCAATTTTTGAGTTGACACCATTTGTTCCACAGATTTGGTGTTTCTTGACTTGATTAAAAATGATCTAAAATCCAATTTAACATATTATCCCCCTAAGGAAGCTGTTATTTCTGCTTTTTTGTTGATTGGTGATTTTTTTGTTTTGTTGATACTCTAGTTGTAAAGTTTAATAATAATTGTGATCATCTAATGGCCATTTTATAAGGTGAGTTGAAGTTTCGGAAACAAATTAAAACTACAACAAAACGCTGTGACATCATTAAACAAAAATCAAAATCCAAAAGATCTGCAGCTTGTCAGACTGGTTAAGCACCCAGGGATGCAATCAGTGAAAATAACACATTTGTATGCAAGAAAATCCAGATGCTTGGGTACCATAGAACCAGTTTTCATAGTATTTTCTTGATGGAGGAATTGAAGGGACTCTCTGAACTCACCAAAACTAAACCTTCCCAGAAAGACATGGTGGGTCCAACGGGCACCTTCAGTCCTCTAGTCTCACATAGAACCACTATCTTCTCTGTAGCTTCAAACCAGCTCACTACAGCCTCTTAAAGAAAGTGGGCCTGGCCAGCCCCGGGCCGTCAGCTTACTGAGGGGTTTTAACGATAAACCAAGTCCATAAGAGCCCTTCCCCCCATGCCAGGATATCATATACACATCACAGATGTGCACCTTGGCTGGTGCTTTTATTATGATCTGTACATGTGTGTGTATGTGTGTCAGTTTTATACGCGTGCCCTTTGTTCAGCCCTTATTTTACCACAGTTTATATGCCGGGCCTCACATCAAGTCAGATTTATTTTTGAGGGTGAGAGCGGTGGTGATATCATATGACTTGTCTTCCTGCAGACACCTCGGTCAAATAGTTTAAAGCAGAAAAAGCCCGCGTCCACACTCGGGACCTTTTATAGTCAAACGGGACGTGTGTGTCCGTGCCTGAGGCGGCTGAGTGGCTGTTTGAAGGAGACGTTAAGTGTGTGCGAATGTGGTGATTCAATGAAGGGGTGCGAGAGAACCAGGCAGCACATGACTGTCGAGTGTGTGTGTGTGTGTGTGTGTGTGTGTGTGTGTGTGTGTGTGTGTGTGTGGAGCGTCGAGATAAGTTTGTATGGTTAGGCTCTGGGGCAGGAATGAACTTCTGACCGAGCGTCTGCCACGCAGGGGTCTCCCACAGTTTAGAGAGGCTGGATGTTTTGCCTGAGCAGCTAAAACCTCAAAAAGTCCACTTGGTTGGAATGAATTTCTGAATTTCAATCTGAACATCTGGATTAGTTTTCTGCACTGTCCTGCACATTCAGAAACTTGTGTTGTGCTGTTTATTACATATTATTTACTGCTAACTAACATCAACAATCATGTGTTAAAGCTTTAAAAAAAATGAGTTGTTTTTTCCAGTGTGGAGCTAACCTAACGTTACCTTTACCCATCCTTGGCCTCGACGCAACACACACTGTCACTTTAGTTTAGTCTCGTCCCATTCCGGCTTATGTTCCTCCCTTTCTTTTGTCTGTCTGCAGGACTCAGTGCGTGTGTGTGCGGCTGGCTCGGCCTCAGCATTGTTCGGCTCTGCCTCAGCTCATATTGTATGCAGCAGTCATCGAGCTCTCGCTGTCTTGAACGCAACCCCAGCGGCTTTTCAAGTATGCAGCGGTTGTTCCAAAAACAAAAAAAAAAAAGAAAAAACAAGGGAGTGAAGCATGCACGCCACTCGGCTGAGCGTGAATGTCAGCGGCTCCAAAGTCACAGGAGACGGGATCCATTGATTCAAGTGCTCACTGGAGAGAAAGTGAGAGATGAAGGGGAGAGGGAGGGGGAACAGTTGCATGTCAGCTTAGTGGAAGTACAGTGGATTAGTCGCTGTTGAACGTCGTTTTCGGTGCCTTGCATGTGTGAAACTTCTACTTCGCCCTAAAAAAAAGCTCATGCAGAGGTTTCTGCTGCATGTACGTCTGCATGCTTTTGTGACTATACGTGTTCAGGCTGCAGGCAAAGCAGCAGAGCGAAGCCTTGAATCCCGTCCACCCTTTTGAACCGACGCTCCAACAACAACACTTCTCACCCTCTGCTTTCCATACATTAATCACAAGGATGTTCAGCTTAATTTCTCTCCCAGAATGAGACCTCTCCGTCTCTGCGGTGGCCCCGCGGCTCACGGGCGGGCGTACGACGGTCGCCGCCGGCCAAAAACGCATCACTGATAAAAGATGTGTAGTTGGATCCGTTCTGCTTTGCTTTCCACTTCCAGCGTCTGTGTTACATCTGTATCAAGTCGTATCTATTGAATTGGATTTATTTTTCGCCACCTGGGTGTTGAGAGGAGGCCGAGGCTGCGGCGTCTGGCCTGGAACAAGAAGCATATTGTGCGCTGACAGGTTGTGTGTGCATTTGCTGCATGCATGCATGTAGGATGACCTGCCTGATCTCACCCAGAGGCTGCTGGAGATCAGAGGATTAAACGTCTCTGAGAGATTTACTGGTCATGCCAGGTAAAAGTCTGTGCATGTGTGTGTGAGTGCTCATGTATGCATCTGCTGGGAATCTGGGATTGATCGCGTGTTGAAGATAATAATTGGATGATTTACATTTTTTTTGCGTTGTGTTTTTTCCATGCTTGCTCGAGCCAACGCGGCAGTGGGAGGGGATGGAACTTCTGACAGCAAAACAATGTATCTGTTACAATGAGTCGCAGTAAATCTTAACGCTGGGACCCTCTCCCCCTTTCCTCGCCGTCCGTCTCACTCTCTGAATCCATCCCTCTTCTCTCTCCCTCTGCTCGTCCTCGTCTCCGCTCCCTTCGCCGCTTTCACTCCTGATACAAGCCCGCGTTTGTTCCAAATAATTTATGAGGCCTATCAGGAATCTTATAGTGGGAAGGGTCATTTACAATTCAGCCCACAGCGTGCTCACTGGATGTGATATCCCTCAATGTTTGCATGTGCTGCCTGTCATTCAATAGGTCTGCGTCTCTTCAGGAGAGGTTAACGACCTGCTGCTTTTAATTAGTGCAGCTAATGTGGGTTGTCAGTAGGAGGCTGGATAAACTTGTGTTGGGACAGTGTGAAGTCGTGAATACACTTTTTTGTTGGGTAGCATTTGGACAGGCTGCTCTCATTTTACACATAAAAGGTCATTGAATACAAACTGCATGTGATACTGTGGAGGAGCTTTGTAATGTCATTGAAAATAATGTCGTCAGTGTACAGGGTGAAATGTGTTGGTTTGGGACCTTGTTCCAATAAGATTCTCATGGTGTTTGGGTGGACCAAGTCCTGAGGATAAACTGGTAATTGGAGATGTTCCAGTTCCCTTCTTAGACTCTGTAGACGAGCCCTTGAGCAAGTCCATCCATTGTCGGCCAAGAATCACCGCTTTGTGGATGAACAAATTAGGATATAAACTTGTTTATGAATGAATCTGTATAACTCGAGTCCCACATCTTTACGAAAGTGCATCACAAAACCCCCTAAGTAAATCTATAACCGGGTAATTAATAGACAGAAACAGTTTTGATGACCGATCAGTTCTTATTTTTGTAAAGTTTTGGTTGATTGGGCAAAAACAAGTAATTTAAAGTGCAAGTTTTATAATAAAAATACCAAAATTATCCCTCTGAAAATGAGCAACAGCATCTGAATAAATGATTTGTGGTACCTGTATGAAATTAATAATTGAAATAAATAGAAATGCATTGATTTCTTTCTTCATATTTTGGGCTTTTTATGCCTTTATTCAACAGAAAAGTGGAAATGTTAAACAGCACCTGGGAGCATTGCGGATGCTCTAAATTCTCTAAAGGTGAAATTCACCCTGTACATTAAGTGAATTCTTTCTCGTCCTCCTTCAGGTTTGTCACGCGCTTCATCGAGCTCGACGGCCTCACCTGCCTCCTCAACTTCCTGCGCAGCATGGACTACGAGACGTCGGAGAGCCGCGTCCACACCTCGGTCATCGGCTGCATCAAGGCGCTGATGAACAACTCGCAGGGCCGCGCGCACGTCCTGGCGCACCCGCAGAGCATCAACACCATCTCACAGAGCCTGCGGACGGAGAACATCAAGACCAAGGTGGCCGTGCTGGAGATTCTCGGGGCGGTGTGCCTGGTGCCCGACGGACACAAGAAGGTGCTGCAGGCCATGGCGCACTACCAGAAGTACGCTGCAGAGAGGACTCGCTTTCAGGTGAGGGAAGCTGGAGGAACTGGAAACACTTTCTCCGTCTTTATATACAGATTATAAGACAGACATTCTCACTGCTGGGAGCCTCGGGGCAGACGGAGATTATTAGAAAATGCAGACAAAACATTTTAAAGTAATGCTCAAATAAATCACGCTGTGGTCACTTTGATTACATGGAGCCTCGTGCTGCAGCACCTCAGACAGTTGGCCTCTGGTTAAGTCAACACTCAGGCCAAATTAAAGGCAGGTGAGGACGTCCAGAGTTATGGAGGTCAGGGTGTGTGTGGTGCTTCAGTGACTAGCAGGACTGAGTCAACAAGCCACATCTCACCCGTCCCCCGGGGTGTGTGCTAAATCATACCACCTAGGGCCGAGCTAACACGAGCAGCTGAGTGATTCAGAACTTGTGAGGCCTTTTTAATGTTGAGTTATGATTAAGCGGCAAAAGTATGTCGGGGGGGGGGACACAGGGTGTGAAAAGTGAGACTTGTGACCCTGCGTCGCCTCAGTCTCGTCTATGCTGTGTTCAGTTTTGATAAATCAGGAATCCAGTGGCACGTCCCTTTAATCCCTGACCCAGCTGCTATCTGATCAGTTGAAACATATTTTAGATCAAACAAACTTGTTGACTGACTCTCCCATCTGTCCCGACCACGCAGACGCTGCTGAACGAGCTGGACAAGAGTACGGGCCGCTACAGAGACGAGGTCAACCTGAAGACCGCCATCATGTCCTTCATCAACGCCGTGCTCAACGCTGGAGCCGGGGAGGTCGGCACACCCAACGCCTTTTAGATCACACACTATGGTGTAAAGAAAAAACGATGTAAAATATATGGTCACTGAAAAAAAGACACTAATCTCAGTCTGGACTCAAGGATTCAGGTTTGGGGGTCAAAGGTTAAGTTCGCTGTGGCCATCCCCAACTGTGAACAGTGTTTTCCCAAGAATTCCTGGAGGGAATTAATTTAAGTTAGGCACCAATATCCACTAAGACTCATGAAGGAACTTATAAGATTTGGGGGGGTCAAAAGTCAAACTTCACCATGACATCATAAAGTTGAAACAGTGCTTTTGTTGCCATTATTCAGCACCATTACTCAGATAAAGATGAGGAAATTGTGACCATATTTCACGTTTGTTCCAATGCTGAATTGCTGACATAAATCTTGGGTTCCAACCATAAAAAAGTATTTACTCTAGTTTGGAATATCCTTTGATAGCCCTGTTATATTTGAAATTACTGACCTTCCTTTCTACCTGATGTCTCATTATTAACATTTTGTACTCATAGCAAAGTTGTCATCTTTTCTTTATTGTTGTTTGTTCATTTCCAGGACAACCTGGAGTTCCGCCTCCACCTAAGGTACGAGTTCCTGATGTTGGGCATCCAACCGGTCATCGACAAGCTCAGAGAGCACGAGAACGCCACGCTGGACAGGTGAGAGCACGATATAAAGAGCACTTTATGAAAAAAGCAGGTTCACCCTCCTTATTTTCTGGTGTGAAGGTGCAGTAAACTGTAATCTCAGACTGTTATTATTTCTCCTGCTCAGGCATTTGGACTTCTTTGAGATGGTGAGGAATGAGGATGACTCTGAACTGGCCAAAAGATTTGATATGGTGAGTCCCTTTAAAGTTGTCTTACTTCTTTAACTGAATGGCTGAAATCACCAGAAGGCAAGTTTAGCAATGTTCAGATCATTCTTCAGACATTACAATAATTCATTGCTGGTTCTTTTCTTTAACAGACTCATGTAGATACCAAGAGTGCAAGTGCCATGTTTGAGCTGATCAAGAAGAAGCTGAGCCACACAGACGCCTACTCCAACCTGATCTCCATCCTCCAGCACTGCCTGCAGATGCCCTGTGAGTAGCTGATCACCACAAGTTTTTTGTTTTTTTATTGTCTTTGCTTAAACTTGTGAATGAGGACAAGCCAGTTATGTACAGACAATACCATTTAAGCTTATGATTACATCAAAACAGCACACAGGCTTTCTGTTTTTATATTTAGACCTTGGAAAAACCTAATAATATTGCATGCATTGCCTAATAATTCATACCTGGAGTGGCCAACTTTCCATATTGAGCTAATACCAGAGTGATATATGTTGGGAAAACCTCTTTACTTTCCCTGTCTGTGACTCCACACCCAGATAAACGTGGCGGTCTGCAGCACTGGCAGCTCTTAGACCGGATCCTCCAGCAGATAGTCCTACAGGACGAGAAGGGAGAGGACCCCGACATCGCCCCTCTGGACAACTTCAGTGTTAAAAACATCATTCGCATGTAAGTGGAATTAAATAATCTTTGGCTGTATAATAAATAATAAACTTTATTTATATATGAAGTGAGAAGTATCGTAGTCGACAGCCGCTTCTTTTTATGGCCTGCAGAGCTGCCCCCTGCTGGCCAATAGAAAGAATGCGAAAAATGTGTTGGGTTTCTGTATTCTGACCCAGAGACATTTCCTGCATTTTCTTTTTTTGCACTGTTATCAGTTTAT
Source organism: Hypoplectrus providencianus (assembly GCA_028566105.1). Lineage (NCBI taxonomy): Eukaryota > Metazoa > Chordata > Actinopteri > Perciformes > Serranidae > Hypoplectrus > Hypoplectrus providencianus. Next base: position 18,611,742 of record JAOWBC010000248.1, on the reverse strand, counting down.
TGCCGTTTATTAGACTCTTCATCATATGTTTATTTACAATGATAGGATGTTATGGATGTAATGTCCAGCAGTATGAGAGAGAGTTCCTGTAAGTGCACCATATTTCCAATGAGTGCTCCATGCATTTTTAAAAAGGTTCACTTTATTCTCCGGAGCTGCTTTCATTTCTGGAGAATCCTTATGGTCGATGCATCCAATCAGCCTCACCTCTATCTAAACATTGAGAGACGTCTGCTATGTCTTTTTATGTCAGAATGTTCCAGTCATCTCTAGAAGCCTCAAACAGCATTTACAGTAAATTAATAATCATTCAACAATACCTGTGTCACGACTCCTGGCTTTGTTTTTTACCTTGGAGCTGCCGTGCCGATGGTAGGAGAGGAGAATGTGATCGCACAGGAGGCTGAGGTGAAGTGAAGCTGGCAGCAGGGGGTTGTGGGTAGAGTCGGAGGAAGCCACGCTCCAAGGATGAATTGGCATGAAAGCGGAAGCTGGAGATCAAAAGGAAACGGCTCTAATCGCATTAAACGGGCCGGCCGGCCAAATCATCCGTGCTGAGGTGCGGCCAAGCAGTCATTTGGCTTCATGTAGGAGACAACAGGGAGAAATAATCATTGTAGGAGGAAAAAAACAAGCATTAAGACTTGGAAGTAGATGTTTTCTGTGTGTCATCATGGGCACAGTTTGAATCGTCGCTCAGAGGGTTCGTTTCCAAATGTTCATCGACATTTTCTGGGGTTTTGCGGTCTGGGTTTTACTGAATTTCGAAACCAATTTGTAGTAACGTTCAGGATCCAGAGACCACGCTGTGTGTGAGCATAGGTAGTGTGAAAAGATGACATTCAGGGCCTCGTCCACACAAAACATGTGGTCTGTGTTTCTACAGCTAACTCCACTTTCTCTTTCAGGCGTCATTCTTCTCTTTCACCATCTTTCTCCCTCTCTGCACTCTTTTTGTTATTTTAAAAGCGAGCTTCAGATCAGTGATAAATGTGTTTAGTCTCAGCGGTGAAAGCACCATAAAACATGCAGTGGGGTAAAACCTCGGCCCCCGCTTCGCTCCCACTTTGTTCACTAATTCCGCCACTACTGTTTGTGCAATCAGCTCGCCCGAGCGTAATTCTTTCCAGTAGCGTACAGAAAGCAAACTTGGACGCGGCGTCTGAGTCCGGACGCACGCTGCTGTCCGCTGCAAATCCATCACAGCGGTCAAAACCTGTCGCTCGCTTTACATTACTGCCAAAGTCTTGTTGTGTTTCCATAAAGCCTCTTAAGAGTAAATTATGCCTGGAAAGATTTGCATAAACTGAGATTTCCTCATTGTTTTGGCTGCGTGCCGGACGGCTGAAACGTACAGTATGTCTGGAGCCGCAGCCGCTCCGACAGAGTTAGAGAGGGGGGGGGGTGATGTTAAAACAACTGTTAAAACAACTGGGACGCAAAGTCATTCATCATCTGCGGCCACAATGACGACTCACACGTGTGTCTGACCCGAAATTAACACTCTCGTGCAAATCCCATTTTTCCACAGCTATGTAAAGGTATTTATTTGACCAGTGAACAATAAAGCGATTGTGTCTTTTTGTTTTAATGAGCTGGATCCACGCAGCGTTGTTTGTGCTTCAGTTAAAGCCGTAGCGACTTTTTAATCAAGTTCGGACGGTTCCTGTTCAAATATATGAGCGTTTTGAAGGCCTAAATCTGATTAATGACCAATTTGCTTTCAAATTGCCTCGTGGATTTTTTTTCTTGTGAATTGATTACAAGCATTTAAGTGTGAATCATTACCACAGTGAAGTGACGTTATCCTGGCTGGCAGTCGTGTCTCAGCTCTCTCCCTGTTCCTGTTCGGCTGACTCGTTCTTTCTTAGTGTTTGTGTTATTCTCTGTTATTCTCTGTGACTCAGTGACACTGAAACATATCTGTTCTCTCTATTCTTAGTCACGGCTTCCACCAGTGCTCAAGGTTTCACTTTCACATCTTTCTCCAGCTAAATTCATTCTCAAAACACTCCATTTCATAATCTTTTTCTTTCTCTTTCATTCAGTTTTAACATGTTACCTTCTATTTGTATATTCATGTACTCATCAGTATATCAGACCATCATTTCTCACATTCGCTGATCTTTATATCAAAAGCAGTTTAACTTGTTTAACCTCAAGCTGGACTGAGTGTAAATTTAATTTGTAACTGAATTTAATTTATTTCAGCACTGCAGGATTAATTTAACACTAATGTTTTTTTATGCAGCTTCACTGCATCAACCAAGTCAATGCTGGTTATGAATCTGAATGCTTCTCAGAAATATAACAAGCTGGGCTAGAAAATGTTTTCAGTGGGTTAAAATCCCAAAATAAAACTGGATTTTTTAAATATCAGGCCCATAATAGGAGCCTTTGGCTAATCACAGGTCATTTTAAAGAGAGAGGGCGATCCTATTAGCTGGTGCTCGTCCCATCAGATGACAAACGCCTGATTCAACCGCAGAAAATCCTGCAGCAAAAGTTGCAAATCTAGCATCGGCTACAACTAATTCCACTGTAAAACAAACAACAACAAAAAAGAAAAGATAAACACACTGAAATCCATGGAAATATTGGCAAAGTGATAAAATACCGCTAATTGTTTATCATTCTCCTAAACATAGCCACATGCTCAGAGTTGCAGCTAATTAGCGACATTAACATGACCAAATTCTGCTCACAAAACTGTCCACCCCAGCTTTTTTTTTTTTATTATTGTCAGTATATTTCCAATCCAAGTATTGAATCTCATCAGCATCTTGTGCCTTGACTTGGTTGCTCTGCTCCTTTGTGCAAAGCTCTGCAGAGCTGCCCTGTCTGCCGCTGTGTCTGTGCTGACTGTGTTTTTATCTTCCTGCTCCACAGGTTGGTCAATGAGAATGAAGTGAAACAGTGGCGAGACCAGGCAGAGAAGTTCAGGAAAGGTACGACTTGTTTCACACACACTGCACTCTGCAGGCTGAAAGAGAAAATGCACCTGAAAATGCCTGTGAAGCCTCCACTGCTTCTCTACATGCAGCTCTTCCTGTTTGTGTTGTTTGCCTTCAGATCATTTAGAGCTGCTAGGGAAACTAGAGAGGAAGGAGCGAGAGTGTGAAACCAAAACCCAGGAGAAGGAGGACATGATGAAGACTTTGAACAAGATGAAGGACAAACTCCAGCGTGAGGGGGTGGAGCTGCGTTCAGCCAGGGAACAAGTTCTGGACCTGTCATCACGCATCAACGACATATCTGTGAGCAATGCTGCTTTTTATACAGTCACACACGAGTCAGTGATGCTGCTCTTGAGGCATCAGGCTCATTTCTAAGTATCTGTTTACCTTCATTGATTAAAATTTCTTTTCTGCAGCTGAAAAAAATCCTAATAATCACTTTATCTTTAACCCCTCCCCCATCAACAGGGCGTCAGCGTGCCGTTCCCGCCTCCTCCTCCTCCCCCCGGCGGCCCCGCGGCTCCACCTCCACCGCCCATGATGGCTGGCTTTCCCCCGCCTCCACCTCCGCTACCGTTCAGCTGCCCGCCTCCTCCCCCACCTCCTCCCCCTCCCGGAGCTCCGCCTCCTCCACCAGGAGCCCCTCCGATTTTCGGAGCCCCGCCCCCTCCCGTTCCCGCTATGTTCAACTCGGCGAGCACCTTGCGCTCCAAGTCCATCCCGCAGCCTTCTCACCCCCTGAAGTCCTTCAACTGGGTCAAACTGGGAGAGGTGAGAGAAGGATTTATCAAATCATTTTATTTCTCACGTTATAACCAACTATATTCAACCATATCAAGTCACATAAATCATCATATACAAGTTTTCATTAACTTCTTTGCTTTTGTCCGTTTAACTCCTTTTCAGAATGTGATCAACGGCACCATCTGGAACGACATCGACGACCTTAAAGCGTTCAAGATTCTCGACCTCAAGGACATCGAGAAGATGTTTTCAGCTTATCAGAGACAACAGGTTTGGCTTTGTTGAAAACAGGATACCCTGCAGTACATTGGTGTGTTTCTGTTGGCGAGCATGAAGATAAAGTTTTTCTAAAGTTTTTTAGAAGTTGATTGTTGAATTTTCCTTGATTTTTTTAGCGTGGGTGTATCAGTGAGTGTTTGTGTGTGTGTGTGTGTGTGTGTGTGAGGACTCTTTAGAGTGCCAAGGGTCCAGCTGTGGGCTAACATGAGCAGCTGTTCACTGCTGAATGCCTTATTGTAAAAAAAAAAAAAAAAAAAAAGTGCCACTGTGCTCGAGCTTTGGCCTCAGATCTGCAGAGCATTCGTGTGGGAACTGGGAACTGGCTGGGTCGTCACGGGCTCATGGATCAGGGCAACACACGAGGAGTCACGATGCAGGAAGGAAAACACTGAAATAAAAAGAAGCAATTGACTAAAAAGTTGTTGGACCCGGGGCTCACTAATGGGATAATTGCAGTCTGGTTGGCTCTGGGGGTGACACCATACAGTACTCAGCAATTACTTCCCTCGATGCTACAAACTAATTACACACCACTTGTCATGTGATAAAATTATGTGCATAAATTGATGTATTTTACTGCGTCAAATGGGTTTAAGTGGAATGCCAATATGCCCTAATGAGTTTCTAGTAATTAGAGTTTAAATCAAGGTCTTTAAGGCTTAATAGAAGAGCAGCACTTGGCAAAGTCTCCACAGAGACATAACCATTGTCCAATTCCTTTACAAGGTATTTTACTGCCGTGCTTAAAAGCCCTCTGACGGCTAAAAGCACAACTTCTCTTTTCAGGCTCGTATTAAACAGTAATGGGTCATTCGAGGCTGTTGCTGACAGTGATTTAGCATGTGTATGTGTTTATTCAGAGCAGGTTTTTATTGGCACAGGCCAACGGTTAAATGGCGATCTGCATGGATACCGCCACGTAAAAAGCCAACGTCTTCACCGGCTTTGACAACTTGGGTTCCATTTGGCGAGAGATTCAAGTCAAACCGGACAGTATTGCAGTGTTTATACATGGCATAATTGCTTTTTTATTTAAGCTTGTCATTGGTGTTTCTTTCCAAATGGACTTTTGTTTGCCTTCCCCCTCTGTAGGATTGGTTACCACACTCATTTTTCATGTTCTTGTTATTCCATGTCAAGACAGATGTAGATGCAATCAGAAGAATACATTAAAGCAATCATGACCTCTTTAAGAATACAGAAACCAAATTAAAATAAAAGCTTTTTTCACACACCCGGGCAGATATTTCCGGCAGTGTAATTTCATTATAAACGCCATGAGCCCCTGATGACGCGGACAGTCGATGTTTTCTCGTTTTTCTCACAGAAAGCTTCCCAGCTTCAGCTTGTAGTGTGCGTAGTCGTAGTTCTCTGCTCTAGTTGCCACCTTTTTTTCTGCTTGAAGTGCTAATCTTTGCATGTGTTTTCAATTTTTTTGTGTCTCTCTGCGCTCTCCGAATGGCTGACAGGACCTGCTCACTAACCAATCCTTCAAACAGGTGAGTTAAAGGTCTTGCAGCATCTTTATCTCATGGTTACCCACCTACACTGCTCTTCTCCTCTGCCATGCAGCGGGCAGCCACACAGGCCAGTTTCTTGCTCAATAAATGTGTTATTATGTGCCATGACCTTGTTGGCTTGACCATTTTGGGTCAAATGAGCCTTCATCTTGTACAACTTATGATAAAAGCTGCCATAAACAATATTTTAATGTTAATAATTGGCCATAAGGCTTCATTTATCCCCCCTTTCTTTCTTAAAATCACTCTAAAAAGCCTCCTAGCTCAGCATTAAACTGCAGACACACAGTCAGTGACCAGCTGGTGAACATAGTGGAGCATTTAGCAGCCAAAGAGCCCGAGGTCTCCCTCAGGAGGTGCTGCAGGCCAAAAGCTAAAAGGGGAGAGATACTAGACTTCCAACCTTCATTTCAACAGAAACACGACTCCAGATGAATGCTGATGTTAGTAGAACAGCCCTGGATCCTCGAAAATGACTTTTAATCTACATGTTTTAGTATTTTAACTCTGGACTACGTAGTTTTTGATATCTTTATGCTGTTGTTTTGCTCACATCAAGTTATTTTAGCCTGCAAGAATCTCAGCTCTCCAGTCATGCCCAATGATGCGAAAAATATACAAATAAAACTGGAAATAACATATTTACACTGCATGAAAGAACTTGGATGCATGGTTTATTCATGGGAATACTACAAAAAGTGGGCATGTCTGTGAAGAGGAGATTTTCATTTATGAGGTCAGAGGTCAACAGACCCCATTGGATAACAGCCATAACAGCCATTTTTTCAGGCAGAAAAATTCAGCCTAACTTTTGTGCCTTATTTTACCCACTCCCTGACAAAATATTGCAATTTTCCCCATGAATCATAATTGAGAATATAGATAAATCTGTTATAAAGTGATAATTTAACAATAGTGAATTTACAGCCCAAGAAGTAAAAAGTTTAAAGCTCTAAAGGCATTACTTCTTACCACTGTGTGATAATATAACAGAGACAGAATCTATCACATGTCAGATGATGCCTGAGTTGTTGGCTGGAGACTCAGACAGTTTCTTTGTTGAGTTTCCAAAAACTGAATTTTATATAGAATCTTCCATAATTATCTCTATTTTCTGCTCAGTTATTGTGTAGATTACAGTTTTTACCCTCAGAATCCACCATTGGCTTCATAGTCACAGTCACATCACGATGAACAAAGCAGGATTGGAGCCACATGCATGTTAAACCTCTGCAGCCATGTTGCCTCGCTGCCTTTTTCTGACCACATTTCGATCACGCCACTTAATAACCGTCGTAAAAGATGAAGCGGCTCGTCTCTGGTTACCCCGGGTCGGCTGCGCATGCCATGCACAGGTTGGCACGGCTGCCTGCAGCGAGGGCTTTGGCAGAAAGGGAGTTGTCCCCCTAACCCGGTGCCAACCTCAGCGTGCAGCCAGGCATCGCGGGTCAGCGCAGGCATGAAAAAAACGACACTTTCTTTACAAGCCACATCTGTTTTACATACGTCATAGCCAGCGACCTCAAAAAAGGACATTTTCTGGCAAGCAGGAAACCGACTCGGACCATAAATAGAAAGTGTTTAACATGCAGCCCCGACCAGACGTGTGTTCTTTCTCCTCGTGGAATTTTAATACTACATTTGTGTGAAGCTTACAAAAATATCTGCAGCGGGTTTTGAACAGTGTTTCCTGTTCCTCCGAGAGTTTTACAGGCCCGCCTGCATTGTGTTTGCAGTGATGACTCATCAAATAAAATTGACTCTCACAGGACCTGCTTTATATTTTTTTGAGCCTCTTTTTTTTGTTTCCCACATCTTTTTTTGATACGTCTTCAGACATCTTCTGCAGTTCAGCCCAGGGTTTATAACTTTTAATGAGATGTGCATTACAGCATCTGAGAAGTGATGCATTCACAGGCAGTGACTGCAAAAGCAGGTCAGGGAACTAGACCTGAGGCCAGCAAAAGTATTTTGGCTGGAGCGCAACCTTTTAGTCTGCGCTTTAAGTGTTATTGATCAAAGTCCAACTCTTTTTTAGTTTTTTTGAAATACTTATTTCTGCTCCAAGTTAACGCATTATTAAATGCTTAGGGGTCGTGTCATCTCTCAACTAGATAAAGATGTCAAACAGATGTGAGGAGGAGGCTTTTGCACTGATCTGAATGGAGCCGTGCTGCAGAGTTAATGTGCATCTCTGTCTTTATGTTTCTGCAGAAAGAGACGGGCTCTATGGACGACATATACGTCAGCACGCGGAAGGTCAAAGAGCTGTCGGTCATCGACGGCAGACGTGCACAGAACTGTGTCATCCTTCTTTCTAAGTAGGTGTCCCGGCCTTAATTAAACTACTTACTAGTGGTTATCTGTTAATGACATGTTGATCCTGTGGTAATGTGGAGTGAGCGACACTGGGTCGGCTGTTAGAGCTGTAACTCAGCCAGGTGCTCCTCGTGTCTGCTGCAGGAAGTGTGTCTTTAATGGCCACATGAGGACATCTGTCAGTGTAATTGAATTACCGTCTGTGTTAAGAGCAAACTGAGCCACAGGACGGACAGAAAGCTTTGTTCCAACAGGGTTTTTGTCTGTTTTTTAAGCAGTCAAGAATGATCAGTCTCAACATTTTTGATCTAATAATAACATAATAATAATTATTATTATTATTTTCTACATACAGCACCACTCAAAGGTTTGGACATTCCTTCTCAATCTTTGTTTTTCTCTATTTTTATTGGTTTTAAGCATTGTAGAATAATACTGAAGGTCTTAAAACTAAAAACGAAAGGAACACTTTACTGTATGTAGTTAAAAGTAAGTGTAAAATAAGCCAGAAAGTTTTTTATATTTTGGATTATTTAATGATTTGTTTAACACTTACGTACTATATAAATCCATATGTGTTCCACTATAGTTCTGATATCTCATATTAATCTACATTGTAGAAAATATAATTAAAATGAGAAAGCATCCAAACTTTAAACACGGTGCAGATGTGACCTCACAATGTTACAAACATTTAAAGGCAAAGTTTGTGAAAACTGCTGCGTGCGCTCTTTGTGCATTAAATGTTTTTTATGCTTTGAAGCATAAAACTAAGCACCAAAACCCTCTTTTAAATAAAAGAGTGTAACATTTCACTAAACAGGACCCTTTAAGTCAAATAAAATAAGACCTTTGAGTTTAACTATATCCGAACTGGAATCAATTGTCATCATTTAAAATCCACCCAACAATATGGTTACCATTTGTGTGTCTTCTAACAGCAACGATCCTTTAGAGACTTTGAGTGCTAACCCCCGAAACAGAGATCAATAAACAGGCTTCCTGAGACCTTTCTCTGTCCGACAAAACTGCCGCATGGTCCCTGAACTCACTCTGGTATCAATAGCAAATGACCCGAGGGTACGAACCAGACCCAAATGGGGTCAGCAGCGGGTCAATAAGGCTCAGAAGCACAGACTAACAATGCTGTTATTGATCACAGCCCAGCACACTTAACACTGATCAGATGCACCGAAAACAGCTGGCGGAGCTCCCGGGGTTGACTCCGGTCCAGACCCAGCATCCAGAGTATCAGTCTGCTCTCGCTTCCTAGTTTTGTGTCGTAATGTGTCAGTTAATCACATGTCAGTAATTAGGTTCAATGAATAATTTTGTTCCTCTTGCAGGTTAAAAATGAGCAATGAAGAGATCAAGAGGGCGATCCTGGAGATGGATGAGAGGGAAGAGCTAGCCAAAGACATGCTGGAGCAGGTGAGGCTGATTCATGCCCACATGTCCTGTTTATGTGAGACGGGGGAGCTCATCAAGCCTTTTTATGACCGTTTGAACAGGCAAAAACAATGTGTATGGATGTGATGGATGGCGGGAAAGAAAACTGATATTCTGTCTTCAAAGTGGTTTTAGTGCACTGTGTCTCATCAGCAGTTGGCTCAGAGAAAATGTCTCACAGTCGGTTATTTCTCACTAACAAGCAGAAAAATGACCCCACACACGTGTTCAAGTCATCTGGAGCTTTTTTATTAAATGTATTTAATGTTTAATTTGATGATTGATGAGGTTTAAGAGTGATGACCAAATATTACAGGAGGAAAAAAGAAAGCTAATACCTGGAAAAGTTTAGATGACAACCTCATTAGCATTAGCATTAGCATTTGGTTAAACATTGTCCTCGTGTCTTTGCAGCTGCTGAAGTTTGTCCCTGAAAAGAGTGACATCGATCTTTTGGAGGAGCACAAACACGAGCTGGAGCGGATGGCCCGGGCTGACCGCTTCCTCTTCGAAATGAGCAGGTAAACGTAACGGCGTGCTAGCTATCGGATTTTCAATGGAGACAAACCATGTGTAAGGCACGGAAGCTTTGAGGGGCAAAATAAGAAGGAAAAATCTGGTGGAGAATATTTGACTGTTTTTGCTTAAATAATGATTTAACCTCTTCAGACCTGGAGTCCACATGCATGGACATCACATTTTGGGTTATAGCACAATCGTTAATTCTGCTTAACTGAGGCTTTATGTCCATGTCTGTGGACACTAACGCTGCTATCTAGTGTCACAAGAGTCCATCACACTACAGGTAAAATTAAAAATGGCCGACAGTCTGAAGGAACGTGTGAGTGGCCACTCCAAACCCAAACATGGAAATTATAAGAAGTCCAATCATGTTTCATGGCTTATTCTTGTTTAGATATGAATATAAGCTGTAAGTCTGCAATGACAAATAATGTTACTTTATTTACTTTTTTTCCGAATGAATAAAAGCTTCAAGCTACATTTAAAAGATGTATTTTCTACATCTTTGGTCATATTTAGTTATATCCTTCAGAGTAAAATCATGGCATTGCAAGATCTACAATTTGACAAGAAAATGTTGATTAATCACGTCCACAAAAGTCAAAGTCTCCATTATCCAACAGAAGTGACTGGCAGTCTATGGCCACCATTACAACTGGAAGATTTCCAAAGTGAACAACAGGCAGATTTCATGAAGAATCAAGACATCAAGCCAGTCAAACCACAAACAGACTCTAAAATATTGCAAAGCACGCTGTCCGTTGACAGAGAAGGAGCTTTCGGGGCAGCGTGGGGAGGCTGGGGTCAGGAACGAGCCTCAGACTTCAGGGTGATTCATCACGTAGCTGTGAAAAGAAGTCATGGCTGCCCTTTGCGGACTCCAGTCATGCATTCCCTCCTCTCTCTGAATCTGCACTATTTGTTCAACATAATTAAACCTTTTCATTTCCCTCAGTGAAATATTACCCCGTCCAGTTTCTTTCCTTTTGGCCGCATCTCCTTTGGTCGCAGGAATTCATCTGGGATTTAGTTATTTCCTTTTTTTTGAAATGCCATTTAATCTGCCTCGTCCCTCTTTGAAATCCTCCCTCAATGAACTTTTGGTCAAGTTTAACAAAAACACATTTGTCAACTCTCCAGCTTGATGGGAGCCCTGTGGATGATAAAAGACCTGTGGAAAGTGAGAGAGGGAGTGTGAACGACTGGGTGACTTCTCACTTTGAACTTCCTCAGAGTAACTCGCCTCCCTTTTCTCTCCCCCATCAGGATTGACCACTACCAGCAGAGGCTGCAGGCTCTGTTCTTCAAGAAGAAGTTTGCAGAGCGTCTAGCTGAAACCAAGCCTAAAGTGGAAGGTAATGACGCCTGATTTTCCTTATTGTCAACCAATGAATTGATCCTTATACACCACCTGAGCTGATAGGATTATCCTCCACTATACCACATTATAGAGCCATACTTTGGCACAAGCTGACATGTTCTTAGGTTTATACAATTGCATATATTATATTCATTAGATTACATCCCACAAAGAATGTCCGTCTGCCTAAATCTTCACTAACCTCTTAAGACCTTCCATCACACTACAGGTAAAATTAAAAATGGCCGACAGTATGAAGGAACGTGGGAGCAGCCACTCCAAACCCAAACATGGAAACTATAAGAAGTCCAATCGTGTTTCAAGGCTTATTCTTGTTTAGATATGAATATAAGGACTGTAAATAATTAGTAAATGTAAAGTTCGGTTAGTTCGGTGTCCTAATGTGGACCATTTTTCTCTAAAACTACATAATGTCAAAAGAAGAGGCTCAGTCTTTATTCTGAGATAAAAGATCACTGATGCCATTGGACCATTGATGAGGCTCTGCTACAGCCAACATGGCAACAAATCCAGTACGGTCTGGA
>JAOWBC010000248.1:18474265-18498449 GCA_028566105.1 Hypoplectrus providencianus | reverse complement strand
AAAGATCCAAGAAGAGATCAAGAGAGGAGGATGAAGAAGATCATGGGGAAAGCAGCAAACGATACAAAGAGTAACACGTTTGCCAACAGACATTTTTCAGTTACTTTTAGTAACACCCCACTCCCAGAGACACAATGTTTCATGTGTTTGTGTGATGTGATCCACTCATGAAACTTCTGCTTTTAATTAAAAGACACAAAAGAAAAAAGACTTGCTGACATGGTGAGGACATAGATGAGCTGACACACTGTCTGACAGACTACCTGAACTTCTGCACAGACGTGGTCTCTCCTGTTAAGACTGTCCGTTGCTACCCTAATAGCAAACCGTGGGTAACAAGGGAAGTCAAAACTGTCCTCAACAAAAAGAAGACTGCCTTCAGGAGCAAAGATAGGGAGGCCATGAAAACAGCACAGCGGGAGGTGAAACACCTTATCAGGGAAGCTAAGGACAGCTGGAAGACATCCTGCATCGTTCTGGTGCCTATGAAGAACCGGCCCAACCAGCTGAATGACATCCGACCAGTAGCACTCACGTCCCATCTAATGAGGACGTTGTTTGTGTGTATGTTCAATAAATGAATTGGACATATAATTATTAACAAGATAAAAAAAAAATAAAAATAAAAAAAATATATATATAATGTAAATATTGTCATTATGTTTCTAATAAACAGATGTTTAACAACTTACCTCAACTGGCCATTTAAATGTTGTAAATATAATTATGGCCGTTAAGCAATAAACAGAAAACAACATTTCATTATGTTGAAAAAAAAATTACATTGTTTATGTTATGAGTCATTTTGACCCACATTGTGTAAATCCATTTAAAACAGTCAAAAAGCTAGGTTAAAAGGTGGTTAAGGTGGTGTTCACTACGTTATATTACTATTTTTAGATGCCAATGTCCCCTCTGTGGGTGGTTGTTGTTGCATTCCTTCATTTTCATCTGATGGAGAGACAATGGCAAACTACTCCTCTGGATCTCAACAGCTTATAACCCATATTTCTGTGAACATCATATTTGTATGTAAACTCGACCCAGACAATCCACAACACATCAGAGTGTTCAGATTTTGCACACATGTTCAGGGCCTTAAATAAGATAAAGTCACAACATTTCATGAAGAAAAAAAAAGGATAACCAGTATTTTTGTAAAGACAAAAACTGAAATTGACCCGTAACATAACACAAGGGTTAAAACTATGTACCTGTCCTCAGATTTTACTTTTACTAATACTGTTTTACTCTAAGAAAACTGAAATTTGACAATTCTATACTTGTTTCTGAGTGATTTGAAACTTATCCTGACATAAACTTCATTCTCTTCCCGACACGCCTGGCCCAGATGTGGCTCCACTGGGGCTCCACCTGAAAATAAAAAGCAGAGAGAAAGCAGCTGCAGAACACAGAATGGCTGCGTGTTCTTCCCCCCACAGTGATTGGATAGACAGTTGCTATGTGTCTCTGTAACAGCCACGCTTTCTGATTATGGCAAAGTAGATTGCTAAGTGCCTGCAACCCTCAGGGCCATTCTGACCTTCACATCCATACAAGTCACTCTGGAGCTGCATAACATTATCACCAGACAATTACAACAAAATAAGCAGCTCACATTTGTCTTCATATGGAGACATTAAGACGATGCTGTGGAGTTACTCTTGGTACAAAATGTCTTGTATTATAATACAATTGCATAGCGAAATTCCACACAGACCATGTGTTCTGCAGGAGCAAAGCCAATCTGTGTATCATGCGTTTATAATTTCTGGGAGAAGATATAACAATTATTTCAACATGCAAATTAAAATCTGAACACTAAAGCAACAAAACACAAACTTGCTTGGTTATTCTGGTAGAAGAAGGTAAAATGTAGCTGTGCAGCTGAAGTTACCGAGTTATTTTCTAACTTTACTGAAGGTCAGGTTTTAGCATTTACAATGATCCTGTAATTGGCTCGTGGCCACAGTGATACTGTTCAAAAAGACAAGGAAAGCAAGCAGGAGCATGTCCTGTACTGGAGCTGGGGATTAATCTTTAAATTCCATCACAATGCAATCATAGATGAAACATTAAACTATTAAGATTGCACAAGTGAGGACAGATTACCTTGTTAGGAAGGCCTGAGTACTGACGCTGCCAATGAACTGACTATGGATGAGTCCAGTCAGCACACACACAACACCAAACCTTCAATTTACTTTTTTTTTTTTTTTTTGGTATTGCGGTAACTTGCCAGACACTACAGCATGACCTTAATTACAAGTCGCCCATCGTCTGTGTATTTCATGATAAAACAGAGCTTGACATTCACCTCCACTCTTTTTCCTTGGAATGTCTTAGTCACAGTTAGTAAAGTCTTATTCTAGTCTGATGTGTTGCATCTCCCTTTCATTACACCCTCAAGCCGACACATTTCTATCTAAACTCAAAGGTCAGTTTAAAATATGTTTCACCACGTTACTAACTAAATGCAACACAATCCACTAGATGGCTATTCGAAATGCATTAGATTGCTTTTGGGATAGTGTTTTATCTGGCCATTATATTGTATTGCATGCCAGAAAGCAGGTGCCCAAATTGTTGGAAAATTGAAGATTGTTGGAAAAATCTGTTAATGCAATGAATTTTAGAGAAGAAGGAAGAAGTAATTAGTGTAGTCTAGTGTTGCTGTTTCAGACCTACTTCACAATATAATAACTTCCTTCTTGGTCAACATGTTTTTAATAAAAATTGAGCAAGAGTTTTTTTTTATTTTTTTCCCTTCATAATCCTGCTGAAAAACAGACAAACAATCTGAAAACTAAACCTCCATGGTTAGGGAAATAAAGTCATCCAATCAAGCAATCTATGCTCAGACAGTTCAGAATACCACCAAATTAAATGTCTCATATTTTGCATTTTAAATATGTTATCCTGCTACTTGTTTTCAGTTATTTCCCATCCCTGACACAGATTGCAGATTTCAAACACACACTTCCTGTCTGTGTGTCAGGTTAGTCCTGCTTCCCGTGTTTGCACCAGCTGGAGTTGACGACGTCATCAGAGCTGTAAGTTGATTAGGCTATCTGTGTGTCAACATGCTGCTGGGAGCTCGCACCACTAAAGTCACACTGACCCCAGTCAAAAGAGTAAAGAATCACCACAGGTACCATCTGCTGGAGGGCTTGGAGCCACCAAGGGAGACACTAAGACCTCTGGCCTCATAAGCAGCTTTCTGGAGCAGCCAAAAACGCTCAGGTATATTGAGGTCATTGCTTCATGGATTATTCCTGGTAAACTCTTATCAACAAACACATATTCCCACACTAAGGAAGGATAAGGTCACTACAGTCCAGTAAACATCAGATCTAAAAAGTACTTGTGTTTATTGAATACATATAGAGACCAGACACAGACATATAACAGCATTTTTTACAAAATAAAAATATAAATAAATTGAAAAGTTTTAAGCAGTTTTTTTCACATCTGCATGTATGCAGATATGCTTATCAAATTATACTGTGCAATCAGATTTTACAAGGGAAAAAGAAGCACAATTTTAATTCAGAATCACCTTATCTCAGAGAAGATCATAAAATGTGTCTTTTAAATTATTTTTTTGTTTGCATTTATTTATTTATTGTTACCAACAATAGTCTGTATTTGGTCCCTTATAGAACCGGGTTGTTGGTACATGATTGTGTATAAAATTGGTGTTACAGTTTGCAAATTGAGCTGGATGTTAATGGAGCATACCACTGGCATTTGGCATTTTATGAGCCAACAATGAAGTGAAGAGAAATAGAAAACCAGACGCAGTTATACACATGACACACAGTCACCAAGGCCGATACACTGCTCTGTATCTTGTGGGTGGCCAATAACAATCATCATCCTTGTCCTTTGTGAGGCCTTGTAAATGTGGGGGTTAGGCCACAATGCTCCACAGTAATGATAACACAAAGTCCACACAGAGCCAGAGATAGACATTACAAAAGGAGGAGAAAGCGAAGGGTGAAGGAGAGGGTAGAGAAATTTGGTGGAAAAGACAGTAAAAGTGAAATGAACTAGAACGGCTGTAGTCAAAATAAACAATCCAACTCGGGTTTTCTATGTAATACGTGTCTGGGATCTTGTGATTCTGTACAAGCTGATAAACATCTGTTGAAAATGAATTAGCCCCCAAGTGTGGGCCCACTTCCTGACAGGCATGGGTCTGCATAGGACGCAAGGCTGCTAGAACGAGTTCAAACTCAGGGCAGGACTATAGGGAAAAAACTGCAATGTATAAAAATGATTGCACATTATGTCATCGTGCAAAATTACCACTTAACCTCATTTAAACATTTTTGACCAATTCGGAAAAGGGCTGCGCTTTTTACTTCATGATTAAAACTTCTTGGAAAACATGACTTCATTCAGCAGCCCTGCAGAAGACTTGAATGGAAACCCCGTTGTGCAGAGATGTGACTGCCATCTTGATTGTGGCCTCGAGACCTGGAAAAGATATTAAGCACAGCCCACAGATATGTGGTCCTCATGAAAGCTTGAAGCTTGCTGTTAGTGTCCTGGAACTGATGCTTGTGCAACATTTCCACATGTACCGTCGGGTTGCACTAACCAGATTCTTCATTTTCCTCCATTTGGTAATGTCTGCTTCTGAACCAAATGTCTATGAAAGCGACTGATTAGACAGTGCAGTAAGGGGGACATGTCAAGGGACAGGAATCTGAAAGCTCTGGTGCAAAAGCGTCTTGAAGAGTGAAACGATGCACTTATTATTCTCAGCAGCCCACAGTGGCATATCTACAGGGACAGAACTTGGCTTTCCAGAGCTGCTGTGGCATATGTGTCTGTGTTGACATCGTGTCTGAGTCATCTCGTGATCTCCTGTAATCCCATCAGGCGGGTCAAGAAGTCTCATTCAGAGACTTGAAGCCGGGTGACAACATTGAGGCCATGTTTCCAGTTAGAGCCAGACAGTGCGAGTGAGCATCTCTGAGATTAACACATGGAAGGTTTCCTCCATCACAGCTGGACATTGAGAATCTGTAACATAGAAGTGAAGTCTGCAGGGTGCTGGGAATCCTTGAAAACAGTCATATTTTTATGCTTTTGTTTCTATTGAGAGCTTGAAGCAGTTGACACACATGGATAAATTAGACTTTGTGTTTTATTTGCCCCCCTTTCTGCAGGATGCTGTCATGATGTATAATTTGTTTGAATAATTAAACTTACATCTGATTTAGTGGTGGGTCAGCTTAAATCAGATGTTGAAAGAGCTTGAAGAGTTTTTGAATTTGACATTAACTTTATCGCCTTATCCCCTTTTTCTCATAAATTCTGAATTTTCTCAGATTTTTTTTAATTGATTTTTTTAACCAAGGATCATACATCAGAGACTTTAATGGTACAAAAACACAACAACATTCATCTCAGAGACCACCCCATTTATTCTTTTAAATTGAGATTTTCTTTCTCAGATTATTCAAATAATACAATTTTTATTTAATACCAGAATATTTTTTTCTTTTCTTTTCTTTTTTTTTTGTACATAAAGACTTCACACCAGGTTTTTACATGAGGAGTAAAGTTGAGTCAGACTAGATTTTGTCACTTGATGACTAACTGTGAGAACTGACCTTACTAACTAGTTAACAGGTGGGGCTTGCATTTAACATTATGCCGTCTTTGCTTAGACAGAAGGTCGGTTTCCAATGCATGTGTAATCTTGTGTGTTAAGTCGTTGTCTAGCGGTCCCTGTCTGTCTGCATGTCTGTCTGTCTGTCTATCTTCCCCACCATGTGGATGAGGTGACAAGCCAAAACCGGTTCATACGTGGATGAGAGACCGGTTCCAGCTGGCTGCGTTGCCCTGGTGACGAGTTCTCTATAAATACTGACGGGATCATTTACCGGCTTCCACTCTAGTTACAGTCCCTTCAGAGGCTACACCTCCAACATTTTTTATCCCAGCGTTCTGGTCTCATGGACACACTCTTTGTAAATGCTTTTTAAGGTAAGTGATGGATTTTTGTTTTTATTCAAGAAGTAACCACGTCACATTTTAGCTTTAATACTTTTACGCTAGTTAACGTTGACTACTGTTAGCAAACGTAGACCACCGTTAGCAGGCTGATTCCATTATGGCGGCTTAAAATGGACAATGAAATAGGGTCTAATTAGGATTGGTTATGCTTTCTGTTTCACTGTAAAATAATTTTAACTAAAGATTGAATAGCTTTAAGTGTTACCTAACATTACGACGTGGCTGGTGTGGTGCGCAGCTGGTTAGCTAACGGTATTCCGCATTTATTAACTTGTTATTGCGAAGTGACCGACATAGCGTTCGCCATTGGTTGTAAAATTTCAGGTAACTGACTTTGGTGTTTTAAATTCCTCTAAACAAACGTGTGAATTGGATAGTTTAACTTTGCTGAACCACATTACCAGTAATGCTAAATTGCCTCATGGCACAAAGAGCGCTACGCGGAACCGGCATATTGACGTCGGCGTTATTCCGCAGTTACTGATTGGTTCTTTTCCATGTCAGTCTTAAGAGTTAAAGGCGGACCCTTCTTCTGATTGGATAAAATCTGCACTAGGCGGGCTTAAACGTCTGGGCTTTCAATGACTTTTCCGTGCAGATGGTGTGTCAAGTACCGTTTATGGTATACCATAAAATGGAGCGTATTTAAATGCTAGAGATGTGTTGTCAATTGCAAGCCATTTGGCCAATAATTGTAAGTCTATAACCATACCAGGCTGTACAACTACTGAGCTAGATAAGGTTGAATTAATTTCCCTTGGGGATTAATAAAGTATTTTTGATTCATTTTTTACTGAGTAGATACTACACCATGTAGTTAACACGTTAATATTGTATACAGGGGAGATGATTGGTAGCTCAGTATAGGCTTATAAATCAGTAAAGTAATAAGTTTTTTTTGTTGAGAATAAAACTCAATGATTGGTATATAAATAATTCTGTAACTTTTTCCCTGATGAACTCTCACCACTTCAGGAGTTGTATGTTAAAATAATCTCAATTGCTCTTGTTTACAGAATCATCACTGTAGGAACACGCACACTGGCTACTCAGCAGGCCCTGGCCTTGAGTCTTATCTGAAGGGATTTAACTTCACTGGTGAGCCACCTTGGCTTCTCTGCACTTGAGCAACAGAAACACTAAATTTCATCTCTTTCATATCCAAGTAAGTGTCTCACTGTGTGTTGTTTCAGCTTGATTCAATGCTGCATTGTCAGATATCCAGATAACATGTCACAAAGTTGTGTTTCAGTAAATTACAATGCTTTGAGAATTACTCACGCTTGCACTTTTTGAGACTTTGCCATGAGTGGGGAATGAAATGTACTTAAGTAGTCAAGGACACAAATGACACTGTGTTCTCGAGGCTGAATGTAATCGCAATGTGTCCTGTCTTTCAGTTTCTAAGTGAATAATCAGAAGGACCTTTGACCATGAACACTGCAAGTCCCACCGAGTTTGACTTCTCTTTCCTTGAAGAGGGATTCTCTGCCCGGGATATCGTTGAGCAGAAAATAAATGAGTCATCCATGACGGTAAGCATCCTTTGCTTACACAGATGGCCACATTTGTTCAGTGTTTAAAAAGTACACCCTTGCTCAGGTTACTGCTATTGAGTCTTCTGAACTGTATTAACTGTATTGTCACTTTGACTATGACTCACAATGTGTTTGCAGTGTATCATGTCGTATTCTATTGTTGGAAAATGTTTTGGTGAAACCTTTTTGTTTTTCCCTCCACCCCCTCACAGGATGACAGGGATGCTTTCTATGTCTGTGACTTGGGAGATGTTCTGAAGAAACACCTGCGCTGGGTGAGGGCCATGCCTCGAGTCACTCCTTTCTACGCTGTCAAATGCAACGACAGCCGGGCTGTAGTTATGACTCTGGCATCCCTGGGAACTGGCTTTGACTGTGCAAGCAAGGTGCGTGTTGGAAAATTCCCACAGCTCTAGACATTCTCCAAATAACACGATACAAAGCTCTCTTGATGATTAGCTGAAACTGTGTTGGCAGCTTGTGTTTTTATATTGGCACTTTTTTTTTTTTTTTTGCTGACTGTTGGCATTGTCCCCCTGTAGACTGAGATTCAGCTGGTTCAGTCTCTGGGAGTGGATCCAAGCAGAATCATCTATGCCAACCCCTGCAAGCAGGTTTCTCAGATCAAGTATGCGTCTGCCCATGGTGTCCAGATGATGACCTTTGATAGTGAAGTGGAACTCATGAAAGTGGCACGCTGTCATGACAATGCCAAGTGAGAAATTTAACAACTCATAATATGAGAGCTTCAGTGGTATTTAACTTTAATCCATCAGCCTTCTTATTTTTACTCACATGTAACTATTTGTTGTGCCCAGGCTGGTGCTGCGCATTGCCACAGATGACTCAAAGGCCGTGTGTCGCCTGAGCGTGAAGTTTGGGGCCCCGCTCAAAGCTTGTCGAGGACTTCTGGAGCGGGCTAAAGAGCTGGGGCTGGATGTGATCGGTGTCAGCTTCCATGTTGGCAGCGGCTGCACTGATCCTGAGACCTACACCCAGGCTATCGCTGACGCCCGCTGTGTCTTCGATATGGGGGTGAGTCAGGAGAGAAATACTTTTACGATTGATTTCATATAGGTGTTCACTCAGCAAAGTAAACTGACGCTTTAAATGCTGTGAACTCTAGGATGAGCTTGGCTTCAACATGGACCTGTTGGACATTGGGGGTGGTTTCCCTGGATCGGACGATGCTGAACTCAAATTTGAGGAGGTATTTTGTCTTTTCTCCCCATATATGCACTTTTTGGTGCTGAATGTACCTATTTAATAATACTAACTCAAGATAATTCCTTTTATGTCTGACCTGTGGACACCTATTTTTCCCCTTGTTAGATCACAGCAGTCATTAATCCAGCGCTGGACAAGTATTTCCCTGCCGACACTGGTATTAAGGTCATTGCTGAGCCAGGCCGCTTCTACGTGGCATCTGCTTACACACTGGTTGTCAACATTATTGCCAAGAAGGTCATCATGGACGATGAGTCAGCCTCTGATGGTAACAGACTTGTTTTCAGAAAATAATGATAGTAGAATTTTGGCAAAAAGTTTAATCTGATAGTAGATTAGTAACAGTTGTCTGTAAAATAACTGATGCTTTCTTCACAGAGGAAGACGAAGGGACCAATGATAGGACTCTAATGTACTATGTCAACGATGGAGTGTATGGATCCTTCAACTGTATACTCTATGACCATGCTCACTGTTTGCCAACACTACATAAGGTATGTGAAAGTCAAGGATTGAAAAGTGGCAAAGTTTCTCATCAACAAGTGAAACAAATCTCACCTGTCCTCCTCCCTTTTAAACCTAATAGAAGCCAAAGCCAGATGAGGCCATGTTCACCTGCAGTATCTGGGGCCCAACATGTGATGGCCTTGACCGCATCGTTGAGCAGTGTAGCCTGCCGGACCTGCAGGTGGGCGACTGGCTGGTCTTTGACAACATGGGCGCCTACACCGTGGCTGCCGCATCCACCTTCAATGGCTTCCAAAGACCGGACATCCACTACGTCATGTCCCGCACTGCCTGGTGAGTAGATGCTGCACAAGCTGAAAGGGCTGTTTAATAATGGATGACTTTCCTGAGTTGGTCTGATCCTGAGAAATCTGTCTAACTCTTATCCGCCCTGTCTGTGTTCCTTCAGGCAACACGTGCAGCAGATCTGCTCCCAGGGCATGCCAGCTCCTGCGGAGGAGTCTTGCCTGTTTGAAGTGCCAGCCTGCTGTGGCCGAGAGAGCAGCTTGGAGATGCCCACTAAGCCTTGCCAGGCCCACGTGGTTTAAACACATACTGTCTATTAAGGCAATGTTCTCCAGATCTAGCATCCGTTTTTTTTATTAATTATGAAGAGGGTTCTGTTTTTCTTCTTCTACCCAAATGTACGTGACATTTCAAGGCCAGTTACTTGACAGGAGAATGAGAGGAACATGTTGTTGCACACATTTCTGTGTTCTGTATGGAAGTGGGGATCAACCCTCAATGAAATGAGGCTGAATCACACTCTGAGTGTCTCTGTGTGTTCCAGAGTGTTACAGAGAAACTCTGTACGTGAACGTGTTGCTGCAGTCTTCCTACTCTAATGTAGGAGAATGACCGTAAGAACTGGAGTACGCAACTATTTGCTCAACGGAAATAGTGTAGGGGAAAAACAAAACAACTATCTGAATGTTTTCCTTCACCAGTAGGACTCACAACACTTGAAACTGTAGCAAAAGTCCAAGAGGTGAAGTGTTAATATTAATTTAAAACCATCACAGGAATATAAGCAGATTGCTTCCACCTTTTGCAGTCTCCAGTCCTGACCGACCTGCAGAAACATCTCTAGTTTGTAACTTGCAAAGAGGTGGTTGGAGGGGTGATTTAATTCCTCAAAAAATGGCTGCTATGTTTATATTTATCTTTTCCATGATCTCCACTTCTGTACAGAACCTCTCGAGTGTTAATCCTTAAGATGTTAACGTATGAAGAAATACTTGTTTTTCTCTATTTATTTTTACTTTAACTATTCTTTCCCATGCAAGACTGTAATATTTATAGTAACAAATGCAAACAGGTAATGCATGTTTGACATTGCATATGAAAAAAGACTCCATGTAGTTTGTGTCTGTCTGCAGCATTTCAGAAGAATTTGTCAGACCCCACAAAAGACTCATACACCTAGCAGAGTTTTCAGCTAAGCATGTGCTCCTTTTCTCTGTCCTGGTCACTTGACACTATATGTGGCACCAAAACCAAATCTTTAGGATTAACACTTCAAACACAGGGACTCAAGAAGCAGACTGCGCCTCTCCTCTTCTCCTAACTATTTTATTTTTTATGTTTTGTAACTTGTAGATGTCAGTAAGTCTGTTCATGATATGATTAAGAAGCAGTGTTAAACCAGACACTTCAAATGGATACGAAAGAGACGGGATTGCAGATTCATAATGCTTTCCTATGGAAACTTTTTGAAAGTTTTGTATTTTTTTAAATAAATAAAGCATTAGGTGCAGAACCAAATTATGGATACTGTGTGTTTTGTGCATATGGGATGAAATGAAAATATACACTGACTGCTAAGAACCACATGATGTTTCAAGAGTTCCATCTAGTGTTTGCAGCAGGAACTGGTTTGAAGCAGCACAGTCTGTGGTTTCAGCACAGACCTAGACTGTTAGCAGGAGAACAAAATCAGGATTTTCAAAGAATAATTTTATAATTTTGTATTACTTAACAATTTAGGTAACAAATTCCCTTTAGGTAAATACTGTCATGTTATTTATTTTAGACTAAGGAATTTTGGATTGTGGTTATGTTTCATTATGTAGCTGTTATAACTGTGTGGTAACATTAAGGGAAAGGTTGTATGCATTTATTTTCATACCCCTGCTTAAATTCAGCTGTTTCTTTGTGATGTCTGCATTTGGTCCATACAGCAAATAAACTGCAGTAATAACACAAAAAAATGTATTTAAGTTAATTATTTTATTTACAGTATGCAGACCTTTAGGTCTATACAGATATTTTAAATCAATTTTCTTATTCAGTGCAAATGTGTTGCATTTGCTTAAAAATGGTGTATTTGAAAAAAAAATATTAGAAGTAAACGATAACAATATAATATAACATAACATTTCTGTTCACCTTGACTATACACACTACAATGAATTACATAAACATAGAACATTTGTTGTGATTCACATTTTGAATTGGTGAAGATAAAGTAAAAAAAAGTTAAAGTTAAAAAAGCATCCCATGATTTGTCAGCGGTGGTGCTATAATTTTACAAATCGTTTAACATAGAGCACAGGGTTTTTTCTTGCTTCCTGCTTATTATTTGACCACAGCAATGCCTCTACTCTCATAATGCTTCCTGATGTGCTCAGTTATGGCCTTCTCATTATTGATCTCTTTCCTGAACACCATAATGTAACACTTTGGGGCCAGGTGACAGCCCAGGATGCTGTAGGTAGAAATGAGAATGGCTGCACTCTCCATGGCTCGTTGGTCCTTACCAATTTTTGTGATATAAATCGGGATGAAGAAAATCCAAAGGACTAAGTATATCAGCATGCTGACGGAGATTAAGCGTGCATTTTTATACAGATCTGGCAGCTGTCTGCTTTTGTATGCAAACAGGAAACAAATAATGGCCAATAAAGCGTTGTAGCTTAACATGGCAACAAAAAAGAAATCGGAGCCTTTCTGACACTGCTGGTTGAGGGTCAGCTTAGAGATCACTTGCAAATGAGTCGGGGGAGACAAGCAGAGCCATGACACACACAGGGCCAGCTGGATCCCAGTCACAATTATTACCACGGCCAATGGCTGGTTGAGCCTCTTCACCCAGGACGCCATCTTCAGCTCAAAGTGGAAGCCCACTAAAATCTGGAGCAGGTTGGCCAGAATACAGGAGACGCAGAGGGAGAAGACCGTGCAGAAGAGAGGCAGGCCAATCATGCAGGAAGCATTAGTGGGTCTTCCTGCAAAGCTAAATGTCGTGGAGAAGCAGGCCAGCAAGGCAAAAAGCTCCAAGAAACACAAGTAACCTCCAACAGCCTTCACAATGGGAGTTTTACGATAGATTGTGAACAACACAGCACACGCAATAGTTACAATTATTCCAAAGACGCCTAAGACAGTCAAGAAGATAACAAATGTGTTCGACCACTGCAGGAATTTATCCTTTTTCGTCAGACAATTATTCCTCTTAGGAGATGAGTGCTCGTATTTGTTGCAGCGTTTACAGTCCTGACCTACAGAAGCAGACAAAGTTTTACATATAAGTGAAATATATATTTTCATGTGAATATTTTTGCATGAATGAATCCCAGTGAAATGTGTTATGTAATAAATACTTAAATACAGAATATTCTGACGAAACAGATGAGGAAACAGGTCTTTGTGGAAGATGTATGTCTGTGTTTGTGTGTGTCTGTGTGTGAGAGATAGTGTGTGTGTAATATAAATCATTTACTTTCACAAAATCCATTCGACTTCAAAATTGCAGTCATTATGAATATGTTTAATTATAAAGACAATTTTGTTTCAGAACTATTAATTTTCAAAATACATGTTTCCATAATTTGATACTATTTTCTTTAGTTGAATGTCTCTTATTTGTCAACCTCAGTGAGTTTAACAAGGGATTAAATGACACAAAATCAGCATACGTTTTAAATTCATTATAATCCTGAAAATTACTGTCCACTCTGTAATCATGGGGTACCTGCCCCTTTAAGAAGGCAGCTGATGCAGTGAAATCCCCACCACATCATCTTTTCCCCTAGAGGTTGAAACAAATACAATTATATTTCTTCATTATAGTGATATTAATGTTGTTGTTGGATATGTCCATTTGTTCAAACAGAAGCAGAATGTACATTATATAACCACTGTGTGATAAAGATGTATGCACCTATGTTATCACTAAAGGGCCCAGGGTGCGCTTTACACAGCACAATTGGACTCAGAATAACTGGGTGCATGGTGTTTCAAAGAAAGGCCTCAGTGTTTTGTCCCCCACACAGGACTAATATGAGCTCTCAGGTTACAGAACAACAGCAGCGATGCAGTGAAGTTCCAAAATATATTCAAATTAAAAAAGACAAATGCAAATTTTTTTTTTTTTTTGGCTAGATAGATAGATAGACAGATAGACAGACAGACAGACAGACATTACCTTTGTCAGGGGAATATTCTCCATCTGCACAAAGAGCACAAACTTTGCAACATGGTTCATTTTCTTTCTTTTTCAAATAGTGCCCTGGTCCACACGTTTTAGAGCAGTTGTAAACTGTTACCTTTAAAGGACACAACACAGTAACAGCATCAGAACAACTAGAGCCATAGATTATCTTGCAAAATAAATGTATGACGACATTTAGAATTTACCTCCACATTGCGCATTTTTGTAACAAGGTCCTCCGGGATGTCGATTATTCCATCTTTTCCATCACGCCAGTACTCTCCAATGGTTGTTATTTGTGCTGGATGTTTGGTGTCATTCATGTTCCAATGTACAATATCATATCCTAAACTGAGGGGGTCTCCATTAGAGTCAAAGTCTAAACGTGTGTTATTCACAGTAAAGTTAACCTTCTTGATTTCCATAAGAAGCTGTGAAGAGAGACAAACGAAACCACATTGACTCAAAAACTACAAGTTTTCTTAATACTGATTCTATTGCTAGAAAAATGACAAACCATAGAGAGATCATGAAGTTTTTCCAAAATTGCAAAGCATTTGCAGGTTATCTTAATATTAATAATATATGATCACTCTGTCAACTAAAAAGAGTAACAGTTGAAACAAGAGAGAGACAGTTGAGGATTTTGTGAATTAACTACCTCCAAAGCTGTAAATTTGTTGGTACGTTCACATCTGTTGTTGTCACATTTTAGCAGACGTCTGAGGCCTTCAGCAACGACTTGAACGGCTAAATAAGTATTGTATGATTCATCCTGGTCAATGCAGCTGGCTAAGGACCTTGGACCCAGACACTGGTGGCTGTTTAGCAGTGGGCAGTCACTCTCTGTGTTCTCGTCAGACTGAGTGGTACAAAGTGGATACTTCGTCAAGTAATGTTGGAGAAAGGCATTGGAGGTCCCGTTGAACATCGACAGGACGTATTTACGAAAACCGGGCACCTCCATCCTCTTAGAGATGAATCCGAAAACCTCCCCAATCATCGCCACGCCTGGTAGTGCAGCAACGTTTGAAGAGGTGGACCATGAATCACTTGCAACCCAAGTCCTTTTGAGTCTCAGTTTTATAGCTTCTTCCATGAGGAATGCAACATTGATTCCCTTGGTGAACAGAAAGATGGCCTCAGCAGAGGAGTTACTGATCTTGGCTAGTAGCTTGTCCCGCCTATCATAGCTTTGGGAATTATTCAGGGAAAAATAACCAGGCAAGATGTCAACAAATTCAATGCAGACATCTTTTGATTCTCCGATCAAAGCCACAAGCTTATCACTGCCGTACTTCCCGTACTCATCATCACTTCCCACTATGGCCACAATTTTCCAGTTAAACTTCTTCACCAGCTCGGCCATAGCCTTTGTCTGATATTCATCACTGGGTATTGTTCGCAGAAAAGTGGGGAACTTCAGCTTCCTGCTGAGCTGCTCGCTTGTTGAAGCATAGCTAATCTGGAACAAACAGGAAAACATCTTGTGGATACTGTTCTGCATGTTGTTTGCGTCAAGTTTGCATACAAATCCCTAAATTATTTTATTTCTATTTTAATCTGTGTACAAGTAGCTATTCCTGACTCAATCTACCCCCACAACCTAAAACCCCAAACTCTATATGATATAATAGCAAGAGATACCCTGTTCAACTTCAAACAACATGGTCATCTTAATCTTAAATATATATATGTCATAATCTTTGCCTCAATCTATGCAAGAACTGAAAATATTTTGCATTCAAACTATCAAGTAAAGAGAAGACAAACCTGGGCAACGGACAACAGAGCAACAACTCGTGCGACGGCTATTGACACCTCGGAGTGCGTTTCACCTATCACTGCCTTTGTGTTGGGTTCAGAGAAAACAGACTGGAAGTTTGCAGGTACTAAACAGCTCTGAGGGTCTGACTGGTTCTTCAGCATCTGAAGTGTCGCTCTGATGGCAAAACTGACATCTCCACAAGTGTCATAAATGTCATATCCTATGGTGAAGTTGGGCAGAACCTTTGGTGTGCGCTCATTTATTTCTCTGATGGCATATATCATCACCTGGGTGCGAAGGAACGATCGGATGCTGTAGCTGCAGAAATGAGAGATGATGAAATCAGAGATGATTCCTTGATAATACAGTTTTGTAAAACGACTAATTTCAGTGAGAGCATACTTACTCAAGGCAGGAGAGTGGCGTAGAAGATTCACTTCTATTCGATCGTGAGTGAATTGGAAAAAGTCCTCCAATGATGACATCCCCAGGAGAGTATGCATGTAGAAGATCCCCGTCTCCCGAACAAGAATAGAATAGGCTCACAAAAAACCCGAGTAAAATCATCGTGCATACACGGAGCTAAGACATGCATGCACTGGTTCCTGTCTCTGGATTATAGACTAGTTTCTAATAAACAGCTCTCATGTACAGACTCTTTGTTGGAAGTCAAATAGGATCATTTGCATGAGGTAACAGAATGTGGAAGTTGAGGTATTATCTTTATAACAAATCAACACCTGGAACAAGAATAACAACTCACAATGTTCATAGGTTTTATTTATGGTTATATAAGCAACCCTGATTACAAAGAAGTTATTATTTTACAAAAACTAAAGGATATCATTTTGAATACTAGGTTCATAAATGCACTGGCCTGGATAGGTTTAAGGAGAGAGAAGGAGGATTACAA
Organism: Hypoplectrus providencianus; assembly: GCA_028566105.1. Lineage (NCBI taxonomy): Eukaryota > Metazoa > Chordata > Actinopteri > Perciformes > Serranidae > Hypoplectrus > Hypoplectrus providencianus. The sequence continues at coordinate 18,482,031 of JAOWBC010000248.1, read as the reverse complement.
TTAGACGAGCCAAAAGCTTCCAACAGAAAATGCATGTATGATTCCTCATTTGAAATGCATTTTTTTGTTTTGTTTTGGCAGCTTTAATTTTCATATGAGTATATTAATGATCACATTTGGTTTTGCCTACATTGTAGGCAAAGTTCGATAAAATTGGTTAAATAAAGTGCAGTAGTTTGCTAAAACCTTTTTATATATAGTCTAATGAAAACTTTACAAATCAGTTAATGGTCAAACTGATTTCAATTATAGTAAATATAAACACAATCTAAACTTGATGCTGTTGGAGTGGGGGAACGTTCACCGCTGATACATCACCCTTTATGAAATAACACTTAATGAGTATTTAGCAACTGAAGAAAGTAAGTTGTTGAAGTTGCTAAATATATATTATCATGATGTTTTTTTTTAGTTTGTGCTGGTTACTGGTGCTGGTTGGTACAGTACAAACTATATAAGCAAATAAATGCATCCTGTTGAAATTAAGTTTCATGTAGGGCCCATTTTTTGGAATAGGGGTTGTTGAACAGTGACACCAGAAAGAAGACGTGAAGCAGTTTGCCAAAGACTCCATGAGAGGGCAGCATGGTAATAATAGACCATGCTCTCTGAGTATCATAAACAGGTCATAATTGGACAAAAAGGAAGAACATTGGGACATACAGTTCCATGAGAATTTAATATCTGAGCATCTGTTGATACAGACAGTGTTTAACCACAAACGTCTTAGATTATTTTATTGGCTGCTGTTTGCAAAGCCAAGAATTTAGTGTCCGGCTCAGAGCTTTTCTTTATGATTATGCCTTATCATGTCAGCAGAGGTGAGAAGTGTAAACTTTTTACACAATATATAATTAGGAAAATGTTGCTGAGTGTGATTTTAAAAATTGTGTTAGCTATTTTTTTTTTTTTTTTAATCTCTCACTATTCGAAATTGACTAAACTAGTTCACTAGTTAGAAATTTAATTCCTTTTTATTTTATTTTTTTTTCAGTTAGTAAAATAATTTGCTGGCAATATGTAGACCTAGTATTTTCCTAAATATTTATACATTTTATGTCTGAGAAACTAGCCCTCTGGTACCTTTGCAGAAAATCGGTGCAAAATCCACATAAATAATTAAAGGTCTATTTTATTTCCATTTAAAAAATCAGTCAAAAACCTCACATAAAACATTTACTATATAATAGAGACGGTGGGACTTTTTTTTGCATATCTGTGTTTACAAGCCCATGAATCTAGCTTTCCACAAATTAATGACTTACTTAATTGAAATGGAAACAATATTATGCTTTAATATACAAAAGTGTAATACAAATTATTGCGGATGTAACTTTATGTTACCCTAAAAATGATTTCTAATTAAATTGTAGCGCAGGATGAAGTAGCAGCAACCTGCCCTGAACACACCTTCTGTTGTGCCCGCCTTCCTGCTTCCGGCTGCCCGGGCCTCGCGCTCTCCGCCCTGTGGGCAGCGGGTGAGGATGCGATCATATAAATAGGCTTTAGTCTTTATTCCTGGACCACAGAGGCAGCCGGATCAAACTGTGTGCAGGCAATATGACCTCATTAATGTGGGGACTGCTGTGTTTTATTGGCATCCTGTCATCGGGGACTCTCGGAACTTTCCCACAGTCCGGGTCACGCAACCGGCAGATCCACTCAATTAGTCCTTTAATCTCACGAGGATCCTCTCAAGTCCCTCCACGGGTCCACCCACGTTTTGAAGATATCAGGTCTATTGAACAAAGCTCAGACGAAGTACCGAGTGCTGGAAGTTTTCAGAAGGTCCAGTTGGGTGTTTCTGCAGCCAGAGGCTTCCAGCAGCAGCAGCAGCAGCAGCAGCAGGGAGCCCGAGCAGCAGCCAGCAACCACCTGGCGCACGAGAGACGGACAGGTGACGGTGGAGGTGGGTTGGTTCTGTGGATATAACGTGTCCTTTACCAGTGTCCATACACCTGCTTTGTGTGTGTTTGTGCAGTAACTCTCTCATGTTCTGTCATAAGACTTTGATTGCATCTAACTGTGCCATGTTATTGTTACTACAATCAGTGGTGGACTCAGGATATTTGAGGGGCAGAAATGATAAAAATGGGCACCTGATTTATGTGGTGGGGCACCAGTGCATGAATGGGGACACTTTTTGTTCAGTGTAAGGGGACATGCAGGGCACTTCATCATGTTTTATCTACCAAATGGGCATTCAAAAGGGCACTTAAGCCATACTTTTTCCTCATCTGAGTCCAAAAGTGACTTTAATTATTGTTTCAAGGCTCAGGATTTCTTTATTATCATTCCACAGTGCACTGTAGAACAGGACGACTACTAAAGTAAAGCCCAGCTTCTGAACCACATGTACTCATGCAACATAATTTGGTACTTTTTTAGTCATATGTATATTTTAGAAATTCAGAATTATATTGAAAAGTTGATGATATTATGGTCCTTGTGTATTATTGATTCCAGTCACTGAGCTAAGAATAAAAAACACCAGCAATATTTAAAAATTGAGAGGGTTGTTGAACATTTCTGTAATTAAAAATGAATTATAATTTCCCTCCCCAAATTATTTCTGTTTTCCATCCTGGTTGACAGAAAATTTATTTTCATGTAGCATGTATAATAGGTGAGCATAACAATGCCTCTTTATTCTCCACAATAATTTCTCATAAGTCAATTTATATATTATGCTTTTTTTTCCACCTCTGTGAGATTTACACTGAAGAACTGTTATTAATCTAGTAGTCATTATGTCTGCCAGTCATCTGTTTGAGATCAATAACATACGGTTGCTCTAATGTTTCCCCTCTGCCTCTCCCCCTGTGGCTGTGAAGCTGGTGGCACTAATTCCAGGTTGAATCACCAGCAGTCCTCCCATCGCCAGCCGCCTGCACAGCTGCAACACAAAGCTGCATCTTGGCAGCCTGCTCAAGGCTCAAATGATTATTCTGCATCTACCAGAACTGATGCAGGTACTTGCCTTTAGCCATAACCGACATAATTAAAGTCCATTGTACACAAATGTTTTAAGAAGTATTTCTTTGATTTTTTTTAGTAGTGCTCTCAAAGCCATAATTTCTTTCTCACTGTGCTAGTTTCAAAGGGAAATTTTGGGAAAATTTTCAACTGGCTGATGCTGATGCAAAACTTCATCAATGTGCATGTACTTTCTGCTCTGAGTGCCACAAAACCATCTGAAAATTGTTCTTGTTCCTTTAAGTAATCAAGACTAAAAACACTTTGAGTATTGGTTAAAGTACCATTGTGGCTGTTATGATATTTGAGTATTTATCTCTGATCTCCAAACAATGTTGCCCTCGAACATTTGTAGGGCTATTAGTAACTGGGTGTAGGTTTTTTTGTTTCTAACAACCACTCAAACAAAGTGTGTGTATTGACCATGTGTGCAGGGAAGCATGACTTAGACTTTCAGTACAGTATCTTTAGTGTAAATATATTGGAAAAAATGCTTTAATCTGATTAAAATATCCTTATTTTTTTCAGCAACAAGAGCTAACTGCAGAAATCGTCCGATAGACTTGGTCTTCATCATAGACAGCTCCCGCAGCGTACGTCCTGCTGAGTTTGAAAAGGCCAAGGAGTTCCTACAAGACATGGTGGACAGCTTGGAGGTCGGCTCAGACGCCACGAGAGTTGGCCTCGTCAATTATGCCAGCACAGTGCAGATTGAGTTTCTGCTGAAGACATATTCTGCCAAGGCTGCCCTGAAGCAGGCACTGGCCCATGTCGAGCCCCTCGCTTCAGGCACCATGACGGGCATGGCCATCAAGACTGCCATGGAGAAAGCTTTCACCGCAGAGGCGGGAGCTCGATCTAGCAACATGAACATTGCCAAAGTGGCCATTATAGTGACGGACGGCAGGCCCCAGGACAAGGTGGAGGAAGTATCCGCTGCAGCTCGAGCATCTGGGATCGAGATCTACGCAGTGGGAGTGGACAGAGCTGACATGGCGTCCCTTCGCCTCATGGCCAGCCCCCCACATGATGACCATGTTTTCTACGTGGAGACCTATGGTGTCATTGAGAAGCTCACTTCCAAATTTAGGGAAACCTTATGTGGTAAGGATGATGATAACGGGAGCGCGGATAATCCATTAGATGGCGAAAATGATGAGTATGGACTAGTTCTAGGTGGCAGAAAAGACGATAAAGGAAAAAATAATGAAAATGACGATAAAGGAAACTACGGTATGTCAGATCTGTCATTCAAATTTCAGCTGTGATTATATGGGCAGCACCATAGAGGGAGCCTCCATTTTAAAGTCGCTGGTCCTCTTCTTTGGTCTAAAGAGCAAGGGCAAAGTAACCAGTGATTTACTGCCTCTTGTTGTGTTTGGATTTCCCACAAAAAGATATTAACTTACATTTGCCATGCAGATGGTGATAATAGGTGTAGCTAATGCAGTTAGCATTAAGCTTGTCCAATTGTCGTACTAACAGACTTAAAGAAGAAGACATACCTGTGATCACTTGATGATCTGCAGATTCAGAGCAACTTCTACAACACAGAACACTTTAAAATGGTTGAAACCTAATGTGATGCTGCCTGTACTTTTCACATGGAGCGTGCTGCTCTTGACACTTTGCACCGCAGCTTGTGCGTTATGCCGTGTGCCCTGCTCAGTGACCTGAAGGCGTGCTAAGCTACCCAGGACTGCACTTTGGGCTTTTGCAGAGAGAGCATTAACAGCCACTCATCCTGCACAGCAGAACTAAATTAGTGTCCGCTCATTTGTTTTAAAATGTATTTGAGGCTAAACTTTTGGAATTTTCAGAAATTGTTAAGAAACTCAAAGTTTAGGTTTCTTTGAATAGGCTAATTGACATTGAAATACCTAAAGAAAACTTTTTTTCTTGTGCGAGAGCAAAGATATGTAGGTTTATACTACTTTTCAATATAAAGTTGGAGCTAATAGCTGGCTTGTATGACTACTGGAAACAAGGTGATAACTACTATTATTAAAGTTTTTTTCAGTTGTCTTCTAATGTGAACACATCCAAAAACTACTCAAAAGTACACCTATATTAACTGATTAAACTAGTCAGATTTACAACTGAAATGCCTCTGTTGAAGAGTTGTCATAACTGTAGGCATATAACCATACCGAGCCCCAGCAACACCAACAGCTTGATTACAGCTCAACCTATTGCTCACCATGCAGCTATTTTGGTATGGGGAAATAACAAAAAGCTTTTGTGAGAGAATGGCTCAGTACATTTCAGTAACTGTCCACCATGAAAAGAAAAAAATACATTCAAAAATTACAACTTAAATTCCTTTTTGGTACCACCCAGACTAGCAGGGTAACAGCTCAGGTTACCCATGCTGTTCATGCAAGCTTCTCCCAGGTGTTAATTAACTTAATGCTTCAAATTATGGCATCATTTCAAAAAACATGTTTTTAACTGACAGCTTGAACCTGTGGAGTGAGTTCAGCCAAACTCTGTGTTTCACTGAGTCCAACTTCTGTCCATCAACAACTGTGACGTCACTACCAAAGACATGCAATAATTATGTATCTCCTTTCATAGATTTGTGTTTGCATGGTCTGGACTGCATGGAATATTCTGTTAAGAGGGAAAGGTGGATAGTTATTTATGTGTCTTAAACTTGGAAGGCAAAGTAACATTTGAAAGTGACAAATGTTTCTTCTTCCCTCACGAATAACAGGATTTAAAAGCCAAAATTATTTACTATCTCTTTCGTTGAAACACAGAGATCAAGCAAACTAATCTGCATGTGTTTCTCTATTAATAATAACACAATTAATACAATCTTACAACTTACTAACAAAAATTAAAATTCAGTTATTGATTTCATTAGCTCATAAGCCAATCAGAAATTGGAGTGTTTCATTTCAGGTTTGGATGCTTGTGCTCAGGGACACAATTGCCAGCACATTTGTGAAAACAATGGAAACTCATACGACTGCAAGTGTCGCACAGGCTATGTCCTAAACCCAGACAAGAAAACATGCTCACGTAAGTATATTTATCTTTTTTTCATGTTATGTTTTGATTTCTTGAGCATTGATTTAGGATTGGATAGAAAAAAAAACATTATTAGAAGTAGAAATGCATAACTTTTGTGAGAACTTTGGAATTCCTTTAAAGCTTTTGTTTTAAGCATCATTTAGTTAGGCACTTTGTGTTGTGAACACACTGCATACCATCTGTTGTTACTAATGTTTTGGGTTGCCCAATTAGATTAGGGCAGACACCATTCAGCACATACTAAGTGAGCAACACAATTGTGAAGGCCTCCACTGATGAAAGGCAAAAATTCTAGCAGTACGTGCTGGCCACTTAGGAGAGGACAAATAGATCCTCTCTCCATGTCACAGGCTGGACTGAATATCACTGTTCAGTGGGTCAGCTACCCCAGCCGCCTTGGTGTTTATTGCTTGTTGCCAACTTTATGTAATTCACAGCCAAAATTAGGAAAGTGCACTCAGTAGATTGCAGATCTGCCAGGCGTGCAAAGCTCCGATGCATCTGAACTCTGCCAAGAAAACAAGTATTTAAAGTTCTTTGTTGTCTTGCAGACAAACTTGACAAAGCATAAAATCAAACTTTTTACACATGTGCTTAGAGTTGCAGTTATTTCAACATAGGTTTGATTTGTGATTTGCATCACTTGGCTCGACTGAATTTGAGATAATTTGGTTTATATGAGCTGTTAAACAGATAATTGCCAATCGGAGACTTAATAGGTTATAATAAGAGCTTCATGTCAGATATGGGAGTTTCTTTCTTTTCAGGTTTGGATTCATGTTCTCAGGGAAATGACTGCCAGCACATGTGTGTCAGCACTGATGATTCGTACATCTGCAAATGCAGAATGGGATATGTTTTGAATGCAGACCAGAAAACATGCTCACGTAAGGACCTGGACTATTCAGGTAGACTTTATTTTTGTTTCTAGGCACACACTTACCACAAATCTAGCTATTTTTCTTGGTTTACCAAAACCAGATGAAAAACATTGACTTGTGAGTTGGTGAGATCATTTTCTATGACAATGGGAAAGTTGGGGTTTGTCCAGTCTTTAGTATTTGTTAGTATGATTGTTATTAGTATTTCATAAGTGTTTATGAAGCCACTAAAGCTGCCATTGAAGGGACGATGACTACGAACAAATCCCTCACAAAGCCCTGCTTTATCGGAACTGTTGTTTAAGATAATTGTATACTTACTTATGATTTCATTGTGGTGGTTCCATTTTGATCTGTTTTATTCTGAGGTTTGGGGTGAGGGCATAGTTCAGCTTGAATTTCAACAAGGTCAGGGTCAGATCAGCTTTTGGGACTTTGATGAGGTTGCTTTGAGTAATGCACCGCTGCTACAGTCAGACACATTTAGTTGTGTTTCTTTTCAGATATAGATTCATGGCAATTTTTACCTTTGTGTGTTTCAGCAGGACGTTGTAGCCCTGGCGAGTAGATTACATATCCATTGCTTGTTTTTGCCAGAAGTTCATTAGTGTTGGTACTTGAGTAAATGTAGAGCTCCTCCTTGAAGTCTTTGGAGCACTGAAGAATCCCAAATTTTTTTTTTTTTTTTTTTTTTTACTGTTTTGGCCTTGTGAAGTAAAACTTAGTTGATATGATGGTGAAGTGTTTGTTTTCAGGTTCAGATATATGTGACCAGGGACATGACTGCCAACACATTTGCATCAGCAATGATGATTCGTACATCTGCAAATGTCGAGTGGGATATATGTTAAATGCAGACAAGAAAACATG
>JAOWBC010000248.1:18456522-18467613 GCA_028566105.1 Hypoplectrus providencianus | reverse complement strand
CAGTGTGAGTGTCTCTTTCCAGGTTCAGATAAGTGTGAGGGACATGACTGCCAACATATTTGCATCAGCAATGATGACTCGTACAGCTGCATATGTCAAACTGGATTTGTGTTGAATGCAGACCAGAAAACATGCTCACGTAAGAACTTTTTTGACTTGACATGCATGTCTTAGTGTCCCAGAGTCTGTTGTTGATTACAGTCATTATTGTTATTGTTTAAAAGTTGATTTTGCAGAATGCAAAACAATGAAGTTTGCTGTCACTGTTAGCTGCGGAAGTGTCTCTTTACAGGTTCAGATACATGTGCCCAAGGACACGACTGCCAACATATTTGTGTGAAAAAAGGTGATTCTTACTATTGCATGTGTCGTGAGGGATATGCATTGAACCCAGATGAGAAAACATGCTCACGTAAGAAGCTTTAAAACTTTATCTTTGTTGTGCATGCTCTTAAATTGAAACAGTCTTCCACTTTTTGACCGAATTATTCATTTTTTTAGCTAGAGCTGGTACTCAATGAAATGTAAAATCAAAATGTTTAAACGTTCTTACTCATTAGGTATTGTAACTGGAATGGTTAAGTTATGTTTGCTGATTGCATACATGTAGATGTCTGGACCTTGGGATATGTATCTCTTGATTTGTGTGAATGTTTTATTGCAAAATTCATTGATTTGGTTGCTTGTATAAATGCAGAGTAACAGGGCAAAGATTCATGACCTGGTAGTTTATGATGATGGTAGTGCTGGGTGTTACCTGTTAAGTGTCTCTTTCAGGTTCTGATCCATGTGCCCATGGACATGATTGCCAGCACATTTGTATAAACAGTGATGACTCTTACATCTGCAAGTGTCGAGTGGGGTATATTTTGAATGCAGACAAGAAAACATGTTCACGTAAGGACATATGTTTTGACCATCGTAGGTTCTTTAACGACTAACGGCTTTAACGGCTCTTTGAATGACATAATTTGAGACAATCAGATGTGGAAGTGTCTCTTTTCAGGTTCAGATACATGTGCTCAAGGACATGATTGCCAACATATTTGTGTCAGCACTGATGATTCATATGTCTGCAAGTGTCGATTGGGATACGTGTTGAATGCAGACCAGAAAACATGCTCACGTAAGAACCTGGACTTTCCATGACATTTCATTGCTTCAGTGTGTTAGATTTCCCTCCCACTATTATTTATTTTACTTTCTATACCTCTTGTAAGTTAAGTTATGGTGATTTATAAGGCATGTTGCTCTCGCAATGAGAGGAATGGACCAGATCATAAGTGCTACATGAACAGTCCAAAGGAAATTCGAAGAGGCTCTTAACGAATGCTGTTTGGCTAAGTCAGATGTGGAAGTCTTTCTTTTCAGGATCAGATGCATGTGCCCAGGGACATGATTGCCAGCAGATATGTGTCAACAGTGATGACTCTTATATGTGCAAGTGCCGTGTGGGATATGTATTGAATGCAGACCGGAAAACGTGCTCACGTAAGCGCCTTATTTATTCAATATGCACATTTGGCTGTGGTTTCATTGGCAGCACGTATATTCCACAAAGCACCGCAACTGAAGCTTCAAAGCAAGGTTCCTTAGGGCATCAAGAGCTGAAGGTATAGAGAGTGCAAATGGTTGAGGTATCCACAGGGAACTGTGACCAATGGCTGCCAGAAAGATCAGTGGTTGTTTTTCCTGTGTGCTTAGGTTTGGGCTTTTCTTTTCAGGTTCAGGTCTGGATGCATGTTCCCAGGGAAATGACTGCCAGCACATTTGTGTCAACAATGGGAACTCTTACATCTGCAAGTGTCGAGTGGGATACGTGTTGAACATAGATCAGAAAACATGCTCACGTAAGAAAACATCTTCCTTTCAACTAAACATTGGTGCAGTGCCTTAAGATGGTTTGTTACTCAATTGTTCCACAACTTTTGCATCCAGGCCTGCTAAGGCACTTGTAAAGTGCTGGACACATGCTGGGTATTGTCATGTGTTGGCAAGGGATTCCATGAATGTTAAGGAAATGATGTCTCAGACCAAATCAGTTACATGTGGTTTCCAGGTTCAGATTCATGTGCTCAAGGACATGACTGCCAGCATATTTGTATCAACAACGGTGACTCATACAACTGCAAGTGTCGAGTGGGATATGTGTTGAATGCAGACAACAAAACATGCTCACGTAAGGATCTGGACTTTTTATTCCATTGTATTTAAACCTTTAAGATGTTCCCAATATTTTCAATAGGTTCTAACCTGAGGATTTTTTGCTTCGAACGCCTTATATAATTGCCTTGTGAGTTATCTTGTACGTGTTAAGCTCGGCTTGAATGAGAAAATGTGCCAGACTGGCACTAACTTACCAAAAGGACATATGAAGGAACTATTAGCCACTGACGATGGTTCATCAAAGATGGGTTGGACCATGTTGTGACTTGAAAAGCCATACTCAAGCCATCCTAATCCAAGAGCAAGATCATTTAATGTGAGTGGTTCAGATGTGTTTCCAATTTCAATATTGTGTCACATTTGCCCCAGGCTTGACTGTTGTCCCGTGCAGAGTGGTACTGAAATGTCCCTAGCCTTTTGTGGAAGCTGGCTTAATTAACAAGGGCACCATGCCTTGACTATGCACCCACTTGTATTTTGCATGGGAAAACACAAATGTAGTTGTACTGTCATGGAAAACCCCACCTCTTTTTGGAAATTCCACACAGTGGTATATACCTTACCCAAAACATTTTGAGATTGTACCCTACTGCAATGTAAATATCAGTGCACTGCTGCAAGCTGGAACTTGGTCAAGCCTATTGTACTGATAGGGGTTTAAGATATAAGGTGACAATGCATGAAATGTTATACCATTCTAAGTATTACCATACCTTTAATTTCTGTGTTTTTGCTTTCTTTAGAATTCTGCATTTGACTACAATCGAAGCGACTTTACACCAACAAGCAACACTTCCACTGATCCAGTCACTGACAGCACACTTTATAGCACATATTAGCGTGCTGGGCTGTTGGTTTAAGGAATGAGAAACTGACTTCTTGGTCTGAATAAAGGACCAAAAAATGGGTTGTAATTGATATGACTGTTGTCTGTTGCGATTGTATGATTGTGATTTTTTTTAAAGGAATGTTTCATATATGCATATTTGATCATCATCATTGCTAAAATGGTTAAAATGTGTCCTCTTGTGATAAACCAGTGGGTGTGATTGAAACTTCCTAATCTCACTCACAAAAGAAAATCATAGTGGTACCTCATCTCTGATACATTGTTAAATCAATCAGTATCCATTTTGCTTAAGCTTCAATTTAAAGCAACAACAACTAACTTGTGTTCTAAATACTGAACACCGACAAAACTAAACATGCTTTGACGTTTTTTCTTTCTTTCAGAGGAAATGAGGAGTGAAATAACTCAAGATGCCTGCATGTGTGAAGCTCAGATTGTGTTCCAGAAAAAAGTACAGTCAACCATTCAGGAGCTCAGCAGAAAACATATCCTTTTACTTGCAATGTTTAGAAGCAGCCACAGATTTAGTTTGCTTTAAAATTTTAAGTTTGCATTGTTGGGATGCTACTACAATGGTTCGGAATTAATAATATTTTAAATGAGAATTAGTTGATTCTAAATGTGTTTTAAATGCTCAAAGTGATAATAAACTAGCATTACAACTGCACTTTGCCAATTATATTCCCTTGACCATCTATTTACTTGATGAACTTTCAGACAAAGTGAACCTGATTGATGGCCAACAGCAGTATTAAGTGTTAGTGTTGAAGATTTCAGAAGACATATTCAGGACGGTTTATTGTATCCTATTCTTTTGACCAGAGAAATGTGTCTAAGATTTGGTAGATTTGGTCTGCATGACATTGGTCTTTCATGCAGTATTCTGGTAGCAAAAATGTTTTGTATTATAAACCGGCATTTTGCATTCATAGCAATGCTACAACTTCTTCCAGTAAAGTCAGATATAACTGTTGTAAATGTTTACATATATTGAGAAGAAAAGCTGCATTTAATCCTGCACTGTAAGCCAAACTATGTAAAATAATTAGGTAAGATATGAAATATAAACATGGTAAAAATGTACTTTCATAATGAATGTTTTTGGTGGAAAATGTGTTGTACCACATGTGTATCCATTGTTGCCAGAGCATTTCTTTGTAGAATACAAAGCCTTCAACTATGATCATAACAGAACAACTAATCTCTCATACAACAAGAGCATTGTTATGCAGAGAACAGACCAAAATAACCCCTGATCCAATTGGCCCATGGCATTGTTACATCATAGTTAATTACTATAATGCTTATTTTGATACCTGAAACATTGCAACAATCATGCAAAATTAAATGGTAATTATTATTTTGTTTGTAACCACCAATACAATAGTATTACTGGAAGCAGTGAACTTAGGGAGGGTTATTGGATCTTTTCAATATTTTGCACACTTTGCAATTCTTGGACCAAAGTCTCTGGTAGCAGTTCTAACAAACAGAATTTTCAGTGCACTCATTTTTAAAAGTGTTTTATTAAAACAAGATACACATAGTTGTTTTTTTCATAATTTCTTCATACAATACACACATGTACTGTATTTTCTTCTTTGTTATATCGATGGAATACATAAAACAATTTGTGGAGCAGGGGACTGTATATAAACTGTTGTCTGCATACATATTATGGTGCTTTTGCGATAGAAACAATGTGTCTGTACCTATTGGGGTTATAGTATCACAAAAATAAATATTCTGAGAGATTAAATGTATCTCTTGTATTTTGTGTTTTACACTTAGATACTTAGTTAATTTAACTAGAAATCACTGAAAGTACTAATACCTTTGCAAGACAAATTTTGCCTTAAATTATGGTTTTGCATTCACTATCATGGATTGAACTGCTGGTCCATTCATGATGGTTGATAAAAGGTCTGTTAGAGTTAGGCTACATTGCTAAACAAAGTGTAATTTCCCCTCAAATATCGAAAAATTTGAGTCCGAAATTAAAATAATAAAAAAAAAAGAGTAAACAGTAAAAAATCTATTTAACGACCAACTTCAGTCATGGAAGCAAAGAGACGAAGCGGTTTTTAAGTAAAATGCCCATAAATTTTATGGAAACAAGAAAAACTACAATTACCATAAAGCCCTCAACCCCACTTCCGGTTTATGGTTACCACGGGAGACAGGGAAGCTACAACCTTAGAGGACTGGACTCTCCCAGAACAAGCAACGAAACGTCGAATTTGAACAAATCATTCCCATGCATTTGACAAAATTATCAACTATGATCTAAGTCCGCCTTTCAAGTTGTGAGGCTCCATTTACGTTTGCCGTTTTTGGTACTAGTTTGGTACGTTATGTTAACTGTTGTTAACTAGCTAAGCTAACGGCTAACGGTACCCGACGGGGGAGGCATGATGTAGGAACGCCACGTTGAAAAAATATCTCAGTTTAGTTGTCTAGTTTGCTTATTGAAGTTATATGTGCTAACGAATATAACTGTGCAGTAACCAGTTGATTTTCGGATTGGTAGAAGTCTGTTAAGTAATCAGCAACGCCATGTTTATCTACCTCAGTAAGAAGGTGAGTGGCTGCCACCAACCTGATCACCTGACAATACTTGACTTTAGACAAGGTTGAGCGTTGGTTAACAGTGTGACTTAATGTTCCGTATTTTATAGATTGCCATTCCCAACAATATCCTTCTAAAATGTGTTTCTTGGAACAAAGATCAAGGCTTCATTGCCTGTGGGGGAGACGATGGTCTCCTCAGAGTACTCAAGCTTGAAACCCAGACAGGTAAGTTCAGGGGATACACACTCATATTAATAAATAATATATTTTTTTTTAATTTATTAATGCCACAGGGGAAAATTCGTTTGCCTAATCTAGCTCATTGAATATATTTCCATGCATTCAGATCTGTGTCTAAGTTTATCTGTTATACTCAAAGCTGTTATGTAATACCCATGTGATTGAGATTTAGGGGTTTTTGAAACGGCGGCTCTTTGAGTGAGTAAGAAATCCTGATACTTTCATAAGCTTTTTGGCTCTGTTCTGGTGCCTCAGTGTCCAGTCACTGAAAGTAGAAATTGTACCACTTACCACTGCACAAAGTGTTGGACAAATCCACTATTATGGCATTATGGTGTTAAACAAACAGAGAAAAATACCAGCAGTGAAATGAAAGAAGCAATGAAAACTGTTCCTGTATTTACCTCTGAACTACTGCTCTAATGTTGAAGACAAATACCTGTCAGTTCTCTCACTGAGAATTGTTTAGACATTGTTGAGGCTCTGTAACAGGTCTCTCTTACTGATATCTCAACAGATGATGCCAAACTTAAAGGTCTTGCTGCACCCAGTAATCTGTCAATGAACCAGACTCTAGAGGGACACAGTGGTAAGTAATATTAAGTAATTGGCTAACTTGTTATCATTATAACATATTAGTAACAGGCACCATCCACAGTATTAAAAACATAAATAGGCAGTGCAAAAATCTGGAGTGAGCAACAGGAAAATTATCTGACATTTTTGATTACTACACGTGTAGGTGCAGTGCAAGTGGTGACATGGAACGAACAGTATGAAAAGCTGACAACCAGTGATCAGAATGGGCTCATCATTGTATGGATGCTCTATAAAGGTGATTATTGACACCATATTAAAAAAATGCATGTTTTCTTGTAATAAATTTGGCTTTTTTAATTGTTTGTCTTTGCTCATTCTGAAGGTGCGTGGTACGAGGAGATGATCAACAACCGGAACAAGTCAGTGGTGAGGAGCATGAGTTGGAACGCTGACGGTCAGAAGATCTGCATTGTGTATGAAGATGGAGCAGTTATTGTTGGATCAGTAGATGGTAAACACAGCTTTACATTGTAACTGTAAAAAGAAAAAATATATATATGGCCATCAATCGTAATTTTTTTCAAATCAGATTTGGATAATCACTAAGACTCATTACCAAGGGTTTCTTTGTTCACATTCTTGGCGAATGAGTACCACCATGTACAGGAGGATAAATGACACTTTTCTTGTGTAGGAAACCGGATTTGGGGAAAGGAGCTAAAGGGAAATCAGCTTGCTCATGTGGCATGGTCGCCAGACAGCAAGATCCTCCTCTTTGGCATGGCTAACGGGGAAGTTCAAATCTATGACAATCAAGGAAACTTCATAGTGAGTGAATAAGCTGGACTAGGATAGAAATCCCACTTCATTTACCTATGCACCCATATAGAGCTCTATGGCTTCCAAACACATGTGATGCTATTTTTTCCCCCATGTTTTAATAGAAATTCATTTTGATTTATATTTAAGTTGTTGCAGCATTTAAAAGACTTGCATGCTTTGCATTGTGTACCAACATAAGTCAATAAAAAAATGATCATTTGATGTTATGTTTCAGATGAAGATGACCATCAGCTGTCTTACCAATGCAACTGGAGCTGTCAGTATTGCAGGGATCCACTGGTATGCAGGCACTGGGGGCTACGTAGAACCAGACTGTCCATGTCTCGCTATCTGTTTTGACAATGGAAGATGCCAGGTCATGCGCTATGAGAATGATGAAAGTAGGTGTGGATTCATCTGCATTCATTTCTCCAGATTACACTTCAATGTAATGTTTACCAGAGGTGATGAAATATGCTGCTGCTGTTCTTTTCAGACCCAGTGTGTATTGACACTCTGATGAATGTGGTCAGTATCCAGTGGAATCATTGTGGCAGTGTCCTGGCAGTAGCAGGTTCTCTCAGAGCCTCGAATCTGGAGAAAGAGTTCAATGTTGTGCAGTTTTACACACCATTTGGAGAGGTGAGCCTCTCTAACTTAATCATGAAGATTAGTTGATTCAGTATACAGTTATATTTGTAGCTTAATTTAAGGTTGTTATAACTAGCTATGCCAGTTTCTGTATTTTTATGCCATGCTACATTGTTTTTAATGACTCAGGAGTTTCTGAGCCCACTATTTTACCAGCTACACAATTAGAAAAACACCTCTTGCAGACCTATACCCCCTATTAGCCCCAGGGGGGTTAGAAAAACATGATGACAGAGAAAAGATTTAGTATTGTGTGTGTGTGTGTGTGTGTGTGTGTGTGTGTGTGTGTGTGTGTGTGTGTGTGTGTGTGTGTGTGTGTGTGTGTCAACAGCATTTGAGAACTCTGAAAGTGCCTGGGAAGCAGATGACAGGAATTGGCTGGGAGGGAGGAGGGCTGCGGATTGGCCTGGCTGTGGACTCATACATCTACTTTGCCAACATAAGACCAGACTACAAGGTAATTGACACTTGTGGCTTCTTTAAATTAAAGATTTAAGAGCAAAGAAACAGCTCTTGAAGCCATTACTACACAGAAAATCTGTGGCTTAAGATTGGTTAAAAGGCTGGCCAGCTAAGGTTTCACAGGATCTTTTATCTTAATTACAAAGCTAATCTTACTTTTGCTTTAAATAACAAAAAAAGGCCTCTGTAAACATGTCATTTGTTGATCATATTTCTTCCCAGAGTTTCGAATCCCATTACATAAGGTTAATCTCATCAGCTCCATTGTGTCTCTTAACAGTGGGGCTACTGTTGCAGCACAGTGGTGTATGCCTACACAAAGCCTGAGCGCCAGGAGTACTGTGTCGTATTCTGGGACACCAAAAACAATGAAAAGTTTGTCAAATACGTCAAAAGCTTGATATCCATCACTACATCTGGGGACTTCTGCATCTTAGCCAGCAAAGCAGATGACACCCAGCCTCAGGTACAAACGCTCTCCACGTCTGAAGATAACTGAAATTGTGATGATATTTAAACTTTTAAGGTTGACTGCATATACTTTTATTCAATTATCACACAGGAGGATGCTGAGTTGGAGTCTGGGAGCTCTGCAAGGGTAATATACAAATTTAAACAACACACTCAAAATGAGGACCATTTGTTTTGTTTAAAAAATCATAAATTGACCTGTAGGACAATGTTGCACTTCTGTGTGTTTTTCAGTATGTCCTGATTCTGTGCAACTCCATTGGGACTCCACTGGACTCAAAATACATTGACATTGGTGAGTTCCTCCTGTAAAAAAGAAACATATTTATCTTGTGGTGCCACTTTTCTGCATTTTCTACCCTACACATGGTAAAATGTGACTTCTCTTGCATTATACTGTCTACATATCATGTCCCCTAATATCCTGCACACAGCAGACACACATAAGTGAACTTGGTAATAACCTTCTTGTGGAAAAACAGTAGGTTGATTAAAGTCCTTATTTACCATAAGGTTGGTGTAATTCTTCAAGTCAATGTGAGATATCACACTGTGTGTATAGAGAAATGGTGGTTGGCGTTCTGCCACCTGCTGCCCACAGTTACATCTTTCATAGGCTCACGGCATCCTATAGCAAATAGACTGCTAGCTCTGGGCATCTTTGTATCTCACAAATATTCTGCATTCTGTCTCTGCTTGACAAGGCTGAATGTTTGCTGAGAAGCTCAGTCAAGACAGTTCAAAGTGTGCAGACTTGAATGGCTCAGTGGGTTCAGATATAGATATACAGAAGGTAAATAACAGGGGCATAAGTTCAAATTCAGGCCTTTTCAAAGATTATCTTCTTGTATTTATTAGTATTAGTGAAATGGGTTGTTATTAGCCTATCACAAATACATCTGTTGTATATGCATTTCATTTTTTCTTCCTTAAAAAGATGGTATTGGCCTATAAAATCGTGTTTTTTGGTCATTTTATGACTGTATTGACAGTAGGAGATGAAAGGGTGAAATGTTGCGACAGAGGGGAAGACCAGCAGGAAGTGGCCCAATTCTATAAACTCTATACTGTTGTTTAAGTCTGTTTCTTATATATCTGGTCAGATCCGCTGTTTGTCACCATGACCAAGACACACGTCATTGCTGCATCCAAAGAGGCTTTCTACTTGTGGCAGTACAGAGTGGCAAAGAAATTAACTGCCCTTGAGATCAACCAAGTTACAAGAACTAAGAAGGAGGGAAGAGAGAGGTGAGTTTTTTCAGACTCTGGCAGTCTGCTATTAGCAAACTAAAGAAATTGGCAGCTAATTCTTAACCTTTTGTTCCCACCAGTGACAAACAGCAAAATGCACAAACCATAATGAATATTTCTTTTTTAGTTATTTATTACAGTGGTGATATTCAAATATTACCGTTGCAGTCAGAACTCAAACTGCCGGCCTGCTCACAGGCATCTGTTTGGAGAAGATTATATAAAACAAAACTACAAAGAATTTGTCTAGTTACTGTAATTAAGCTTTTATTCTTTTATGTCATATTTTCATTTTCAAGCTGGGATGTAATTGAATTAAGTTAAATAATTAGAAAAACCATTAAAAATGTCTTTAACAATGCCAGGTAGTGGATGGGGACAAAATGGAACGTGCATGCCAGAAATTACAGCACACATCGAGCAGATCATGGAAAGTTACAGGAAGGCAACATAACCACAAGGCTAAATTCTGTGAGTCAGAGGATGAAGCATTGGGTTAACTGGCTCCCTGTTTGAGTGTGCGGTGTTGGTACTGACAGTGCTATGAAAAGGATTCATTCATCTGGATCATAAGCCGCTGAGGTTCCAGACAGGCTGGGCATGACCTAATGTTCTGCCAGGGCTATCCTAGCACCTCGACAACAGTTCACCTCAGTGGAAAGGTCTACTGCTGGTCCGTCTCTCTGGCTCTCTCTCATCTGTTCTCACTTCCTGCCTTTCTAGGGTTTATCACATCGACAGCAATCCATCCGGAGCCAGTGACAGCGGTCCAGATTTTACAAAAGCCTTCACAGTAAGAGAGAATTTAGCTCTCAGGTTTTATAACATCCAGGTTAAAGCACAAAATCAGAAACTCATGAAACAACATGAAACAAGAACATTTCATTTGGATTTTTATCTCACAGACTTCTATTTGTGAATCCATTTTTTTGTCTTATTTATAAAACATTTTTAACAGGGCTCAGTTACTTTAAAAATGACAAAATGTTCTTATATAATTGGTAAGCCATGACTATGACAAATTGTTATTTGTTAACTCACAAAGGAATCATATTTATGACAACAAA
>JAOWBC010000248.1:18425098-18445423 GCA_028566105.1 Hypoplectrus providencianus | reverse complement strand
AGTCGACAACTTTGCAAACAGAAACATCAACCAAGTGCAGCAACACAAGACATAGCAAGCCAGTTAATATCACTTTTTATCCAATTGCAAAAAGAGCTTCTGTCATGCAAAATTCTCCCTCAAGACTGAAAAGACTAAAAGCCAGTCCAAGGTTTCCTCTTGTGCTGCAGGCTTTAGCTCAGTCACTCCCTACTTTTACGACCACAGTATACCGCTTAACCTGGTCCCTTTGTGCCTGGATCTAATTCAGGTGTGACATCACCTACCTATAAACCTCTTCCTCCAAGTGGTCCAAAGCTGTCAAGGTTGTGGTGTAAACATTCCCTTGGTGAATCGGCTCCCGGTCCAGGCAGCAAAGCTAACCAAGCTAGCTACATGACAGCAGTGGTGGAGCCATGTTTTGACTTGAAATGGGGAGAGGCTAATCTGTCCAGATGTTAGAAAATGCTACCACCAGTTTAGACTATTTCTTGGCCAGTGGAGACTGGAAGTTACTGGTGCTGGTGATGGAATAGTGCCGACGAACATAGACATGAAGCAGTCCCAGCACATTGTAGTTCAGATAAGTAGAATACTGTGGATTTAGCATTTTTAGTGAGATTTACAGGTGGGTAAGAAGATCTTGTTTCAAGTCTTCGTGCTAAGCTAAGCTAACTTTCTGCTGGCTCTAAAGCCTTTGCTACTGGAGGGATTGGTATCGATATTCTGAGCTAATTTATGCAAAAAGCAATTACCCAAAATGTCAAACTACTGCTTTATTTTTTATGGCTTTATTGACAGTATGAACAAGTTAACCACAAGGGCAATTGTCTTTTTTGGCCATTAAATGCATCGTGAATGTTTAAAAGTAAAAGATTATTGATTGCCGGTTTTTGAAACTCCAGATTTATGTCACAAAAATACGACACAGCATTTTGTAGTTGTTTATATCCTTTGTCCAGGCCGTCTCCATTACTGCAGTTCTCGTATGCTATTGATCCATGAGTCTTGTTTGCATGTCTCTGCTTTATTTTGTGTCAAAAGGGTTTTAATTGTGCAATTCAGCGAGGGGCTTCGTGTTGTTTGCTGGGTCATCAGTGTAATTAGTTCTTAATCGATGTGCCTGGGTCAACAACAGCAGGAGTCAATAAAACATCTTTATAAGCTGCTGAATTCACAACTCATCCCATGATGAGAAATGAGAGTCTTTGAATGGAGAAGCAGAAACTGGACAATAATGTTGTTTCTTGATTTGTCTTTTTGTAATGAACAGGATTGTTAACAGGGTATATTTCACAGTTGTGTTGAGACAATATGGAAGCAAACATTCAGTTCTGCTGTGGTTTAATGCTCTGCTTCCTGTTGCAGTTACTTCATCAGCATGTGTTTTATCTGTGTGATCTCTTCCACAGATAAGAATGTCCCGATCAATAAAAACAAACCAAGCACCCGAATCGTCCTTCAAAGGATGCCAACACTGTAGACAGCACAAACTTCTGCCCCAATCCAGCTGACTTTAATATAAATCATAGCCTCTTTAGATTATTCCTACCATGTATTGCAGCCGTCAGCTGTCAGAGAACTGCTAAGTATCTTTTGGCTTCGGCCCTTAAATAAAGTCTACATCAGCACACGCGGGTATGGTCACCTTTTATGTTGGGTCCCTCCTCCTGCGTCCTTTCCTTTATGTCAAAGTCACGCAGTGTTGCGCTCTGATTTAGTTCATTGCTTCGTTTTTTTTTTAAGTGAACACCGCCGTCAGCAAAATCTGTGGTCATCTCAGCTCTGAAGGACAGCCAGGTGGTTTCTACTCAGAGCGGAGGGAGTATCTGCTGCTCTGATCTGTAGAAGTATGAGCTGCCAGTTATTGATAGGATGTTAAAAACTAATATGTAGGAGGAGAGACTTACACAACTAAATACACACACAAATGCAAAATTGCTAATTTTAAGATATGCAAAGCTGTTGTTCAGAGTTTGTTTGCTTGTTTGTTATATTCCCTAGGATATAATTTAAGCTTCATCATACAAACAATAAATATAGATTTTCTTTGAATGACGTTCAATCAAGTGCACTATTTCAGTCACAGCATTCTCTCTTGAACTGAAAACTATAAACTGCACGTGCAGCTCATCAGTTTCATGCTTTATTAATGGAATGATTTTTTAATTGCATCATCCATATCAATTAAAAGTAAATATAACCCTGATTCTCTGTTAGCTTGGGTACTTGGTGCCTTTAGAAGAGTTGTCAGGACTCATGTTTAAAGTCTGCACAGCAGTTTACTGGCTATCGAGCCACATGTCTCAATAAGTCCATGCCTAATGATTATTAATCTTGTTGCTAGCCTTCGACTGCTTTGCTGGTTTCGCAGTGGCTTCACAAGCTTCAAATCAATTTCTTTTTAATTACCCTTGTGAGGTTATCAGCTGCACGGCTTACTCAGCACATGCATATTCACGAATAATGAAAATGTTGTGCTCAAACGAAGGGCTTGATCTTGAAATGCAACTTTTGCAGCATCACAAGAAAAAACAAAGAGGAATTAAAGGTCATAAATACATGTCTATAGGTCTTGCATTCAGTCTGAGCCTGTAATCAGATCTCAGAGTGGAAATTGATTTAATCCAAGCACACATGACGGTGACAGGAAAGGTTGTATGTGCTCTGCATGAGTGTGTAGCATGTGGTTTAGTTTTTAGCTGCCAGTGTGTGTCACTGTCCCTGTTGTAATGAATGAAAACTCTAAAGTTACACACTAAACTCATGCACGGTGCAGTCTATGAAATGCTCTCAGTTACACAGCTGTCTTTGCAAAGCAAGCCAATTCATTTGTCGTCATTAAATTACACAATGTCTCCCTGTGCCAACCACCTGACTCACATCCCAGAAACTAGACGAGAAAGTGTTTGATTTCAAGGAAAGTGCCCATGCTTGGATTTCAGCTATCGATGTCTATTAAAGGACACTGGTACACTGACAAAGTCATATTACACTCTTCTGTCATATTTCCTTGATTGAACATGGTCAGTTTTGCTGGGAATGAGCTTCACTGTGGTGTCTCATTACTTCTGTACAGCAGGATTGATGAGAAAAAAGTGCTGATTAATGTGAAATGAACTGCAAAGCATTGAAAAAAAAAAGGGATAAAAGAAAGTTGACAGTGTGACAGGAGAAAAGGACCCGAGGAGTATGAAGGAGAAACACAACAATGTGGTTTGTTTGGTCATTTCTCAACAAATTATGCTCAAACATGTCTTAAAAGACTATAATTGGTCAATTTTACGCGTTTTTAAGCATTTTAAATTTAAATTTAAATTTAAAAATTTAAATTTTTTACCGAAATCACCACTTTTCAGTTTATGAAAATGTAAAAAAAAGAAAAAAAAAGGGGTTTTCTGTCTGATTTCAAAAATCCCCCCACTGACGCGTATCAGGACACTAAAATAAAACTATTCTGCGAATTTGGGGCATTTTTTAATTTTTTGCCCATTTTTGGGGAAAAAAACATAAGCCTATAGTATGACTTTTTTTTTGCCTCGGGTCAAATTTTGACTTGTCAAAATAAGATGTTTTTCTGTCATAAATGGACATAATATGCGTTAAAATGCATCAACACAACATATTTGGGCCATTTTAAGCAGTTTTAGGCATTTTAAAATGGGAAAATGCACTACAGTACTGTAAACATCATTCCCCAAATGAACTCATGTTGTAATTCCTTCATGTAACCACTTGATGGCAGTATATGCATTTGTTTTCACACATGCTCATCTGAGCTGCATGAAAAGGCACAAATCTGCTTTTAAGGTAATCTAAAACAGACAAAACATTTACAAGGATTAAACAGAGATGTTTTAGGAGAATACATTTGTTTGCAGTTGATAGGCTGATAAATAAATCTACTAGTGCCAAGTTTTTTGACAGGAAATGTCATTTCATTTCCAAATGTGTGAGTGAAAAATATACAAAGTCAAACCAAATAAAAACCAACATAGTGAGACTAATGAATATACTGAAAACTGAATATACTCTACGCCACAACACCAGTGTGTCTTTGTATGTGTAAAACTACTGTACATTCTGTCAGCATAGGAGCTTGATTTAGACCTTTCTGTGCAGCTAAAAATTACCAAAAGATTGATTTAAAACATATATATATGTGTGCAATGCAAACAAAAAAAATTAAGAATTTTAAATGGAATCTATATATATATATTTCAACTGTTTTTTTAATGAGCTAATCGTAGTTAACCATTGATTGATTAGCTTAATTTTATTACTTCAAACAAAGTAAAAAATGATAGCAAAAAAAAAAGAAAAAAAAAAAGAATATATTTCCATATACAAAACAGGAGAATTTCAGGTTGAAAATTATTATTTTTTATTATTATTCATTTAAATTAACAAACACTGCTATACATATTGCTGTTTTTATTAATTTTGAATCATTTTGAACAGTTAAAGCATTTGGAAAAGAAGTAATAGTTGAAAACAGGCGACAGACAGTAGATGACATGTACAGCAGAAGATCTACAGTCAATGGCTTTCCTATGTGTGTCGAGGGGCTGCAGGATATTTCAACAGACAGACATATCAGACTCGCCCACAGTAATGTTTTTGGTTATCGTTTCATTTCTCTTCATGTTGTCGTACAGGATGTTAAACCACCCGATCATCGAAACACAAACAGCGGACGCGTTCTTTCCAAAGTAGCAGCAGCTTGTATTGAATTGCAAAATTAGTTTTCTCTGCATCCAGCCCAACAAAAAGTCTTCCAACCACAACTTTTATCCCTCTGATAACGGAAAGGGCACGAGCAAAGATGACACCCCCCTTTGACCCCTGACATTAAATTCATTCGGAATGTTTGAAGTAAACAAAAGAAGTCCCAAATATCACTGTTGTGTCCCTCTCAGTGCACAGTATTGAAAACCCTCGTCCCTTTAAGATACACACATGTAAAAATAATGAAAAACAAGTGCTTTATAGAACTTCAGAGATATTACATCGTCTCAAGGTGTCCCCCCTCTCATCTCAGGCCAGCTGTAAAAAGAGTCTTCTTATTTCCCTTCCTTATTGTCACAAAGTGGACGCCCTGGCCCTTATTGGAGCTAAGTTTTTCTGCAGAGTACCTCCATGTTGGCATACGTTCATACACCCGTAAATCAGCACATCTGACTTGAATTTAAACATCATTTCTTTACTAAAAGTGACAGATTTACAAACACAGTATAAACAGGGTTGACATCATTGGCAGCTGGCGACAGTCTAGACCACAGTGGCTTTCTTTTTTTTTTTTTTCAAATTTGAGCGAAATCCCTCCTTTTGAGACAAAGACGGACGAATTACAGGATTACATGTGTCAAACAAACCTTTTTGGCTTTTTGAAACCTGACCTGCCCTGAGAGGCAGTGTTTAAAAAAAAAAGGTAAGACCCTTTATTTAGAGAGAGACAGAAACAAGGTCAGAATCCAGAGGAGGAGGGGTTCGTTCAAACTTTCTGCGGTGGAGAAGACGAACCTCTTCTCGACGCGGTGAGGCGATGAGGTTCATCGTCCCTCCACGTGTTTCACCGCCGCTGCGACACTAGACCGTACGGCAGCCTGCGGTCGTGCAACGCTCTTCACGATGGGGTTCTACTACACATGAGAGATATCCCTGACATCAATGTAAATCACATACACTTTGTCATAAACAGGTTGTAAAGTTCAGGTACAGAATCACTGAGGAAAAGCACACCAATACTACTGTAAAGTCAAGCCACTATGGCAAAATAGAAGGTATAGAGTATTGAGGAACTAGTCATTGATTGAAAGTTGGCTCGTATCCTTTGCAACACTGAGGAGTGCTTCGGTCACCGCGCGGGTGGCCGTTTTGCTTTTCTACAGGCAGATTAAGGAGAGGACAATGTCTCAACAAAACACTTTGTAAAATTTAATCAGCACAGGCCATAAATACAGTTAAAGAGATGGAGATAGCGTCGGGAATGTGTACACACTCGTAGTAGCGATTCCTGAATCGAGGTCCAAGTTAGGAAAAAGGACGAGTCGAAAATGGAAAAAGAGATGAGAGGCAGTCTTTATGCTCATTGTCTCTTTCTCTCCTCAGAAATTCCAGCAGAACGCTGACCTCGTTTAGTGATTTATTGATTCGTCTTGGCGGAGTGCAAGTGTTGGCCACATGGCTTTTTAAACATTTTCAAAAAAATATATTAAGAACGCGCTCTCTAGTCGTAGTCACATCAGCCTACGGTTGCCACATTCAGGCATGTTTGTCTTCAGAACTGTCTTCCCAGTAAACAAGTCGACACTCTGGAGTTGAAATGGCGAAGGGGTGACACTTTTTTTAGGATTGGTGCACACACTCTTACGAATAAAAAATTTTTTTTACACTGAAGCAGAACAAGAAGAAACACGCGGCGTACGTAGCCCTTGTGGGTCTCCCTGCCGAGAGGGAAACGGCTCACATAGTCAGCTTGGTCTGGACTCTTGAATGTGCTCTTGGGTCTTTAAAAGACACTGGAGAAAAGAGGGGNNNAGGGGGGGGGGGCGCGGTCGATCCTCATGCTTGCCGTCAGCCACAGTGTTCGTTTCTCAGCCGAGCCGAGCCCTCGCCCTCGCTCAGAGGGCCAGGAGGGTGGGCGAGTTGAGGGAGTCTGAGGACTGGTCCCCGCTGCTGCTGCTGCGCCGGTGGGCCTTGGAACAGGACTCGGAGGAGGGCGAGGGGCTCTCTGGCTCCAGCATGCTCGGGTAGGTGAATATGAGGCTCTGGGCGTTCGGCGTGGCGGCCGGGGTGGACGCCGCCACCACCGGCGTGTTCAGGCTGTCTCCGTCCGTGCAGTACATCCCCCCGCTGACGACGCCGCCGCCCAGGCAGATGGGCTTGATGACGGAGCGCTGCGGCTTGCCCACCTCCTCGTCCTCCGGCTCCTGCTTCACCACCACGTGGTTCATCGGGGGCCTGTTGCCCATGTTGGGGCGCATGGTGAGGGGGAGCGGGGCGCACTGCTGCTGCTGCTGCTGCGGGTGCTGCGGGTGCTGCTGGTGCCCTGACGACGGGTGGCGGTCGTCGATGGGGAGCTTGCACACGGGATTGTGGGCCACCAGCATGAACTCCAGCTTGTCCTTCTCCTTCTGCAGGCTCTCGATCTCCTTCTGC
This sequence comes from Hypoplectrus providencianus, assembly GCA_028566105.1. Taxonomy (NCBI): domain Eukaryota; kingdom Metazoa; phylum Chordata; class Actinopteri; order Perciformes; family Serranidae; genus Hypoplectrus; species Hypoplectrus providencianus. Next base: position 18,438,283 of record JAOWBC010000248.1, on the reverse strand, counting down.
AGGTCTGCTTTCTCCTCCTCCAGCTTCTCAGTCTCCTGTGGAGGCAAACAGGGAGCATGGTTAAGCAAAAATAGGAGCAGATTTGGGTTTTTATTTCATTCTGGGGAGCAGAAAGTTAAAGGGAACCAACATGCAAGAGCAGGACATAACCCACAGCAAACAGGACGGATTGAATTAGATGGAAACTATCCCGTTCCTAAATGTTCAGCGACAGGAAATCAGGCACACGGCTACAAATGGTCACATGAAAACGTGTGTTCCTCTGAGGCACCAAAAGAGGGCACTGTTTGTTTGCTACAGCTTCACTAACCGCACAAAATAGCACAATCAAGAATTCATCACGGGCCATTTAAGGCTTGCTTCTTGAATTTGACTCTTCCATAATGACTGTGCATTGTTTGTGTCTTGGAGATATGAGATCCGCATCAGAAGCCTGTCATTAATATGTCACATAACAAGACAAAGGCAGACCCCATAAAAAGCCGTTTGTCAGTTCCAGACGGAGGCAGATACAGATAAGCTGACATGCTGTCTGAGAACTTTGACTCGTGGGCAAAGGTATGAGGAAGTAGTGCATGAGGAGGCAGGGGAGGTGCCCGCCCAGCGCCTAAATAGATGATATCAGTCAATCAAAGAGGGGACATTATACAAACATTGCTCATGCTTTTCACTGTGAAAGCGATACTTCCTTTTTCGGATATTTTATTTATTTATTTATTTTTTTTAAAACAGCCGTGTGAAGACGGAAAGGATTTTTTCTTTCCTCTAGAAGCAATGTGCGTGTTTGTATATGTGTGTGCACGCAGCGTGTCTCTATGTGGGATTGTGAGACAAGCAATTGGCCCCTTTTACAAAATGTCCTTCATTCATGGAGACAGCTGCCTAAAGCAAATTCCATTCCCGGGGGTTTTTTAAGGCCTGACAAGCTCAACCTCACTGTAATTCGGCTAATTAGTCCATTTAGATGCCGTTACTGTCTGCCAGGCAGGGCTGCGAGACAGCCCTACCTCTGTCTACAGCTGCCTGAGACAAAAAGCTTTTCATCGCCTGTCATCTCCTCACTCAGACCTTGCACTCAGAGACACAGCGAGAGTCAAACCAGTAATGCAAGGTTGTAAATTTAGGTGTGGAGTTCAATCACTCATCAAAAATCTGGACTCCTGCCAGACTTCTCAACAAGTGTGACTTCTTTTTTCTTTTCCTCCCTCTGTGCATGCAATCGTTTCTTTTGTTGATTTCTTTGCATCTGTGATAAGAAAATGCTGCAGAGAAAAAAGGAAGTTGCACGGTTGTTTCCAGGCTGGAGGTGGCAGCTGTAATAAGAGGAATAGCTCGCCAACACTTGTGCTGATTTGTGGTCATTACATGTGATTAAAGCAGAACTCTGTGACAGTCTTCTCCGATCCGGTGGCTCCACATTTTTTCTAAAGTTTCTACTCACCCCTTGCAGCATCTCTGTGAGCTCTCGCCTGCGGTTGCGGCATTTGGCGGCGGCTAACTTATTCCTCTCACGCCTCACCCTTCTTTTCTCCTCTTCCTCCGGGGTGAGCTGAGGGCAAGCAGAGAAGGAACACAGCAGGTAAAATAGGCGGTTTGACAGACTCACACACACACACACAATCAATAAGAAGCGAGGAGCAAGAGTATAAACAGGAGCTGGGTGCTACTGGCTGGCTGTGAGGAGAATAATGATACAACGACGGAGAATTTATTGGCCTCATAAAATAAGCTCAATTTGCCTCCGTTGAACTAATGTTTATTTACTAAATCTAAACGGAAAAGTGTTTCTGGATCGAAGACACTTGAGGTTGCTTTGTGGACCAAAGTCTAACTAACGAAGCAAAAGCTGGTCCAGGTGTCTCACCTGTTCGTCCCTCTTGCGGCGTCCCCTGGTGTCCCCGATGGAGCGGATGACCCCGGGCCGAGCCAGCGTGTTGTGCCCCAGCAGCCCCGAGCCGTTGGGCAGGTGGTGGCCGTACGGGTGGGACCGCGAGTACGGGTTGGACATGGAGGTGATGACGGTCGGCTGCACCATCCACTGTAGGTCTTGGCTGGTCGTGATTGCATTGATGGTGGGGATGAAGGCACTGTTGGAGCCGGGCATGTCGACTCGGTACTTCTGCAGAGAGAGAGAGGGGACGAGGGAAGCAAGGTGAGGCGGGACGCATGGTCACATCTGAGGACGCTTTGGCAGGGAAGCGGGGTGGCATCCCTGCGTCTGTGTGCTGGTATGTGTCAATGCATGCAACTTAATCCCATAAGCATCTTAGTTTGTATCTGACGAGCCCTGCCTCGTTCCGCTGACAGCTCAATCACAGGAACACACACCGCCACCCACCATTATCAAATTCACACACTTTCCACATTGCAAGCTTATCGTAATGATTCAATCCACATAGGCACAACACTGGGTATGTAACCCCTGGAGTGGAGCAGTGACACATGCTGTGATTCATGTGGGAAAGCCCAAGGTGTCCAGTGCATCTCACTTTACTACAATAACCATGAGACAAAACACTGCACTGGGGGAGTGTTACACATGTCTGGACTGGCAGCAGGATATATTCAGATATTATTATTATGACTGGATGGATGCAGAATGTTATGTGGTGGCATCAACTTCTTCTATTGTCCAGAGGAAGAAAGTCTGCTCAGGAGGGATTATTTTCAGATTCAAAACCAGATAAATTACTTTATTTTTAAATAAGTAATAAACTTGATTTAAAAATATCCTATTTGAGTTAAAATCAGTAATTTGCTAGTATCTGTAGGTATGTTTAAAGCCATGAAGTTATGCATGATATTATGTTTCTGTTTTTAATTAAGTCACTTTACATTATGGATCCAGTCCTCCTATAAGATTTTAAATGTATAAATATCTTCATTCTGCATGTGTGAACTGGCTGTAATAATGTTCATCAGCATGGGAAACTATGCCAGATCACCGATTACTTCTTGCCTTTATGGTGCATGAACAGACCGGCTGTCTGCCTGTGTGCGTAAATTGCGCACGTCCACATATCCCCGTTATTCCCGACTTTCCGTCGGACATCCCGGCAGTCTGCTGGAACTTTGTTTATCTGGTGACTCATTGTGTATGGGATTTGTTAAGCACATGAGAAACGCGGTCAGTTCCAGTAAGGGGGGAAGCAGTCAGCTGTAAGAAGCCAGACACTTCGCCAGAATTATGTGAGCAGATTTTTTTTTGTTTTTTATCCTGGCGAGCTTGACTTCAGAATAAGAGCAATAAAATTCAAATAAAAATAATAAAATCAAATCCGATCAGTTGTTTGTAGTCAGACTTACACAAACATTCAGTGCAGTCGTTTAAAAAAAAAGCTAGAGTTTAACCAATACAACTTGTGGTCAGTTAAAAAAAATATATTGGTCTAATAAAACTGAAAAAACCTTGTTTTGATACGTCTCAATAAACCTAACAAAGGTCATGTTCCAGCCCGCTGTAATAAGAAACAGGCAGCCAGTGTGTGATTACAGGGAACCAGAGCAATAATAGATACGGGCCAGAAGTCGTTTACCGTAATATTGCGTGAGCCTGACGACGCTTTTCCACAGAACAGGGCTCTACGCAACACTTGGCTGCGACTGCACAACATGCCTCTTCCCGGATTTATATCCTATTATATGTGAATACATGGGCACGGCGGCGCGGCGCTCCACTGGCACACCTGCACCTTCCAGAGTGGAGGTTAGATCTCACTGACAAGGCATGAGGTCTTAATCCCCGGTGGAACCGAGGAGATGTGCCTCTCAGGAGCGTGTTCCCGGTGATGAAACGCAGACTTTTATTTGCACTGCGCTCCCGGTCTGTGCGCGCGTCCAGGTGGAAGAAATCTGCCATGTGCAGCGCGAGACCCGTCTAAGAAAATCAGACCACAATCTGCTCCATGATCATGTCATTTGTGATGGCCCAATAAGAAATGAGCTGCCATAAACGCCAACTTTAACTGAACTTAAATAACAATTCTGCAGCCAAATGCTTTTTTATAACTGGTGGCCAAAAGAATGTGGACATATTTGCTGGTGTTTTATCGCCTGAGTTAAGCAATGCATGCCTGTTGAACTCCCCACCGCAGACTTTATCCCTGCCCGTTTATTGCCAGACTGAGAGTCTGCAGTGTGTAAACAGCTCTGGGTATGGTTTGTATGCGCTCGGAAGGAATTATCATCCTTATAATGCATGCGCGTAAAATAACGCCTCCACCCCACAATTATTACAGTTTTACGCACGGCTAGGAGAGCTGGGAGCGCTGGGAAAGGACAGTGGAGCCGAAATCGACAACTGGAAATCCAAGACGAATTAAATTTAATGTCACAATCCCAATCTGCCTATTAACTTGCATGCTTACAGGTTTTGCTTTACCGTGCGAGCTAACTGCAGATATGCATCTCTAAATATGTGCGAAATGAACCACATGTTCGCATATTTACCAGCCAATGATTAAACACACACGATCCCCCGGTGTTTGGATGACATACAAGCATTATTATGGACTTCGTGCAAAAATACTTGTCATTAGAGTGTTGCATCTGTTGAGTCACAGAATCAATATGTGTCATTGGGTTCATCCATTTTTTCCCAAGCGACCTGGAGAACGCCTTTAAAATCTATTAACGCGTGGAAGCTACCGTGAGAAAAAATCCATATTTCATACAGCGTGTTTTATTAAGATGTTGCGCGCCTGATGTTAAATCAAAAAACGGCTTGTGTGTGTATGCTGGTTTTATCTGTAGGTGATCTGGCGGAAGCCCGGTGTCCCCTCGTCTTACCTGGTAGCTTGAGGTAGAGATCGGACTTCCGATCGTGCTGCTGCCGCTCGTGAAGGACTCTGGCTGGGCCGGAGAGGTGCTGCTGCCGCGGGACGAGGTGTCGTAGTTCCCGGAGTAGTCCTGGTACATGGTCCAGGAAAGAGGAAGATTTCAGTAGACTGGTTGAGATCTGAACCCCCCTTTCTTTATCTTTAAATCCTCGCAGTAAAAAAAAAAGGCACCAAGAGAAAAAAAAATCCTCTGACTCGAGACGTTGTTAATTTGGGATATCCAGAGAAGAGTTGGCAACGACTAAGTGCAAAAAACCGCTCCTCTACACTAACTTAAAACATCTCACAGATATTGCCAGTTAGACTGTATATTTTCTTAAATGCTTCCTGCTGGCACTTGTGTTATTCTAGAGCCGCAGGTAGACCTTGCACTACACTACTGTAGATCCTCTCAGGTGCGCAAACTTCACCCTAAAGTCAGCAGCACACCTCCAGCAGTCGGATCCAGCGGAGACAGTGAACCTGTAGTTAATGACTCACGCAGGTTATCATTCGCTTTCTGTTGCCTGGTTAATCTTCTCACTATTTTCCGTCGCCTTGCCTACTTACACACTCTATCCGAGCTCTCTGCTGTTCACGGAACAGTTCGAACTTTTTTTTTTTTTTTTCTCTTTTCTCTCTCTTTTCCTTTTCACCACACTTCCTACAAGATGACTCACTTCAATGGCACTATGAAGAACTGCAACGGCTTTTCAACACCAACGAAACAGCCTACGTCACGGCATGGGCGTTGCGACTCGAGCCAGGGAGGGGTCGCGTCTGGATAAGGCAGTGAAAAGGAAAAGATCCGCTCTGACCATCCGTCGCCCAGCGGACACTGGAGATATTGGGACACGCGGGGAAAGAGTAAAAGCGGCTCAGATAGAACCGGACACATGTGTTTTTTTGATACGAACGTCAGTGCCTGCTGCGGAGTTCACTGTTTGTCTCACTTGCTTTGGTCCATTGACGCATGTTTCCTAAAATGGACAGTTGCGTCAGAGAGCGCGTGTGGGTTTCCTTGGTAAAGGAAGCGTCAGACACTGGAGGGATTCCCTCCCCTCGCGCACTACACTCCGGACTCGGAGCTCTCAGCGCGCGGGTCTCGGTCCGGTTATTGATCAGTGCAGAGGGGGGGGAAAAATGAAGATATAACAGCTTCGGATGGAGAGCGTGACGGACGCATGCTGCTGCTTTAAAGCCGTCACGTGGTCACACCGAGTTGAAGCATTTCTAGGAAGTTTTTCACAGCCAGATTTAACTCACTATCTGTGATCAGACCTTAGAAAGCACAACATGCAATGACAGTACAGGGTGCCACGCGCGCCCGTAATTAAAAGACACGCGAGCTCGAACACACACACACCGGCTTTCATCAGTTACTGTTCCCGTTAATAAAGAGCACCCAATATGATTGGACATGCACTGTTTCTGCACAATCCAGTCTTTGTGCCATTTGGCGGCGGCGCACTGTGCGTGATTTGGAGAGCGTAAACTGGCACGGAGCGTAAAAAAGGATGAGCACAAAAACAGCGCGGACCCGTGCAAATGGTCAAACGGCCCGGCGGTTAGGAGCAACACAACAGAGCCGCGCGCCCGCTTCAAAGGGATCTCAGTGAAATGTGGGCTAATTGTAACTCGGACGCACCTCATAAACAAGGGCACGGCGCCCAGAATGTGACACGTTACACGATATGAAATGGCGTATTAAGTATAATCCAATCTGCTATGGTTCCTATTTTAATCTCTATCACCATAACTGGCTATGCTGAGCTCTTTTAAAGCTGTTTGCCGCGCGAGTGTTTGCCAGGAAGAGTCGCTCCCATCAAAAAAGTTTCACATGCTCCGTTCAGCACGAGGGGAAGTTGTGCAGAGGGAAAATAATCTGAGGGGGGTTTTCTGAGGTGACCACTCGCCGCGGAGACTTTGTGCTTGCTCATAACGTGAACACGTCAATTACACTGCTGCTGCTGCATCCCTCCAGTATGTCACCCTTTCCAAAGTCAGTGGGTGTCATTTTCGCTGCATTACCTTTGACCCGTGCAGTGATCTGCGCCTCCCCGCGCGCAGGAGCTTCTCAACTGACACATAAAAAGCACGCAGATGTTCAATAAATCTGTATTTGAATTATATTAATTAATGATTAAATGTCTATCATCTGCCAACGACACAGCTTTTGAGCGGTAACGGTGTTGCTAAGCGACGCAGTTTCTGCTAAATTGCTTGGGGAAATCTAATCTGCCATAGTCCTATAATTAATGCTCTAATATCATTTGAGATGCACCCATCGGCGTCAATTTGGGTAAAGCAAGGTATGGCACTGTGACAGGTTCTGTTCCTATATGAGTCCAATTTTTGATCTTTAAGTACATAATGAGATATCACGCGGCAGTTGGAACGCGCGGCGTTATGGGATGGCTGTCAGTCAGGCGTTATTGCTCCAATTTGTCATTAGTTTCACGCGTGTTGATGGTAATGACAGATTCAGGGACTTAGCACAAACTTGAGTGTGTAAGCAGAGCAGAGCAGAGCAGAGGAGGACGGTCAGGTCATGTGCCAGGTTTGCTTTACTGGGTCAGTGTGTGTGTGTGTGTGTGCGCACTGCGCCCGGCTGATCCCCGGGTCGTGCGCCACTGACGCGTCGGTGTCTCTCCATCACACATCATAAGGAACATCATCACCGGGAATTATGTGCAGACTTCACGCAAGAGGCTTACCAGGCCTGGGCCGACTTGTTACAGGTGCCACTGACGCAACAGAGTCTCTGGCCCTAATGCTGCATTCAAGTACCCGTCTGCAAAATATAAAGAGCACTTCAAAATTAGGGCACTCAAAGGCATTTGAACAATATACATCTGTATTTTTTTTTAAACAATAAAAATAACATTTAACAAAAAAAAAGTTGCCATGAATTGCAAATAATAAAACAAGAAACGTACAATATACTAAATCCATTAAAAATCAGGGGGGAAAAAAGTGAGCAAGAAGAAAGATGCACAAAAAAACTTGAAAAGGCCCATGACTCTCTCTTTATCTTCACTGTATTCTTCCTCTTGTTAGGGTTAGAAAATTTGATAATTAAAAAAAAAGGGGAATTCAGATCATCTACTTTGTGGCAAATGGGAGAATTCCAGTCCAAAACATGTCTACCCTGTCTAACAACGCTCTGTACAGATGGAGGAGGAGATATAATATCAATATGGAGCCACACCTCCCTTTAAATATGCAGTCAAAAAGTACAATATTAAAATGAGGGTTTGGCGACTTTTGGTTTAATGACGCAGCTTTATGCAGCAGCTGCAATAATGATAATAATAAAACATGCATATGAAAAAGATCTTGCTTGCAAACAAAGTAAAATATTAAATAAACTTAGAGAAAAATCATGCAGTGCAAAATTCATTATGGGAATAAGAAAAATAAACTTATTAAAAAAAAATTCTTAACATAAAGGCCATGCTAATGTTCTCATTAAACTGCTGAAAGTGATGGAAAGTCCCAAACTTTAAGCTTTCTTCAGCTTTGAACTTGTACTGAACATCATCATTTGAATGCTGTTGATACTTTTATTCCACATTTCTTAATGAATTATCACACCTTTTAACCCACTACAGTACTAGTTGTAATCATGATAAATAAAAAGTGCATTTGGCACCTGCATTAATTAATAAAAATATATTATATTAATGTTCCCCTTACAGGAGTACCCCATTGTGCTGTATAATGAGTCCTTTCATGTTTAGTTTCCTTTAATCAAATTAAGCTGATAATGCACTTTCACTGAAATAAAAAATGAGACTGCATGCTTTTAGTTTAAACAGCATTGCTTTTTTTTCTCCATACTGTAGTAACATTTAAAGTCGCTTTACATTTTGTTTAGACATGATTTCAGCGTATAGTCATGTTATCCCCAACTTAGGTTTTAAATGAAGCATGAAATGGATTCAAATGAACTGTAAACGAACTCAGAAGTGCGCTCACAGCATTTACAGTATTCTTCAGTTACTATTATTGAGAAATAATTCAGAGGAAGGCAGCTCAACAGGACAGAGAGGAAGAGACTGAGTCAGCAGCTGCACAATGTTTGGTGTTACACGTTTACTGGCTTTTTTTTTTTTGCCCTTGCCTCATTTGTTTTCTCCCCTTTAGCGTCACTCACCTGTCATGCTGTAATACCCTAACCTGGATCATGGCTCGACACGATCAGCGCGGCTAATCTGGCGGCTCAGGTGCTGCTCGCAGGACACACGCAGGCTCCAAAGTGCTGACTAGGAGCATAGAGAGTGGGTTAATGAACACTCAGTGAGACTGACAGTGGGACGAGCTGTGCTGCAAGAGATCTGTTAGCACACTTCATATCAGGTTTTTTTTGAAAAGCATGCTCTCTGCATGATAAAGGAAGCTGTGTCGATCTCAACACTTGGCCTTTTCTTTCCCTCGATCCATTCAGACGATCCCACATGACTTGTTTTTCTGTGACAATGCAGTGGCAGACATGTGCCCTCCTGTCACGGAGTCTTGTGCAAGTTGGACTTTTAAAATAGAAATCTAATCAGCAGTTTCATCAGGATACCCACTGTGCAGGAACATGGCTTTAAAAAAAAAAAAAAAAAAAAAAAACCGAGGCTGGATGCCAGACTGGCAGCCAGCTCCTGTGAATTAAAGTAACCATCCTTCAGTGATTTCATTTACCGGTTGCCTTGGTGACTCATGTAAAGCAGTCAAACACAACAGCACAGAGGAATAATTTGACCACTCTTGACCTGTGGAGTGTGGGATTGTGGAGAGAAGAATATAAATTCATTGGCTGCACATCCTCCAATAAGGCCAATCAAATTCAGGTATGCAAGAAGTGCTGCCGCTGCCTGACAGCGTCTTTCTTCTGTCCATATGCAGGCTATAGGAAGTGAGTAAGACATGGTGATAAGACATGGTATATCACCGAACAGAAAAGTCCCATAAGCAAAAGCCATTCAGTCAGAGAAAACCTCAGCTAGGACTGCAGCCTGACCAATATGGGATTTTTGATTACGATGTGATACTGATTTTAAAGGGGAAATATTCTTTTACACTGTAAGGCAATTTCTATAAATTAGAACCAAGAAAATAAAGAAGAAATAGAAATTAAATAAATGGCTAAGTACACATAAGATCTGTTCTGTTTCAGTCCTGTTCAAAAATAAAAAAGATGAAAGATTTGATAACACCATTTCTAATTTATGTCAAGCAACAGTTTCAGCACTATATATTGTGTAAAAAAAAAAGAGAGAATAATAACTTGCCCAAAACCCAGTGATAGTCACAAACTGTGACCATATAGATTCATTCTGCTTCACTCTGTTGTATCATTTGTTCTGTGACTTTGGAGGGAATTTCTTAAAATCATCAAAATAACCATGATGTCGTCTTTGGAGTCATTTCAGCCTGGGCTGGGAGTCAAATTGATAACAAACTGGGCTTGTTGAGTGTTAAAAATACGTGGGCGCTTGCCATGCAAGGACAGTCAAATAGAAAACACCACCAAGCTGCATTCTGGGACTTGTAGGATTCAGTGGTTGCCAAAATACAGGACAAAGAGTAAGGATATCTCAGCCTCTGTATTAATAGAGGTCGTTTTTATCCATTCATAAATCATCAGAGCGCTGTACACAACAGGACATCTGTTTTTTTTTTTAAATAAAATAATCCCTTTTCTCTTTGGTAATTTTTATCTGTTCAAAACCCAATTATTTCCTAAACACAAAAACATTTGTTGATTTATACTCTAAATGCACTTATAAATCATTAGCAATAACAACTTTTATTTATTTTTTATTTTTTTGCGGCTCAGTGGTAAAAATGGCTAGAGACCTTTCATTTTTCATAAATGCTTAACTAATTTAAATAAATCAAAGAAGCCTTAAAACATGATTTTTTTCCCTACAAAATAAACTTAAAAAGCTATCCTGTTGTTTATTCCTTAACCTTAACCAAGTGGTTTCATTGCATCATATTTTGTAGGATATAAAATGAATCACATAGCAAAAGTTTTCATTAAAGAAAAAAAATCACAAACCCATTTATAAGATAAATGACCAGCAGCTGACTGTAGCCTTTAATTTTTTTCTTATGATGATTATTAGTCTTGATGGTAAAATATGTTATCTGCTGATTTTTAATGATCTTAAGAGGTTCCACATATATAAAAATCAATCTGTATGGTTCAAAGAAGAGGTGGGAGTTGGGAGAGCTGCTTGCTTCCTTCCTTGCAGAGCTGAAATGTGGTTTAGGTGTAACCTGAAACCTGCCTACACATCAGCACCGCTGGATGTGAATCTTTTTACAGTAAACATGCGCATTTTTTGAGACAAATCCAGTTTGAGATAAACAAATCTTGTACCAGACGTTCGCTGGACGTCAAACTAAAATAGCCGTGAGGTGGGAATTAGGGGGTTGGGAGCTTCTTATTAAATGCCATCACGTACCAACCAAATGTTTTCATGCTTGTTTGCTGCTGCACTCAGGAAATAAACCAAGTGACCTCATCCGACTCCACTGCACATACGACCTGTTTTCATGTCGCCGTGCAGGTCCACTGGCTGGCAAACAGCTGATTGCAGTGAAGAAGCACACTTGATTCTGTAATTTACCAAACGGCTCTGTTTCATGAAGGGACCACAGGAAAATAACCAAGTGCAGAGACGTGTCATTACCTGTGCTGAGCTCACAGCACCTTCCAATCAACACTCTCTTGACAGTAACTTCACGAGCATTAAGGTATCAGTTCCTGATACAATGGAAGGAAGTGCGTCACAGACACGCTGTACCTCGAGACAAAGAAGAATGGAACGCTGCTCGGGCAAAAACAGCAGAGAGAGGAGAGAGAGAGAGAGAGAAGGGGAAATGTTGGAGCATGTGGTGGAAGGAGTGAACAAATAACAGGGTCTGAGAGAAGAAAAGAACGCGAGTGGTCGGGGGACTTCTGAGCGGTCAACACAACCACCTGCGGCTCGCAAATAAACAGGACCCGGTTCCTTCCACTTTTACTGGACTGCTTGTTTTCAGTGGAGGAAAACAAAGCCCCCCCCCTTTCCAACACAGTACTTAAAAACCAAGCAAAGGAAAATGTTGGCTGCCTGACAAAAGTGGGCTTCATAACTGCGTATTATTTTGTTTTGTTCGCTGTGCGTGTTGTTTTCCTCGTCGTTGGCACAAAACAGTCAAATCAAATAGGGTCCGTGAGTGACGCGTCTCAGAGCAGCCACAGTGCGCACACAATGGCCAAGTTTATCTCACTCCGTCAACAAGGTTGTCAGTGTAATTTATGAGTATGCTGGTCTGAGAGCAGGCTGCGGGCTGAGCAGCTTGGAATGTTAATGGGTTTTGGTTGAGGAACTGAGTTGTCCGGCTGTTGTTTGACCTTTACTGAGAAACTATCACCCACCTTAAACCAAACCAACCTGAAGAACCTACGTTTAAAAGTAAAACATGATATGTGTCAGGGGTTTTAAGCCTTGGAGGGACCTTGGTGCTTTAGTTCTGTTTTGCTGACTGCACTACACTTCCTGAAAGTCACCTGTTACACTGAAAGCGCAGGTGGCATGTTTGATCTGCTCAGTTATCTTCTGGAAACCTGGAAACACAAACATCACTTGATGTGGGGGAAAAGAGGGTGAAAGTGTTCCAAATAACAAGTCCCAGATTTTCTCTTCAGTGGAGGTTGAATCATGCCGTCTTACTGTAAAACTAGAGAGAAAGTCACCTCTCTGGAAACAAAAAGATGTAGATTTCACAACAGTTATCTATACTACCACTGAGAGTCTTAACTGAGCTGCTGCTTGGAAAACCCGACTTGACGTCCTGTTAAAGCTTAGGAGATTAACACTTTTGGCTTGTCTTTACATGCAATCTTGCATTTCTTGTTTGTGTTAACATACAGAATTCATTGTGTTCCACTTTATGTGTGCCAGCATCTCACTCAGTCCCAACTCTGCCACTCCGAGGCTTATCTCCACCGCAGAATAACACACTGTTTAGCTCAGTTTATCTGGGTCCTCAGTGGGAAAGCTATTGTGGAATCGAATGAGAGGATCTCAGCGTTGTTACTGATGAGCTTTGAGACCTTTGTGGTGTCTATTACTGCTTTCAATCGTCTGAAACCTTAATTACAATTCGAGGTAAATAACAAGTAGAAATATGGCAAATTTTGATGTATTTTAGACCTTTCTTCCTTTAAGTAGATCATTTTATTGCAGCGTCTTAAAAAAAAGATGAAAGAACTAAAAAGAACTGTACTTTATATGATTTTATACGACCCTAGATGGCTCAAAGTCCACACACCAAAGTCTCATAAAAGCCTGTGGGAAAAACTGCACTGTTTGGTCATAAA
>JAOWBC010000248.1:18295013-18314438 GCA_028566105.1 Hypoplectrus providencianus | reverse complement strand
AATGGCAAATAAGCAGTTAAATTGCAATGCTGCCTACCAGGGCAAATAAAAAAAACCCCAAAAAACCCAATGTGACACAGCCCTGAATATAAACAACCACTGAAACTAAAAAGAGGTGTCTGTATTTTCATTTTGTGTTGGATAGCATGGTGTGTTCAAAGAGAATCATTTAGCACAGAATAATCAGGTTGGTTTTCAAGAGAGAAAGAGAGAGAGGGAGGAAATCATAACCAACTGTTCTAATGCAACTCCCTCTGATTTTAAGTGATTATTGTGATTAATTAAATACAGTGTAAATTGTGCTTTTTCATGACTTTTTCTGACTCAACACAACAGCACCCACTCTGTATCGTGGAACCTCCTAATTTACAAATTAATCACAGAAAATAACACAAGTAAGCTACCAAATTCATTAACAAGTTAGAAAAAAACATACAAAATATGCTCTTTTAAAGTAGTAAATACATCTAAATGTGGGAATATTTTAAGGCTGAGGATGGTTGTGGCCGAGACGTTTTTAGCAATCAATAAAAAAACGCCCTGAATTTGATAAAATACTTAAAATCAGATATTTTGCAACTGTGTGTGATTATTCTTACAAGGTTTGGTGTCACGTAAACTGTTTGTCACCTAACTTTCTCTCCTGTAAATAAACTTCCAATGCAACTGCCTTTTAATCTCAGGAGAAACATGACGTGGCTCATCTTCATCCAGGGTGCCACTTACTCTGCTGCGGTAAAGAGTTTCCTTGAAGTTCCTCAAACATCAGCTGGAGAGTCCTGCTTTGTCACCGTTGAGTCACTTTGGAGGCAGATGAAGCAGCGTAGTCAGAGAATCTACTCTTTGAAAACGTTTGGCCCACAGACTGCTGACGGATCCAGCAAATCCTTAACAGACTGAATGTGTTTAATGAGTCTGTCTGACCACAGTCAGGGTATAATTAAGAGCTGAGTCATCACACAACTGTTAATACAAAACAGTCAACTAAAGCAAGTAAGCAAAAGACTTGTAATAGGCGACTAATTAGGGATGCTTGGATTTTAAATGTGCTTCACTGCGTTCTTTAAACAGACTTTAAGTTTAGATTTCTTTGTTGTTTTTTTTCTTGCATTGCTTTGACTTGTTGCATGTCCTTGCACTGGGTGTTTGCCTTGGGGAATTTCCATCATGCATCCTCCCAGTATCCCACACTACTGCTGGTTTTGCCCTATCTTTAATTTTAATTCCTAACCTCTGATTAACTCAGCTCCCTGACCTAGAAAAGAAAAAGTAAAGACTGGTTTAGAAGAAAGCGTCCAAGAAAATAGTGTCCCATTATCATCTTATTCTAGCTGAGATGGATGTTTAAGTGAAGTTGTATACATAGATAAACAGTGTGAGTGTGTGTGTGTGTGTGTGTGTGTGTGTGTGTCTGCAGGCCGAGCTGCTGACTGGTTCCTCTGTGGTTAATGTGGAGGAAGCGCGCCGGGCCGGTCAGGAGCTGCTGCGGCGAGGCTGTGGGTCAGTCATCATCACTCTGGGACCCCAAGGCTGTGTGGTTCTCAGGGCACAGGAGTCAAAACACGTTCAAACCGCCGCCGTCAAAGCTGTGGACACGACAGTAAGCAGGACTGCATCCCTGTCTTTATTTACTCGTTTGAGTCAAAATATTGTCAGTTAGGTTTAAATTAAGTTGTTAGGTAGATTTTCTAACAACAAAAAATTTTCTGTCTAACAACTTTCATCAGCCTGCAATCTGAAGCTATTTTTATGAATAATTTAAATCTGTCAGCAAAAGATAATATAGCAAATTTTTACTGTTATATAAACGTGTGTGTGTGTGTGTGTGTGTGTGTGTGTGTGTGTGTGTGTGTGTGTTTGTAATTTTTTTAATTTATCTATTTATTCAAACAAGAATAAAGAAGAAACAAAAAGAAATGAAATATTTATAGTAATCATAATTATAAAATACAAAAGAAACAAAAACAAAATTAAAATGCCATCTTTTTATTTAAACATTTTAATGAGAAACAAAATATTTATCGTAACAATAAACTATTTTCATAAAATACAAAATCAAAAGTAATATGCCAGTTTGCATAGATATATATATATTTTATTTTAAGTGATAATCATGTTTAAGTCCTCACTTTACTGGTAGCAGTATGACTGAGGAGAAGGTTACTGCACCCATGATATCAGTAGGGAGGAAAACGTGTTTTAATGGAAAATGATGTAAAGCAGCCCACTCTTTACTGGAAGGAATGCCTTTTTAAATTGGTCTCTCAGCAGAACAGGGGAACACATTATATTTCACAGAAAACGGTCAGATTCCACACAGCACTTCCACAACAAACACCGTCACTCACTAGTTCCTCATCACAGTCAAATGAGCCGGAGGGCCTGCGAGCTCGAGCGGAGCTACTGATCTGTGTGCTGCTCGAGTGGAACGCTTTCAGATCATCGGGGATGTGGTGACCACCGTCTGCTTCCCCTCCTAAAAGGAGGATTCTAATCTTTAAAAGAGGCCACCGTCGCTTGACTCATTTCACACCGGCCCCTGTGGCTTGTTGTCGTCACAGGAGCCTCAGCTAGATGCTTGCGTTTCCTGTCTCTGAGGCTTTTGTGGCGTTCTGTGTTCTAACAACCAAATACGTCATCGCACCGAGGTGTTAATCGCCTCTTCGTGCTCACCAGGTTTGATTAAAGCGTTTTTAATTGTTTGTGTAATGGATTCTTTTACTGAGTTGTTCCCCCTGGGGACTTTTATTTTACTGTAATTTCCAAAAGCTGCTCATCATGCTTCATCGTAAAAAAACTGGAGTAAAAACCGATTACACGAAACCCACATCAGATACTGGGAACGGTGAGGAAAAAGCAAAGGCAGTAAAGGGTGTGTGCATGTTTGGAGACACGCTCCACACACAGAAGAGCTGAACTAAAACAGCAGCATGTACTCTTAAACCCGGGTCAACAACAAAGGGCTCACTTTCCTGCCCCCCCCGTGCCCCCACATTTCCAAGCAGACACACATAACTACCCTTATTCCCCGTCCTCAACCTCCCCATTTCCCAGTAGCCCCCAGGAGAACTAACCCACCACCCCTATCCTCCCCCCTCCCTCTCCCATGACTCACCTCTTGGGCTTGCATCAGTCAGCAGAAAGCTTTGGTCGGGCCTGCTGCATGTCCCCCGCGCACACACACACACACACCCGCACCCCACCCCCTCGTGTTCTTTGATGGGCTCATAAATTCAGGAGTGTTTAACTCTTTTGGACATCATAATCCCTCTTCCAGTAAAGGCCCTTTCTGTCTTTCTTTTACTGGCGAGAGGAAAAAAACAACAGGTTGTTATCACCATCATTATTCACTTGTTTGACTTCTGGTAACACAGGCCTCCTCGGTTAAGATTACCTCTTCTGTTATTACTGCTTCTCAGCAGCAGCAGAAATGTTTTGTTTTTTAAAGATTGGCTACAGATTTGTCATCACTGGTTTTTATTTTTCTTGCTCTGCAGTTTTACTAGCTTCGGATTGTGAATCGAGGCCGTATTCTAGGCTGCAGTTCTTCGATATCAACGCAGTGAGTCACTTGCGGTTTCGCACTATTTTAGCTAGGCTACTGTTCAGCTGGGCGCCGCGGGTGGCATGACCCAACCCTGATAGAAACTAATACAAATCCACCTTTTCCGCCATCTACCATTCCTGTTTGGGTGAATTTCGTCACTTGGTTTGGAGGATTTCTCTTTGATTGATGCCGCCTGGTTAATGATGTGCCAGTATGGCCGCTAAGTGATTTAGCCTGCCCCTGACTGTGGCTGTTTCATCATCTGCTCCTCCTGCAGCTGTCTGAATAACACATCTGACATGGCACGAGCAATTATGAGCTGAGTCAAGGTCATGAATCTTGATGAATAACAAAGTAAATCTACTGCGGGTCTCCCCCATTCCTCCCCCTTCATCCATTTGTCTCCTTTTTGTCTCAAATTGAGTGCAGGCTTCCCTCGCTGAGATCACAGCCTTGTTTTTTTTGTGTGTGTGGACAGTTAGATGAGGCTGTATCACACACACACTCACACACAATCACAGCCATTGCCTTTGAGCCCCAGCAGGACTTGGGTGGCCTTGGTTTCCACTGCTCCGGGAGGTCCACCGTGTAGGGCGAAAGGTAGACAGTGCTTTCTAAACCAGACATTACAGCTGCACGGTGGGTCCGGACAGTCAAATTATTCCCAGTCTCTCCTGTGGCATGCAGGAATCAGTTGCATGATTCCTTCCTGGAAGCTGAAGGTAAGGGAATACCTCGTGAGTGTTGCATTCCTGAACCGTGCGCACCGTAGGTCAGCATGACACAGTGAGAAAAAGTGCCACATCACGGTGTTTTAATGGACTGCACATGCTGCTGCAGCAGCTGCCATTCAGCAACCCAGATGTTGATCCAGTCCTCTGCCAGTGCAGTTCTGTCGATCAGGGTTCCACACAAAAGGGTGAAAGAGGACGAAGACAAAGCACTGCAGATGGATCAAAGATATGAAAGCCCTAATTAGTCCAATTAAATTTGGTTTTGATCTCTGAGTCTTCCTCCCTCGTCGCTTCAGAGGATTCGTCCCCGGCTGTTCGCGAGTCTTACCAGAAGCTTCCGGACGTGGAAGCCACTGTGAGTCATTGCTGCCCCTCAGTTGGTCTTTGCTCTCCCCTGGGTGCCTTTCATTGACAAAGGCTGGAGGCTTCAGGAGGTAAAACGCACATGGGAGTCAGGATGGCAGGAGGCCTCTGGCTGAGAAATACAGTCACAGGTTCTGGAGGCTCCAAAGGTTCAGTGGGCGAAGCAGACTAACATGACAGACGTGCAGATCTGCATTTTCTATGGGTTCTTTTTTTTTATTGTTTTGTTTTCGTCTGTCTTTGGTGCCTGGCGCTCATTGCTGTGGTGTTTCTGCAGTGCACTTTACAAAGATCACTTGTCAATCAAAGCGTGTGGGCGCTGCCGTTGTCTTTGTCCTTGGATTTTCTGTTGACGGACTTCTGAGTTTCTGTATGCGCTCCTTTGTTTGTCTGTGCAGCCATCGAGGTTACTGCGGCTGGTTTTAACTGTTCAGTTCTCTTTCTACTTATTCTAAGCTCACGCCACTAAAGCTGTTGTCACAAGCTTAACCCATGAACATTACGCCCCTTATAGAGGGGTAGGGCTGAGGACAGGGGGTCTTTAGGGGGAGATGGCAGGTCAGCAGTAGATGATACATAGCATTGATATACACCATATGAGAGCTGGGAACCTGAAGATTATCTAACATGCAGCTCGGGACTGTGTATAACACATCTGTTATAAAAAAAATTGAAAAAAAATAATTCTTATCATTTCTTAAAAGGTTAGAACATGATGACTGGATCATCTGAAGGCCAGTTATGTTGTTGCAGCAGCTTTTGGTTTGATAGAATTTTTTTTTTAACTCTTGATAATTAATAAAGAAATAGTAAAATCCCTGCAAAGTGCTTCATTAGGACACAGAGGCCTTTATTAAAATCCAAAATGTGATTTTGTTTCAAAAACTTTTTGCATTTAGGAGATTACTGCAAGAAGTATTTTTCTTTTATGATGAGATGGCAAGCACTTCTGTTCTGTCAACTGCTGAGAAACCAACTTATTGTCAATATACCCAAGAAAGCTATATTCCTTGCTCTAGGTCTCTAATTTGTGCTTGTAAAGTTTCATGAGGCTGTGATTATCCCAGAGGTCACAGCAGCTCATTTTATCCATTGAGGTCAAATTTTTAAAAATGCTCTGACTACAATGAAATGGCTCCTATTGGGTCACACTTACATGAATGCAATTGAGCATGTTGGATCAACAGGAGTTCAGATTTCCTGTTATATGTTAAGAGATAACGTAATGCTTCAAGTGTGTAGAAATACTGAAATTCAGTTGGTGAAAATGACATAAAAACTGCCTGTTTTTCCCTTTCTTTTTTAATGAAAATCTTGACTCTCATTGGTCTGTTTCTAGCTTTGTTACATTCAGATCTGCTTTAGGTTTGTCACTGTTGTGGTTTATCAACCCATGATGACTCATTGTAATGTAATTATACTCCTAAATGAGACAAATATGCTTTTGATCGATTTAATTGACCTGAATTAAAACTATAAAAGTCCCAGCAAATTCTTGGAAGCAGTTAAATGGACACAAAGTAGCAAAATGTCCTGCCTCTCTGGTGGCATCGTGCTTCTATCACAGTGTCACGCTGCAAACTTCCCAAACCGCACTCAGTTAATTTGGTGAGCTTTTCGCAGACGCATCTGCCATCCTAATTTCTAACTTCAGCCTGAGTGCCAGAGGAGGACAGGCGGAGAAACGGCGCCGAGGTCAAGACGCGGTGGACGGAGTCGACCAGTAAGAGCATCACAGCTCATCCGCAGCAAGCGCTTGTGTCACTTGATTGACAGGCCTCCAGATCTAACCTTCACCAAACTGTGTCGAGGGCAGCGGTGGCGGGGCTGAAGGGGGTAGCGCTTGTCAGCCTCGTTGAGCTTCAGTCACTAGATCCGTTAGCGTCACATGCCAATCTCAGCGGAGAAGACGTTAGTAAGACGGAGAAATGTCGAGTGACCTCAAGTTGAGATTGGAACACTGAACTCTTGTTTCCTCTGGAGTTGTTCACATGCCGATTGGCTCACCAAGAAATGACATAGGAGGTTCAACAGCTGGAGGAAAATTTATTTATTTTCTCCAGAAAAGTAGAAAATGTTATGTCATCGTTGAGTTAGCTTATGCAGCATTTTAGAGTCTGAATCCTGCCCAGTATTTAGTCATTAAATCGTATTAGATCCTAATGGGAAACACTCATTCATGTGCACAAATGACTTTTATCTTCTTTTTTACCTGGCATATTTATGGACAACAGATTTTTAAGTGTATTTGTTTTAATCTTTCAAGATTTCTGGCACTTTTTCAACTAAACTAGACCTGATTTTGTACGTCTCAAAGCAGCTTTTTAAAGTGAGAAATTGACACATTTCTCACCTTCATGGATCTCCTGAAAATAAAACACTAAAGTGTTTCACTGTTAATATTATATTCTATTTTTTTTTTCATTATTTAAAATTTTAACTGTTTGCACAACAACATTTAGCCTTTAATTCCAGTATTAACCTATTTTGTCCCCACCCTGTTGTGGTCTGATGATATACAGATGGTTGTTTGACAGGGATTTGTTGCAGATTAGTTAACAAGTGATTTACAAAAGAAAAAAAAGAAAACCAACATGTAAAAATAATATGGTATCACCAAGACTATAACGACCTTTTATCTTAAATAACCTGGTGTGAATTTAAAAACCAGACCCTTTACTGAACTAACTGCATCGGCCATCAGTTCCCAAGCATCAACCCCCACTCAGGAGCGCATCATCGTTTCAACCGCAACGTGTGAACTGGGATTCAGGCCAGAGCCAAACCAGTGGGACTGCTTCACCAAAGCCTTATTTCCAAACCCTGGCGAGTTCTGCGGCCCAGCCCAGCTACCAGACAGGAGACATAAACACACCATGGCTTTAAACATGGAAATCCACCAGGCCTGTGAAATGTTTCAGCTCTGATCTCACTCTTTCCAGCATCTCTCCAGGAGTCACACCAGTGGCGTGCGGCGGGGGTGGGGGTGCAATAATGACCTTTCAAATGTCACATCAGAACACTTTTTTTTTTCTCTCTGTGTTCTTGTATCTATCATCTGGTTGTCTATCATGTCGGCTGAGCCGTGCCCTGCAGCCGCCCGGGCGACTCTGGCCCCTGTTTGGTCCCTCTCTTTTCCTGGTGCCCTCTCTCTGCCGGGTCGGGGTCAGCGTTAAGGTTTTTCGCCCCATGTCACTGAATCATCCCAGCACAAATGGCAACCTCACCCCTGACAAAAGGGTTACTTTGAGGTTGGAGGGCGAGGGGGGGTTACAGAGGTGCTCGGAGGAGAGAGTGCAGTGAACTCTTTTGAGAGCTGCAGTGATGAGTAATGGAGCGGGCTTGTGAGAACCAGCGTCGGGGGGGAATTTGTGGTTAAACATGAGCGTGTCGCCACATACCATTGTGCCTTTTCCCATCAGTGAGCGCTCGCCCCCCCCTCAACACCCTCCCTCGGCGTCACGTTCCAGCCAACCCCCTCCAGGGCGTAGACGGTACATTCCATCTCTATCAATAGATGGGGAGGGAAAATAGACGGTTTATCTGTTTAAACCGATCGCCAAAACCAGAGCTGTTGGCAGTTATGGTGAAGCCACTGACAAGTGATTAAAGCAGCCATGTGCTGCTCAGCTGACTTTGAAAAAAGAAAAAATCTGGAAATCCAGTAGGGATTTTTTTCTGTTTGCCTCTTTGATCCAGTTCCTGAAGTTC
Source organism: Hypoplectrus providencianus (assembly GCA_028566105.1). Classification (NCBI taxonomy): domain Eukaryota; kingdom Metazoa; phylum Chordata; class Actinopteri; order Perciformes; family Serranidae; genus Hypoplectrus; species Hypoplectrus providencianus. The sequence continues at coordinate 18,306,083 of JAOWBC010000248.1, read as the reverse complement.
TAAGGGGAAAATAGAATTTATGGCCAACTTGTTACTTTAGGTCATTATACAAAGTCTATTTCTTTTTCTATTTTGAATGAATTTGAGCATTTGTCTTCTGCTTTTCTAAATATTAAAGGTCATTTCGTAATGATTAAGAGCTTCTTACGTATCATGCAGCTGAGATGATGTGTGTGAATGTGAGTAATGCCTGTAATACAGATGTTTCTCTGAAATGCTGACTGAGACAAACTTTCACACAAGGTAACAATTCAGGAGCTCAGTTAAAATAGTCCCAAACAACTTGAAAAAACCAACAGCTAACAAATGCCATAGCACCCCCTACTGTTGACAGTGTATTGGACTGAACATTTTACTCCCCATCCTTTTATATGTGTACAAACTGTTCAAACGCTTCAAAACACAGCATTTAAAAACAGAAAAGCTTTGGGGTTAGTTATCATGTAACACGGATTCCCTGTTTTTTCTCCTCACACACAGTCAGATGTGCTGAGCCGAGCACAGCTGTAGAATTACACAGAGGGACAGTTTGAACCACAGGTGGAATTTAATAAAGCATTCTTGTAATATTGTTTCTTCCCAGGGTGCTGGAGACAGCTTTATTGGAGCGCTGGCATTTTACATGGCTCATTATCCCACAATGCCTCTGGAGGAGATGGCCCGCAGAGCCAATCAGGTGGCAGGAGTGAGTGTGCAGGCTGTTGGCACGCAGACGTCTTATCCTTGGAAAAAAGAGCTGCCAGCTGAACTGTTCTGAGAGCAGCAGACACCGGGGTTAATGGACCAAGGCTGCAGCACGTCTTATCGACCTGTGAACACTACTGCCGTATGAAATGAGCTGCTTTTCAGAAAACTGATCATGCAAAATATTATAAAGCTCCTGAGACGTGTTAATGATGTCCCAAGCATTATTTTAATATACAGATTGTGATTTTAATTTGACTGTCAATATGCCAGTTATATAGAAAGTGCCTATGTGATGACAAACCTAAAAACAATGTGATTAGTTTAAAGCAGTTTATTAACTGACAAAACTCATAAGACCAATATCGCATTACAGATTAAATACGAGGTGGTAAAATAATGGCTGAATTTTAATCAATGATACTGTAAATCCACAATAAACATCACTTTTACAAGAGTTTTTTGTCTAAAACAAGCAAATAGGAGACTTTCCTCAAGGCTCAGCCAGTGTTCAGATCATGCTGAAGTGGTGCAGTGAGGACATGAGAGGCCTCTTGACGGATCCCAGAAGAAAAAAATCCTCAACAGCAGGTCAGCCAGCCGAACAGAAACGTTCAATCCATGAGAATAAAAAAAAGAGTCACTTTAAACCGAGCAGGTTTATATGTCCATTTAATTTGGTGCCTTGTTAAATTGATCTGATCTTCTTCTTTTCGATGAATAGGACATGCTTGTTCACTGCAAAGACAGAAAGCAGATTTTAAGTTGACATTACAGGGTCTGGATGAGACAAATAATGCAAAGTATACATAGTTTAATAGAGACTGGTAAGTTTTGTACATATTGTGCCCAACAGAAGCTTGAGCTTGCAGCAGTTATAATCTGAATCTTTTTTTTTTGTTAAATGGTAATTTACTTCATTTAGGCAAAAGTACAATAAAATCCAAGACAGACTAAAGCTTAATAAAAGAGTTTTACTGCAGCTATGTCTTCATATCTTACCAAATGGATCATGTTTGCGCATAACCAATTTGTCTTTGAGCCGGTTCCTCTTCATGTTGAAGGAGTAGCCAGTCCCTGCAGCACTCACCAGCTGCACCAGGATGTTCCTGATGGAAACAACATCAGTGAACTTTACAGATCTGCCCATACAAGACATTTGGTATTTATTGTTTATAATTCCAGTGGCTTCCACTTACTTTGATTTTGCCTTGGCCACTGAAAAATGAGAGCAGAGGATATGTATTTCAATACAGTCAGATTAAAACTATTCATGCTTACATAATACTATTATGAATAAAGACAAAATAAGCAGTCTTTATTATTGCTTTTATTATTTCTTCAAATTTGGGTCACTGAACAGTTTGGGAATTTAAAAAAAAATGGGTATGTGTTGACCATAATGTGGTTTCTTGAAAGATTACAGAACAGAAAATACAGTAATCACCAAAATGTCAAAAGTTTTTCTTAAACCAAATCACAGTATGGATCATTTGTGTAACAAATGGCAATGAATCGACCATCATACAGCTTCAAAGGTTAACTTGGGTCAGTTTTTGTTGAATTTTTGAAAAGAATCACTAAACTTCAATTGCTTTTCTTATCCCCGGCTTTCCGTTGATGTACGACACTTATATGGACATTACTGTTGACCTGCTCTCTTCTCCTAAAAATCCACTGTCCCTAAATCCCAATTCAAAGGGAAACTAGCTACCAGCTAACCGCTAACGGCACAACATTAAAAGCTAAAAGTAAAAGCATTTGAATCTCACAGCAATTTACGTTTAAAGCGCAACATAAACAATTAATACGCTTGATAAGAAGCAAAATTATGGTCAATGTCACGTCAGTTAATATTGACGAACATAATGACAGCTAACGCTAGCTTGCTTAGATAATGTTAGCTGGTATCTTAGCTGCGTTTGCGACGGCCCAGCATGCGCGTGTAGGTCACGTTTTTAGAAATAACCATATATATTAAAATACTTACAATTCGCGGCCGTAAGAAACATTTTCTACGCCTTAAAACTCTTGACTATGACAGCAAAACAAAACAGTGCTCGACAGGGTAAGTCACATTGGAAAGTCTGTTCTTCCTGTTTCACAAGCACTTCCGGGTCCTCTTAAAGGTGCAGTTCTGCACAAAGAAAACCCACTGCTGTATGATTTATGTTGAACTAGACACATGTTCTTAAATTACTGAACTGGCATTTGTGTGTAAAGAGATTTAATTTAAATTCCTGTTTAATATGGGTCTGGGTTTACTTCCAGGTAAACCAGAGTTCGTTTTTTGGTCCAAACAAGAGCATTCAAACCAGCCAAACACAAACAGACTATCTGACCAAATGCAGAGTTCATTTCAAGTGGAACAAAAAGCTCAGGTGTGAAAGCACCCTCATCACTTCAGCTTTAATTGTGTTATTTGGTTCAGACTCAGGTCTGTTCTTGCAACAAAATGCAAGGCGAGTTTGGGTTTTGGTTGCAGCTCTTCTGGATTTGGATCCGGTTCAGACAGAAATATTTAATCTGATTTAATGTGTTAAGAATGTTTGGAGACTTTGCAAGTTGTGTGGGTCCATCATAAAAGGTAGGTTGCTTGGGGTCTAAGCATTTAGACTTAAAAAAAGAAGATGTTTTTGTCTTTTACAGCCAGTTGGCTTGTCTCAACATCCGTTTCTGAAGGGTCGAGGAGCATTTCATTCTTCCCTGGCATGTTCTTTTGCAGTAAGACATCGGGAACTGCCAAGAGCATTATATCATCTGCTGAGAATTTATGCCCAGCATGGGGTTGATACAGTTGTGGTAGATGTGGTCATTTTTTTGGTATCTAATAAATTGTCTCAAAGAGGACTTTCAGTTCAAGCAAATATATTTTAGGACTGCTTTCTTCTAAAATAATGGTGCACATTGTTCCATGTGGAGAAGCTATTAATGTTTTCCATGCAATTAAGAGATATCTTAATCTTATCTTCCACTTAATTAATTTCAAAGTAGTCTAAAGATTAAACTAAATAATTCGAGTCATCATGGAAAAATAACACAATGCTACTAGTTGTGCTGGTCACCATGAATCATGGCCTCAAGGAACCTACTCAGATTACATGACTGGGCTGTGGGGAAACAGATACCGTCTGGAATATCCCCGAACATTAATGAAAGCCTTTTTCCCCCTCACAGTACACAGATGAATGGGTTAGGTAACAATAACGTCGTCTTGGAAGTCCCCTTAAGCACAAAGTTGTAACCTTTTAGCCTTTGGTGAGGTGACAGACTGACAGTCGTGCAGTAGCCTCCCTAAGATTAACAAGTATTTTGGTCATTAAGATGTAGGAATGGTTGTTTCTATCAAAGAAAATGCTCAAAAATATGTGAGAATAAATTAAGCATCTAGCTGACTTCTGCGTGAGTACATCATATTGATTTCATATTGGCATAAAATATATGTATTTTATCCATATCTCTACACCTTAAATTTATTTTTTGTTTGGACCTCCACATGTGTTTGCATTTATTAATGATTTCCTTTGTTTTTTTTGTTTTGTTTTTTAACAAAATCTACAGATAAGAACTACACTTTCTCAGCTGCATTTTAATTTGTAGGTTCTGAAAGAAATACAACATTTTTTACCTTATCTCACTTGTTATGAAGCTGATGCACAGAAATAACAATCATTTTGATTGTCTTTAACATGATTACCACATAATATCAGCCTAAAATGTATAACATATGTGCTTTTATAGCCCGAAACTCCTCTTCATGTTCCCCAACCCACCCCCCAGTAAGTGTTTCCCAAATTATTTTCTTGATAATGCCTCAATTGTCTCATTGCTACTGACATGACAAGTCACACATTTGGACCCAGTATTATCATTTACAGGCCCTAATTTACATCAATCATTATCATTTCCCACTAGCCATTTTTTCTTGCTTCATTTTAGTATAGACTGCGTAGCCCTTTCAGTGTTTTATTGATGCATTCTTGAAAAGACAGTTATATCACTACTATATTGCTTCAGCACTTTAATTGTAAGTGAACTCACATAAAAGCACTGAAGGTCGCTCATCTATGGAGCATCCGGTTTATTTTTATGTGTTCCGGCTGTATGTCGTCATTCAGGAAGAGCAATGCTGAAGACAAGTGGAGTAGGAATAATGGCTTATTCTCCTTCACAGCTCCTTTTTATTGAACAACAGTTCCAGTGTGTATGCGACACTGCGGTCCCACTAGTCCACTAGATTAGATGAAAAGAAAAAAGGTAAGTGAACGTGTACTAATGAGCCTAAATGGAGCTGTATTGGTAAACCCAGTGGGGGAAAGCCATGCATTAAAGCGGAAATGAACATGAATGTTATTGGACAGGCCCAGGAGCGCTGTAACCAGGCAGGGAGCAGCTGTCAGGATGTGAGTGGAGGAGCTTGCGTCACTAAGGGATAATTCTGAGAAGGAGGCTGAGACCACTAGCTCCAGCTTCAGCTCTTCTCCTCCTCCACCACCCCACCCACTCAGCACTCTCCACAGCCACTCCGGACGTTAGCTACTCTTTTCTTCTCCCACTTCATCGCACTTGTACTCTTCACTCTTACATGGGCTGTCTTTTCACTTACAGCCTATTATTTCCCAGCTCCCATATTACTCATGAGATCAATTCTGTTTTCGACACAAGCAGCTTAAAATAAGTGAACAGGTATGCTTGTTTGTTTGAGATCTGGCAGTTTGTTATCATAAAAAAGTAAGAGAGTACAAATCAAGCACTTGTGACTCAGTGAGGGGGCTAGGACAGCAACCCCACTCCTTGGTGCCCAAATGTTTTTTAAAAGATGCAGTAAAAGTGGTTATGGTTATTAAAACAAGATAAAGTGCATTACAGAATGCCTTTCTAGCAGAGACAACTTGGTTCCATATGGTCCTCCAGTAAAGAAAATGTGATAAATTGCCTATTCAGTGGAGAAAATGCAGCAAACAAATGGGAGCACTTAAACTGTGTGATAAAGTTTCCTCCAGAGTGTTCTTCTAGTAGAAATAACATGATAAAGTGCACTTTAGTGGACTCTTCTAGTGAAAACAGTGTAATAAGTGCCCTGCAGAGTGTTGTTCTGGTGGAGAAAACTTAATTAAGTATCCAACCAGTGGAGAAAATGTAAAAAAATAAATAAAAAAAAAAAGCCTTCCACAATGCCCTTCAAGTGGAGAAAAAAATGATAAAGCAGTCTCTAGAGTATCTTTCTATTCAAGGATAACATGATAAAGTGGTCTCTAGGGTTCCCTCCAAATAGAGAAAATATGATAAAGTGCCCTATAAAGTACCCTTTCAGTAGAGAAAATGTGATAAAATGAAGTCCAGATTGCCCTCTCAGTAGATATTCCATGATAAACTACACTTCAGTAGCTTAAGCTTGGCCCCCCAGTTGAGAAAACATGATAAAATACCCTCCATAGTATCATTGCATTGGAGAAAACATGATAAAATGCCAACCATAGTGTCCCTCCATTGGGGAAAATGTGGCAAAATGCCCCTCCAACTTCCATCCCAGTAGAAATAACCTGATAAAGTACACTTAAACAAGCCCTTTCAGTGTGAAAGACAGAATAAAATGGTCTCCAGAGTGCCCTTACAGTGTAGACATGTAATAAAGTAACAGACTTCTCCCTGAGGTGCCTTGCCTACTCGTTCACACCCTGCTTTCCTTGTTCACTTATACTTGTTCTTATTTATTTATTTATTTATTTATTTTTTACTTGTACTTATACTTGTTCAATCATATATGTCTGTACATTGACAGACTGCCATACTGCCCTATTAATTGTTTGCTTGGGGGAAAACAGACAAAATCAATTTTTCGTTTTGCTTTCTTCTGTCTGGAGGTCAGAAGAAGCCAAAATAAACAATCTGATTATCTTCAGGCAAAAATGAATATTTAGTTGACGATTACATTTTATATGCATTAGAGCAGTATGGGGGATGATCAATATTTGAAACAGCTGGCTTACTGTCCAGGAGTTCTGCTCCAAAAATAATTCCATATGTTTTTAACCTGTGACATTCCCCCAGGGTTGCTTCTATGGAGGAGAAAAATTTAACTAATATCATATTATTTTGTTCTGCAGAGTAAAAAATTGAATTATCTATCTGTCCGTCCATCCGTCTCTTTATCCATCCATCCATCCATCCAACGATCCATCCATCCATCCATCCATCCATCCATCCATCCATCCATCCATCCATCCATCCAACGATCCATCGATCCAACGATCCATCCATCCATCCATCCATCCATCCATCCATCCATCCATCCATCCATCCATTTAAAAATATTAATGCTTGTGTGCCATGTAGTCAATGCTAGAGACTCACTGCTGCAGTTAATTAATTGATGTTTAATTGAATTAGTTCCCTGACTGGCTGCATGTTTCCTGATTTTCCATTTTCACTGACTGATTATATTCATGAGGCCAGCTCCGTAGCACACCTGCTGAAACACGGACTGACACAAAAACACAGACCACTTCCTCCAAACAACCCTCAACTCGCGCATTATTAACTGTCACAACAACGGTTTGCTGTTCTTTTGACCTAACAGCCCGATCGCAGTGGGTGACACGATGACTCACAGACGGAGTCAGAGGCACCAAACACCACACGCTGGTTCACAACTCCCCGGCTTGCGTCAGCACGATGCCTATTAACTATATTAAAGAAAAGAATAAATAACAAAAGGTGATATCATGGAGTGTTTTTATCCCTTCCATTCAGCACGTCCACATCTTTACCCTCCAAATAATCTTAGGAAGGGTAGCCCTGTGTATGAACAATAATGGAGTTTTCTTCATCTGATATATAGAAAGTAGAGACATTGTTATTAGTGCATACAGTGGGTGCAGATAACGGAGAAATCTAGCTGTTTGAGCGGTCTGTTTAAAGGCTAAGCTATGCTAACCCACAGCTACCTGCAGCTTCATATTTAGCATGTAGTTGTGAGAGTGGTATGAAATAAATGAAATCATGTTACTCTTAGAAAAGAAGCAAATCAGGGTTGAATTATTTACCATGTGTCTCCTTACTAAATCTGACCATATTTGGTAAAGAAGAAAAGTTTAGCATGCTACTTACAAAGCCTTTTTGTGAGTTTAATATTCCAAAACTGATGTTCAAAATTGAATACCTTCATTGCTAGCTAGTACACTGGCATTTGTGTTAGAGGGCAGTAGCCACAGTTGATTATAATTACACATTTAATGCTGAGGAAGCCAGTCTGTTTCATGATACTGAAATCAAGCTAAACTGTAGGTGGTTTATTTTGTGTACTTTCAGAACGTTTCATTATGCTTTTTACGCCCACATCTTTACTTACATTGCAGGACTGAACCAAAAGACATCCTCACTTTGCCACAAAAGCACCATGGGTACTGTCAGCGTGTCCTTACATTCAGTCCTCACAGTCTCTAATTCATTATCAGTGAGGCTGTTCCAGAAAATGCTGCTTGATCCCACCACACACTGGTCCCCGCTCTTTCTGGAGATTTTAAAGGAACTTGTTTCTGTATGTATATTTTAATCCAGCTGTCCAAGATCATCAGGAATTCTCTCCTGGGGTGGATTTTTTGCTTTCACTGTGACCCAGATTTGACTGTTCATGTTCTGCTGGCAATAAGGAGATCTAATCTCCAGTGTTCACGACGCCAAAAATCTAATTTTTGTTTTGTTCCTGTGTAAATCCAGTAAGCAGCATTTGCATTTGAACGTGCTGCGTTAACAATATACACTGTGCCATTTCTAAGATGGTTTTATGATCATCATTTGCAACCAGAATCTTATGCAATGCTGGTTTGAAGTCATAGGTAGAAGATGGTACAGACAAGAAGAATAATAGCAGAATGGTCTGAATTTTAAATGTCTTTCCACTTGCGTAAATGGGAATGATTGTGCCAGCTATGATGTCACCCACTGATGTGCATCAGGTCACTATGGTTACACCAATCTTGTGATCGTGAAGCCAACAGACTGGATTTCCACAAAGGCAACAGGTCTGTGAGTTTATGGTCCCAGAAGTTTAAATATTCACATTGCTTGGATGTTTCTCTTCAGGATATTGTAAAAACCTTTTAACCTTTTCTTGAAGTGTGGGATAAAATTTCCTGTTCACACCAAAACTGTCACTTCCTGCTTCTCTAAATTCAGCACAGTCCTATATATAGAGCCGCTTGATGAGTCTACAATAGCCTGCTTCTTTACATAGTCATACTGATGACCACAGCGTTGTTAGGAGTAATGTTATAAAACAGGCAGCCAGTGTGTCCTCCTCCCATCTGTTCTCTCTCCTCTGTCTCTATTTCTCTGTGTTCCATGACGCAAAGCCTGAGTGGGAGTGGACAAACCTTCTGCTCCCTGAGAGGACTGAGTGGGCCGCCGCCATCCGCTCTGCGCGCACCAGAGATGGAGGCAGGGATGGAAGTATATGGTAGGGGGGGAAAGGAGACACTGGAAAGACAGTGAGTGGAAACCGGAGAGAAGGGGACAATGATTGATACAGAAATAGTGGGGACGAATGGGGTATAGGAAAGGAGAGAGTGAGTGATAGTACAGATAGTAGGATGGGTTTATTGGAAGGAGACGTGGATGAGTGAGAAAATGCAGAGAGAAAGAGAGAAGGGGGTGGGGAGGCGGAGATGAGGGGCTGAGGAGCTAATAATGGGGAGATAAGGACAGAAGAGCGGAAGCAGGCGGAAGACAGACAAACGTGGAAAGGACCAGTTGAAAAAATAAATAATAGGAATTAGAATGATAGGTCTGTCTTTCTGGGAAATGATTCGAAGAACAATTTTTTTTCTTTTCAAATCAACCCTCTAAGAATCAAACTGGTGCCAAGACTGAAGTATCCAGTCAATGGTTTCATTAGCATGCACATCATAACACAATGCAAAACAGTTTCATTCATTCATTATTAAAGCAGTTAGTTCAATGGAGAATGGAGGCTCTTTTCTTTCACCGAGTCCTTATTTCATACAATTTAACTACTATATATATGACTTTAAATTTTATTATGTAGCCTACTCGATGTAGTTTATGCTCTTGTACTTTAATTTTACAACTTTTTAGTCCCTCTTCAGATAGATAATGTAAAACCTATATTTTCTGAGTGAGGCATCACCGCTATGCTAATGCAACATATTTAAAAAAAAAAAGAAAAAGAAAAAAATAAGCTGAATGTATGTGTGGACTACACCTAAGTCAAATGGCCACTCTCCTTTTTGCTCCGTTTTGGTCTCAACCCCCAAAAGAGAAAAAGAAGAAAAAACCTTTAATTGAGCATTGAGATTGTCTTCTGTCTGTCATTAGCATCAAATCTGCTATTGTTTTAACAAAGCTGCCCTTCAGGATAAGGCGTAAATGAATAAATGAAAAAAAAAAAAAAGTACATTTAGCAGGTTGTAAAACTAACAACAACAACAACAAAAACAAGTTAAAAGTTGCTTCAAGACAAGTAGATATGGTAATAATTTGTTGGTTTTGTGCCTATAAACAATACTTTTTTTTTTTTTTTAACACAATTCATCCATATCTGGTAAAACAACCAAAGCTAGTAATTATTTACTTTATTCAATAATTGCTAAGTAAACGGCTGATTTGAGTATTTCATTAACTGCACCTTTTTGACCAGTACAGTACACTTGTGGGTGACCACTACAGATTGCATCAGCGCTGACGGAGCTGATCTCTTCCTACATGTTGTAACTATAGCACCTCACTCCCACCTGTACACTGAACTGCAATTGATCCCAGCTAGCTGGAACAGAAGCACAAGAGGCGTGGTGAGGAGGCAACATGATGCAAAACAATCCTATTCAGTCATTTCCTTTTTTTTTTTTTTTTCTACTTGAGGAAAAGTCTTATGATAGCGGTCACACGGTCCAAGCACACCAGGCACCAGTAGATTATTCCAGTGTCAGGTCAAGTAAAGTCACAGACCAGCGGGGGGGAAATATTCAGATCCCTTATTATAGTAGAAGTAGTAATGCCACACTGTGAAATTACTCCACAACAAGTTCAAAACCGGCATTAAAAACCTACTAAAATGTATTAAAGCATCAAAATGTACTTAAAGTATTAAAAGCAAAACTATTCATTTTGCATTAAGTGTATATAAATATACCCAAATGCCCAAAACTTTATTAGATTATTATAACAGATTTTTTTTTTTTTTTAATCTATCTACTAATATCATGCAGTTTAAAGATAATCCATACTTATTTACTTATATCAAGAGGTTGTGAGCCATGTAGTCAATGCAAGATATTGCTGAAGTTGTTAAATTAAATGATGTTTACTTCACCAACAATTCCATCCATCCATCCATCCATCCATCCATCCATCCATCCATCCATCCAT
>JAOWBC010000248.1:18262956-18273600 GCA_028566105.1 Hypoplectrus providencianus | reverse complement strand
CAATAATACAATGATGTATTACTAATACTACTAACCGGCTACCCTACACACACACACACACACACACACACACACACGGCCACACAAATGTGCACGCTTGCACGAGCAAACAAAGTCTTCCCTTTCCATCGCCGGACGCGCGCCACCACGGTGGTCTGGCTGGAGAGGGATGAAGGAGAGGGAGGCACGGACGGCAGATGTCCGCCCTCGTTTCTCACAAAGGCTGGCAAGCGAGGGGAAACGATGAAGGGGTGGAGGCAGAAGGAGAGGATTAAATACACAACAGAAAAACGACAGCCACTAATGAGTCATGGAGAAGCTGGTCCACTAATCATTAAAATCCAATAGACTTGTTGGCCCACACCATGGATGGGAAAGGGTGTGTGTCTATGTTTGTGTGTGTGTGTGTGTGTGTTTTACAGAGATAGAAACTGCAGGTTCCAGGGGTCCATATGTCCATGAGGTTTTTAGAGGGAAAGAACAGATGATGAGAGACAGCGGGCAGCAATGAGAGGGGTGAATAGAAAAAAAGAGGAAGAGTGTGTGTGTGTTTGTGTGTGTGTGTGTGTGTGTGTGGGGCTGGGGTACGCGTCTATCATCCTGCCTGTCGTTTTATGTCTGCGTGTGTGCATCCTCCTGTCTGTGAGTTTGTTGCTGTATCAGTGTGTGTCTGTATGTGTGAGAGTGTGTGCACACTCAGTCAAGTGGAATGGGAGGTGCAGCAGGGAATACAATAGGGGGCCTACAGAGGTAGCTAGCAGACACAGCTCCAGTCTCCCATTTTAACCCTTTAGCTGAACTACTCCCAGTCACAAAGTCTGACTCTGCTTCTACACCATCACCGAGTCATTTCTTTCACATATGCAGTTCTGGAGTTTAAGCCTCACAAAGAAAGAGATATTTATTTCTGTGTTATATGTTAGAGGAGTAGTAGGATGGGTGTCAAACAAACAAATAAACATTTTGAGTTTTCTTTTTTACTGAAACCTCACAAGTGTATTGTTATATATGAACACTGCTGAGGTCAATACTCATAAAAGTAATGCGTTATTTCATAAAGGCAGCAGTCTTGTTTCCATTAATAAATTTTGATGCACATTTTGCGATAAACAGGAGATGTAAACGCTTTTTCCAAATAAGATCGAATGTAGCGAAAAAAAAACAATTCACATGACTGATCAGATATTTCTACTTTGCAGGAAAATGCTTTCTTCTTTTTATTTTATTAGCATTTAATTTGCAGCCTCTTTTTTTTTGTTTGTTTTTTTCTCTCTTGTGTTTACAGATTAGCAAACAACTATACATTACACTGCCATCTTCTGACCAAAATATATTACTGCACCTTTGTTTATTTGCATGCCCTAATTGGCATTTCCTTAATTGCGACATTTCAAAATTCTGCTACAGATTGTCATAAACACGGCTGAATATTTGCCTCCCATTTGACTCTGTTGTGTCCAGGCAAAAAGGGCAAATAAAATATATGCTTGTAGTTGTGTTGCATGGTCTTCAATGATGGAAAAGTTTTCCTTTAAATTCTAAGTGTGTCCACATATCAAACAAAATCCCTCGAGTCACACACTTGATAAACCTTGGCTTTCTGGGAGACTTAACCACTTTATCTGATGTGTTATCATGGAAGCACTGCTTTGCCGACAACCTGTTCCTCCTTTGTCAACACAACACTTCCATGGCAGAAGAGCCTCTCTGCAGTGTGTTTAGTTACACAACGTATGCAATGCCAGTCACAATATAACTGTTTAGTGTTGAAACAATGTCAAAGTCCAATTGTGGCTCTCTAATTCTTTAGACACGACTGATCCAGGACAGACTAAGGCCTGTTTTTGTCATGCAAGACAACTAGCATCAGCTTTAGCCTTAGTCATACATTAGTTTATCTCATGATTTTCTTACAGGCAGGGTTAAAGGGTCAGCAGCTTGTTTCCTTTTAGTCTCTGATAATCCCTCATGCATGCTAATCCATGTCCAGTTGCTCAGATGTGGCACAGCCATTGTTTGTTAGCCTGGTGAAAGAACAATAGTTTACATGGCAGATGCTGGACTTTTGACAAATATGTCAGACCACAAAATGTAATAAAACATACCCACATGGCAATAGCAGTATTTTTACATGCTTCCAGCCATTTCGCAAGCATTACACAAGTTTTTAAAATACAAACTAAACCACCACTAGTTTCTTTGTATTTTGTTACAGTATGTGTCAGCTGGCTGACACTTAAAAGGTCATAAGCTTAAAATTTGCACAAATGCCGGAGAGCTGATAATTATAGATTAATAGCTTGGCAACTTTGTTAATTTATCGGACTGAATAATTCTGTTGCAGTCAAAATGGTGGATGTGTAGGATGAAAAGAGAAAAAGACAATAAACTGCCATGATCTTTTTGATATTGAGTGAGATAATGTAGACTCATTGAGGGTTTGTCGTAAATTAGCTAAAAGATAAAAATTAATTATTGTCATTTCAAATTGATTTAAATCATAATTTTTATTGTTAAACAAAACACAGTCGTATCAACACAGGATAGTAAAAATCGAACTTTGTCAATCATATACAAAGAACAGATTTCCGTTTTTTATTCTTGTTCAAGCAGCGTGCACCCACATGGACTGGAGTCCCATTGATAGAAAAAGATAAGAGCTGGCAGGAGGTGAACATAAGGGCAAGTGCACACCAGCTTTCTCCCACATCACAACAGCAGGAGTCTTGTGTTTCCATTCTTTCCTGTGCTCCCTTCCCCCTTAGAAGCTACCTCCCTGACTCAAGACAATTCGATGATTGTGTGGTCCCTCCACCCCCACTGTTTTTTTGAGAATAGTGGAGCTGCGTGGACATGGAGGGGAGTGGGAGACAGGATATTGCATAAGCGTCATTGACCGACTGTTTGGTTTAGTGAGGCAGCTGGATTTGCCTCACTTCCCTGATAATCCAGATTTAGTGTTAATTGACTGCTGGTATACACTTCTTGTCACGTCAGATCTCACTGTTATAAAAGTTTAAAATGGAAAAATTCTGCATTTAAATTAAACATGGGTTATATATTTGGTTGAGTTGTGTACTTATGCTTTCCCAAATGTTTCCATAAATGTTCAAAGCCTGAGAAATGTGTAATTTTATATGAGGAAATGCTGCGTATCATGTGGTCATTGTCTCCATGCACATAAATCAGCAGTGTGGTTTTCTGCCAAAAGTCGTCATAAAATCAAGTTTTTTACCCACGGTTTTATGATACAGTTTATAGATCTTTGTTTTTTAGCTGAAAACTTTAAACCAGACGCAATACTTCATCAGAAATCAAATGACATTCTTCAACCCGCCAGCATACCAAACAGCATCACGGAAACAATAACTGGATTTATTATTCTCGGAAAGTTGGAAACCTTTGCAAATAATCTGCTTCCTAAAACATATTGATCTTAAATTAGCAGAAAAACTAGCTTGTTTGCAGCAGCTCATCTATCAGACCCTCTGCCTAAATGCCTAACATCAGAGGCTGCTGATTTTTAAAGTCAAACTGCTTTATTTAGTGCTTTTACCAGTTTTATTTAGTGTGTCTGTTTAAGAGAAGAAAAGGCCTCTGCAGATCATTCAGCTGTCTGTAAAAAACCTCCAGAAATTATGACATTGCTGCATCTTTTGATCTTGCATCTTTGCTGCATCTTTTCATCTTTTTAGAGACCACTACCAGCAGAACACTACATATTAACACATTTAATGTCAAGATTAATTTAGATGTTAGGATTTATTTATACAATGTTACGTCTTGTACCACTTCAGAATCTTTGTAATGTGAACACGAATAAAGTCTGCAGGTTTTGCACAGTTTTGTTATAGATGCACATGAAAGCTGCTGCAGAAGCTTTTTTTTTTGTTGCTGCTGAGTAATGTATGCTCTTTCATGGTTGTCATTGTTCATTCTTGTTCTCCACAGAAAATGCTGCTGAAAAAGAACTGTGGAGGGAAAACACGGACTATAAAGATTCGGGTGAGTTCATATATTTTTTTCAGCCAAGTTTCCCACAGGAAATAAACAAAACCCACTTGTAGCATTTTGCCGTGATGAATGCAATCAATTTATTGTCATTTAAAAATCCTGTTTTTGATGGCTGTCAAGAAGATAAGTAGATTACTCAAGTGGTATTAATATGAATGTATACACACAGAGATCTGCACACACAGCCTCTCCTTTTATGCAGACCCACAATAGGCAGTCCAGATCAGGGTGTCCGTTACAGCAGTGATAAGGTTGCAAGGTGGCTCGGCCCCCGTGAACAGCCCGGCCTGTCTTGACGCCAGCACCTTGATGTCCATCCAACTGCATACTGGGACAGCATCTGGCAACAGCGTTTGTTCCCATGCCCTGCTAGCAGCAGAGCCATGCCTGAGACGTCTGAAAATCTGATAGCACTGTCAGATCCCTTCTGCAAACAGCACCCAGCTAAACACTGTTTGCTGCACTCATACAGAAGACAAAGAAACACAACGAAAAATGTGCTTTTTTCTTTTTCCAGCTGTGTTTGATCTCTTGATCTCAACAACCTTTAATCGCCGAGCTTTGCACTCGTCCCATTAGTGGTCTTAGAAGTGCACATTTACTCGCCTGAATAGCTTTGTAAACACAAAGGTATTTTCCCAAGATTGCATACCGACTGATCTTCCTGTAAAGTTTTTTTTTTTTTTCCAAACACAAACTCCAGTAATGATCCACCAGCTGAGCACTGCAACTTTGTATGGGTTGGTTTTGTTTGTAGTGGGTAAGGAAGCATGTTGGAGAGTCGGATGGTACAAGCCTGGGCATCTTGGCACGGAGCTGGGTACTCCAGAAGGATGCACAGTGTGGTGAGAAAAGTGACGTTATTATCACGTTGTGTGGGTTAGTGTCAATGGAACCTTACCACACACTTGTTTATGTACACTCACACACACACGCACACACACACCAACTGTAACAGCATCTAGGATGCTCTAATCCCCCATATTGAAGCATGGCAGAGCAGGACAGAAAAGTAAACAGTGATCTTTGCGAGTGTTTGAGGAAGAACAAGTGAGTGTGGTTGAGAGATGGAGCTGAGGAGGAGGAAGAGGAGGTGGAGTGTTGTCGGTTCCCTTGTGGTGTATTTCCAGGGATGAAGTCATTTTCCATTTATAGCCTGGCCGGCTGCTATCTGTTTAGCTCCACTGATACATAGAGATATTGCTCATTATCCTCTGTTCTCTCTGGTGTAGTTGGTAGTGTTGTTTTCCCTGTCAGTGACGTCTGTGGGCACTGGGTACGTTCCAGTTCATAGATTTTTTTTCTTGAAGTGAGTACACAGTGATTCTTTGGATTGATGAGCCATTTGGAGGCTTGTGTTGACTCTTTCTACCTTTTGTGCCACTGCGCACAGTGATCCATCCCATCCCTCTGTCTTCCCTCCTCTGCTGCTTTCTCTCCGTACCTCTCTCTTTGCCTCTTTTATCTGTCAACCCTGGGCTTCCTGGCCAGGATCCAGAAGAGACACTGGATCTGGATGGGGCCCTGGCTTTGAGACTGGATTCAAGCACTCAAGCATGGGAGTTGTTATAGGAGTTGAGGAGGTCGGTGGTAGTGGTTGTGTGTGTGTGTGTGTGTGTGTGTGTGTTTTAAGAGGGGGTTCATGTGGGAGCAGGAGGAAAACACAGCTTTGGCTCAGGCTGCTGCTGCTGCTGGGGCCTTCCCCCTCTAGGGGTTGGAGGTGAATAGGAGAGGGGGGTGATGAGAGCTTCCCAGGCTGCAGCAAGCAAGAGTGATGGCGTCTGATTTCAGCCACTGTAAAGAATGGGCAGAGAGGAAGGCGAAGATTGATTGAGGTGAGGGTAATGGTGCAGGGAGTGGAGGGGAAAACTAAATTGAAGGAAAATGTGCTGCATACCCCTTTGATTTTGATTGAGGTAAACTACATGGCTTGGAAGTGATGTAGAAGCCTTTTTGGCTTAAGCAATACGATAAACAGATGTTTAAGGAATAGTCTGTCAGAAGATGAGTACAGCTCTTATAGCTGGATCTCAAACAGAAAGCTACAGCAAGCAGTGGGCAAGCTTAGCCAAAAATAAGGGAAAAGAAGCATGATCCAAGAGGCAAACTGAGCACTAACTCCTAAACAAAACTATCCACACTGACCCTCCTCAACACAAACATACAAAATCAGGGTTCCCTGAAGAACAGTTGTTGGTTTGTTGTTCAAGCTGACTATACAAAACATGGGTATTTATAATAAAATAGCCAAAAACAGCTTTCAGCTAACCATGGCCTGGCTTATGTAAACCACATTCCACCTAGTGACTCAAAGCAACATTTACAGTACCATACCAACTTTAGGCAGTTATTGTTTTAACAATAACAAAACGTTGCATAATTTTGCTTCAAAATTCGCTTTGACTTAAATGAAAACACAGTTATTGACTGTTTGGCTTGCTTGGATTTCTAGGAAACATTAGCTTGTGAAAGTTTGAGTCCTGACGGTAAAGAAAACAGATCTCAGACTCGCTCTTTTTCCTGTAATGCATAAATGTTATCCAACACTGTTGAACATTCCAACTATTATATCTGTGTTTCCAGCCGAGTAGCCCCACTGAAAATATTTTTAAAAAAACATCTTCTCCCCAGCTGCTTATGTCACCAGTCTTGCAGTACACTTCCAGAAACCCTGCAAAATACAATGGAGTACTTGTATAAACATTGATCACCGGAAACATCAGATGGAGGTTCTATTTTAAACACAAATAAACACTGGATCCGATTCTGTGGCCTCTCATTGGGATCAGGAGAAACAAGCATGTTCAGGACCATTGTGGCAGCCCTACTTATGACAAAAACTATAATAATGATAATAATAATAATATAACTATAACAATCATCTCACACAGAGGCTTTAGTTCAGGGCTCCTCTGACCCCTAATGTCCAAGTAGCTAACTGAGCTTTTCTTTCAACAGGGGCTGTGTGGAAATGTTTCAAAAGTGCAGATTGTGCCTAAATTAATGATCAGCAGGACAGAGTTATAAACAATACCAAATCCCCAGAAAGGCATTTATGTGGACCTCCTCCAGCTCCAGGATCTGCCTTTCTTTCTGCTGCTTTTGATGTCTGAACAAAAGTAGGGCCTTGCAGACTTTTGGGACCTGTACTTTGTTTGACCCCTGTTTGGGCCCTAAACGTCCGTCATGCCGCAGATGCGACCACAGGACGGCTCTGTGGGGATCGCTGGCGTGGACAGAGAGCCGTCCTGATGTACGACTCTCCCCCACAGTCAGACTGCCTCGACCATATGGCGAACATCTTAACACGGTTCACATCTCTCAGGCTTACTGTAACTTGCCCTCGTGCTCTGATGTGTTTTTCCACCTCTCACTTTTTGCCTGTTTATATAAACATTGGTGGATAAAACAGCTCTAAGTGGTGGTGGGAATTGTTGCCGTGTTACTGCGGCTCAGTTGACAGTACTGAATCCCTTAAGATGTTGGCTGAAGTCATAGCAACACCTGAAGCCTCACATGCACCGTGAATGGAGCCTTATTTCATATGTGGTGATGTCACTGGGTACTTTTCCAGCAGCAGTGGGCATCTGAACAGAATCAGGATCTATTAGAGGTGTTTGCTCATGGTTCACAATGGGAATGTACAACTATCCACATAAACACTGAAGTAATCACAGTAATTTCACTGACTCTGTCTCAAGGTCCTAAAGTTTCTTAGTCCACCTTCTCACAAACGTACACCCTCCCACCCCCCTTAAACAGGCCCTGGAGAAAGTGCTGCCTCACTGCCAAATCCAACAAAGTCATTTCCTGTCGTTTCCTGTAGGGAGGAAAATGACCAGGGCTAATTTTAGACGGAGGACTTGTAAAGCTACAAGAAGCCAGGTTCTGCTGGGAGAGAAGGGTGGGGGTGTGGGGGCTCTGCTGGTGGAAAAGCATTTATGTCAATGAACCTGCAGCGTGAAAAAAAAAAAAAAAAAAATCTGTGTGAAAATGTTCTCAGGACATTCAGTCATTTTCTCATCGCTGCTAGTTTGATTTTCAGTCACTCTTTCACACACATGACGCAGCCTCACAGTTGTCCTCTGCATGAACCCATCAGGTTTTGATCAGACGTGATTAAAAAAAATATGATTTAGTAAAATAAATTCAACAGCAATTCTTTTTTTCTGCTGATGAACTATTTATACATTATAAACTAGACTTTAAAACAAATTTGTTGTTAGGTTGTAATTGTAATTCCTGTTTGTTTTGATGTTAATGCTAAATAACAATCCAGTAAAGTTATACCTATGTATTTGTTACATTTTGTTTTGCAGACTTGGGAAAGCGATGTTTAATTCAGGCCTAATGTTGTAATTCTTATATGTAAAATGATCCCATTGTCTTCCACACAGTGAAGTATCTTGGTCTTTTTAAATAAAAATAGTATTTGTTTGGTTCACTGTATAGGCTGATACCCAAAGTCCAGATTCTGGTATCGAGACTGAAATAGTTGCATTAATGCATCACTTATTTCTGCTGCAAACAGAAAAACTAATGTCACTGTTGACATAAAATGATACTTATCATCATTAACAGACCTGCAGGACATTAACTCTGCACTGACCCTAACCACTCCTCTCTCTCTCTTTGTCCCCAGAATCTGACAGGCAGTCGTCCTCCGCCCAGGTACACCTACGATCCCTCCATCTTCGCCTTCCGCTCCTTGAGTACAGTCCCCCCCTGCAGCCCCCTGACCCCGTCGGAGGATCCTCCCTGCTCATAAGGAAATTCATCCACGGCCAGATAATCCCCCCCCCTCTCCCTCCTCTCTTCATTCCCAGACGGCTGCTTTTTTGTGGCTTCTGCAGCGAGACCAAGGAGTGACTGTTATGAAACTGACCGCTGGAAAAGACGTTTGTTTGACGGTCAAACTGTTGCACACTCAGGTAATCCCACCCTGTAACGCTGTCACTTTGATCATTGTTCTCCACATGACAACAGGAACATTTGGAGAATAAAATGGCCTAAACACAACAATTTCTAAGGATACTTCAGGTATTGCAAATGAAAAGATCCTGTGATTGGAGGAAGTATGGTCAAGAAACAAACATGGACTGTGGACCAGAGGTGGTACAAAGGGACAAGGCCAGCCATTATTATAACCTGAATTTATTCTGGGTTGGATCGATATTCAAGGGAAACAATGCATGTAAGACAATCAAACGGTTCCAAGGTTTCTTCCTTTCATGTGATTTCTGGACATTTTCTATATAGTAACCATGGCGAGGTGAGTCATCTGATATTATTCTTGAGCTAGACAGTGGTCACATTTGTGCGTCTGAAAATACTACTTCTTTGGATGTGTTATTGAATATGCAGGTCGTGACGAGCTATAACAAACATGTATGACATGTATGTAGTTGACTAGTCGACCTCTGACCTTTGACAATGTACGTTTCTTAATGGATTTGTCACTTTTAGTCCAGGTCAGAGTTAAGTACTTGTATCCTCTTTCCTTGCATGAATTCCACTGTTTTTGCAGAAAGAGAGGTATGTGAAAATAAGGAAGTATGACAGTAGTTTGCTGCACATTTGGAAAGTGTAACTGGTGCTGTGTTATGCATAGCCTACTTGTAGTGTGCCATTATTTTTCCAATATTGTACCTCATAACTTTCTAGGTAGAAGAGGACCACTGGTGTATCTAAGACACCCCAGTGTTTTCTAAACATCTCTTAATGCCTTGAAATCACATTCCTGTTGTATTGAATGAAACTTGAGGTAGTTCTCGGCTCCTGAGACGAGCCGATCAATTAAACACAATGTCACCACTGTAACTAAGATTTTGCCGAAGTGAATGTAACATTGTGACATGTTTTTGTCCACTGTTGCACAAAATGAATCAATAAATGCCCTGTGGCCTCTTGTTAAGGGTGAGGGTTTTATTTGGATGTACTGTGACAAAAAGAAAACAAACTGACTGATTCATCACCGTCATGGATCTTTCTTCCCAAAGGAATGGTGCTGCCCCTCAAGACTGTTTATGCTGGTGACAGTCAGTACTGACTTTTAGGAGAAAACTTAAAAAATCAATAAAAACTAATATTACAAAACTCAAACACAGAAATGTGACCATAAAAAATGCATTAGTGGCACTAAAATGCAAATAATACTGATTCTGTGTCGTGTTGTTTTCAAGACTAAAATGGATTGTTTCGGATGGGGTAAATTCAGGCAGATTCACACAGTCAGTATGAGGAAAATACATAATTTGGAGAAACCCAAAATACAACATAATGTCCCTTTCAATTTTTCACACATCTGTATGTGAGAAGGTACATTTCAGGGTATTTAACTCTCTTTAAAGACCTGTTTTGACCTACATGTGTTTCGTTATATCACAAGCCTTTTACTGAAGGGACTGTTTAAGCAAAGCCCTGTCAGCTCCACACTCTGGATTTAGAAGCACTGCACTTAATCTGAGCGACAAAGTGCATGGCCTTATGTTTTTCACTGGAACATCATCTTCGGTGTGTGTGTGTGTGTGTGTGTGTGTGTGTGTGTGTGTGAGAGAGAGAGAGAAGGATCTGCCAGGTGGAAGACAGAGGACTCCTCTCATGTGTTTCAGGGCAGGGAAGAATGGTTTC
>JAOWBC010000248.1:18230449-18241799 GCA_028566105.1 Hypoplectrus providencianus | reverse complement strand
AGAGAGAGAAAGTGGTTTATTTTTTGCTTCTTGATCCCTGTTTCCCAAAGCTGGATGTGTTTATATTTTAGAAAATAGGAACCATAGAAATATGCGGAAAAAAGCTGGATTACCTAAAGTCCCCCTCAAGATGTATTTTTAAGTTTGTTAAAATACTCTGCTATTATTAATATTGAGTTAAGCATGGTTTTCCCCCCAAAAAAGAGAAACTTTGTGAATGAGGGAGGAAGAGCAGATGTGCTTCCAGTCGTTTCTTATATTCTGGATCTGGGCTTCACCTCACCCACTCGTGCTGCGTGGTTGTCTGCTTCGGGCTGAAATTATTGGTAATAATTAAAAAATTTTCTCTGAACATTTTGAGGATTTGCATGAGAAACACCAAAATTCAATGAAACTTTTAAAAATGTGAACCAACCTTTTGACAATCACATTTATGTTCTTTTCTGGAAAAAAAGGTTTTGACGTAGCGAACATTTAACTCACATTACTGATCAGTTACATCTGCTCTGCTGATGTTGTTGGAAACTTACCTAATTTCCATTTTCTTGAATGCAAATTTCTCAAAATATTGGGCATAAATTTGTTTTGACTTTAACACAAACATGGATGGAGATGAGCACATGTAGCAGGAAGCTAAGTGAAGTTAGCATCCTGATGGAGGTTTGTTAGCTTCTTAGCTCCTCACTGGCGGTGGCTGTCACCATGTCAGTGGTTATATAACAAACAATAATACGTGCTGCGATGTTACAATACGTTTTAACGCTCTCCACTCTGAGTTTTGGGTTTCTTTTATAGCTTTTGATCGACTTTCAAACCTCACAAGGACTTTTATTGGTGGGGCTATGTTTTTTCTTCTACCACTACTAATATGCCATACTTTTGAATCAAATCTACTTTCCAAAGTGTTAACTCCCTTATGTCCTCCATATGTGTATGTCTGCTTTGCTGCTTCCTGTAAATGCAGTGATATGACTGCAGGAGAGCGTTAATGTGTGCTGAGTCAGAGGAGAGCGCTCAGGGCTACAGAAAGACGATCCAGGCTGCTGCGCCGCAGGTGATTTACCGTCTGTGATCGTAACATTATGGTCCTGGTCTCAAAATAAACAGGCTGGGTTTCCTAACTCCCGGCTAATCCATAAAAAGGGATGAAAGCGGCGGTGAGAGCGGCCACCTGTCACTCAGAGTGGGCCTGCACTTACTTACATATAACTTTAATTAACCAGCCCACAGGTACCATAATGGGAAAAACAAGCTCTTGAAAGTAAAACTTGCTTTGTATCAGACTGTAAACATGTTTATTTCTGATTTAAAGTTTGGTATTTTAACATGGGGGACTATGAGGATTATTTTGCAGAGAGCCTCAAGTGGCCAGCAGAGGAACTGCAGCTCGACTCTTCAGCTCCAGATGGTGCTGCTTGCTGAAACTGCTGCGCTTTCCTTTCCCGTTCTTGTTCTTTAGTTATTGGTATCACACTTATTGCCCAAATGAGAAGCTTTATAATTCTGACAGGACTGCTAGTTTGCTCTTCTGTCTTCCGCAGTTTTAAATCCCATCTGTGTGGCTGCAGAGTTACTGTCGTTGGCATTATGAAGAATGATTTTCTGACTGAAGTTTTGCTTTTAACAGCAGGAGGTTCATTCATTGTGCTGTTGCTGTTCCATCTGGTAGGAAAAAACAATGTTAAAAAATAGTCATGATTCAAAATGTATCAAAGCTTGAGTCAGCGATACGACCCTGATTACAGGATGCGGAGTAAAATGTAAATAACAACAGAATGCATCAATTTCAGAGTGAAAACTGTTTTTTTTTTTTTTTCAGCATTGGAGCCTTTAAACTTTCTCTTTGTATTGTGTTTGATTAACAGTAGGTTACAAAGAATTTAAAAATTACTGCATAGAACGAAAGCAAAGAAATTACTGCATTCTGATTATATTTTTCACGGCATGCCTAGTTTTTTTAAAATCTTTTTTGGACTATTATTCAATGATGCAAACACTGCATATGTTTGACCCTCAGTTTTCTGCAGTAGAGGAATGTGCAATTACTCCTCAAGTTAAAAACACTGCTCAAACACAAGTTAGTATGGTCAAGGTTAGACATTTTAGGAGACTTTAACATGAAAAGCCCACAGGGACTGTAAAACCTGAATGTGTGATGATTCCAAAGTAACTTCCTGTGGCCCTAAAGAGCATTTCTGTGATTTTAATGAAGGCAAGTTAATGCACAGTGGATATTGTAGGTAATATACTGATTAAAAAGTGTACACTGTAAAAATAAAGGGAAAAAAAAATAGTAAAAACACTGACAGCAGGAGTCGCTCATTATAGTTGTTACCGTTATTCAATGGCTAAAGTTAATTTACAAATAATTCTCTAAAAGTAAAAATAAGAAACAGTAAATATCTGTATTTCTGATATCTGTATCTGTTATAATTTCTGAAGAATAAACCTGATTTTCTGTATGTTTGACATTTGAAATGTTAACTTATTTTTTTTCTTTTTAATATTCAAGATTATTAAACAATTGCAAAAAAAAAAAAAATCCATAATGTCCTTCCATATTGATTTGGATATTAAATTAACTGTAATTGATTTTGCACCTAATGAAGAATAACCCTATAAAATATTCCCAAATTTCTGGATTCTTTAAAAAAATATTTTACAGTGTGAACCCTACTGAATGTGTATCATGTCTGCACGTTCAGTTGTGATTCAGAGAAGTTGGATTTGTGACACAAATTGCAGCAATGAGGCGCTCTAATGGTTTTAATGCATCTTAATTGCCTCCATGTGCTGTGTGTCACAGCCACTGCTGCGGCGGCTGCCTGTGTTGATAAATCAGAGCACTGGTATGCACACGTCCCTTTCACCTCACTCACCATCTCACATCTCGCCTGCTCCCCCCCTAGAGAGGCGAGCCGGGCTGTCTGAAACCCTCTGGCCCTGACATGAAGCTAGGCTATTAGCACAACATGGAAAATGCAATAAATCATTTATCATTTCTAATAAAATGCAACACTGCACTTATGTCAGTCTGACATGCTGGAAATGCTGCAGTGGGGGATTTCTTATGGTCCTGTGTACTTCACCCTCAAACCACAGGAAGTGAATAAAAGGGTCACTGGGTCGTCTCACCTTCCTGGAGAGCTGCTGCGTCAAGTCTGACGCGCTGTCATCAGCCGGCGCCGGTTTGTCACGCGGCGGTTGTGAAGCTGTGACACTTTGATGAGTCCTCAGTGTCAGCTTGTTGAGTATATGACACCATCCCATCCCCGTCTGCTATCCGTTGGCACATTCTCCAAAACTGTCAAAACACTTTGGAGATCGTGCAAAACTGAGTGCAAGCAGCAAACAGCCTGACAGGAGGATGCTGGGACGCTTTTTCCCGATGCACGTTAACGCCGCTCAATCGTGATGGATATTTGTCGGCGTTTCCATCCCAAACTGCTGAATTTAGATGTGCAGAGGAATGTCTGGCAGAGACGGGGGTTTGTTTACTTGCTGGAGGTGAAGCTGAAGAGGGGATGAAAAGGTGACCTAACCTTTCTGTAAAATCCTCTTGGAGAACCATTCGAGGTAAACAATCAGGTTTAGTTCCAATCAAAAGGGCAAAAAGCCAGCAGAAGTCAGATACTGTAGACTTGATTTTGAAAATATTTGATATGCCACCTCACCAGTGAGCCTGCGGAGCGACACTCTTCCTCCTCATCCTCCTGCGATTTATTATTCCACTCCCACTCAAACTTAGTCATTAAATTACATTTATTTTTTGAAGCTATAAATTCCAGTCCAACTTCACGGATTCTTTGTAACGTGTGTTATTTTCCTCTTTTCATACTTTTTGACATTTTTTTCCCCCCATTGCTAATTATGATCACACACACATGAATGGAGGTATGAGGCGAGCTCACTCTGAACGCTCGGTGTTTCAGTTCACATTGTCAGCTGTAATGAAATCAGGATTTATTATATGTATGCTGTATTTTGTAGTTCTTTCTCACATCATTATTTCCTGCGGTGCCCTCTTTGTTTTCACTCTTACAGCTCGAGTTTTTCCTCTAATCTCGCTGATTTTCGGTAGACTTTTTCCTGACAGAAATAAGTTGCAACAAATGGTCCAGAGTCTGTCTCGTTAACCTTGCTGTCTTTTGTCTCCTCTCGCAGATGAATCACACTTCCGCACTTTCACTGTTGCTCCATATTGCTGACGTTGAGACAAACTCGTTCATTGTCTGGGACAAGTGCTTTCAGGAAAACTCACTGAATAAATCTTGTCTTCTTTGTTTGGCATCTGCACTATTTTCAAGCAGTGAAACATCAGCGAAGAAGCTCACGTGCTGAGAGGACGGACGATAGCTCGAGAAAAAGTTGGTGTAAAAATTTGCTCTTCTGCCAAGAATTTAATAAAGATGGATGGCACTTTATGTTGAGCAATTAGCTGGAGTATAATGAGGGGTACCAGGATATAAGATGATAACAGAATATCAAATCATTGTTCATCTCATTAGAAACTTAGCTTAGCATAAAGACTGGAAACAACTAAGCTATAGCTTGTTCAACCATAACTAGTTTAGTTTTTGTCAACATGAGATATGTTTCCATTAAAGCCAAAGCAATTTTGAAGCAAAATATTGCGATTTCGCATTAAAGGAAACACATATTAGAGACATTTCCATTAACCGGTTTTAAGCGAATAAATAAAGCTGCAGTAGCATGCATTGGTCAGCAGATGGCAGTCTAATGTATTGCTGTGGGCTAATTGTCAGTAATTCAGAAGAAGAGATTGCACAAGAGATAGTAGAAAAAGAAGAAAAGCTAAAAGACCATATGAGTTGAATATTTACCATGTCAGAACTTATTTTGAATTGTATTGCCATGTCCTATTTAGCCTGGCTTTTTTCCCAAAAAGACAAAAAACAAACTAAAGTGAGTTGGTTGGATGGGAATAAATAAATAATTTATTTAATTGCATATCTCACAAAGACTTTTCAAATGTTACTGGACTGAATAAATCAAGTTGTGATAGTAAAAAGAATAATTTCATGAGGGGTGGATGTTAAAACTTTGACAGTTTTGTCTGAGCCGGAAGCTAGCAGCTAACGGTGCTAACGCTAACTACAAATTGTCCTTAAAAGTGAGGACAGACTCAACCTGAGTGTGGATACTTCACTATATCTTCACAGAGTGGAAATCATTTACTGCTCTATGAATGTCCTGAATGTTGTTTATGGCCTGATTAAAGTGAATATCATGAAGGCCTCCATTGGTTTTCTCCAGCAGCAGCTTTAGCGTAGGCAGCGCTTGCAGGTGTGGTTTTTGGATCTCACTTGTTTTTGAATCTTCATCGTCAGCAGTCTTTACTTTTTATTTTCTTGTTTTGTTCTTGGTCAGTTACGTTCGCTCCACCTACACTCTTTGGCAGCCCAAACACAGATGAGTGATGAAAAACTCTCACTCACTGGCCTGCTTGTGATTCTTGAAGTCTCTTGAATCATAGATAGCAACTTAACGTGACATTTATTTCAATTAAAGTCATCATGAATATTATTTATAATCTTGAAGATTCTTTTTCTTAAGCCTGCTGCAGTACGTGCGGTTTGAAATAACTTTCCGAGCAGTTTCCAGGCTTTTAGGTTTAAGTGGGTCAACGCATCACAGGTTTAAAATGAGTACTGTATATGTGCAGATGGCGATGATAGGTTAGAAAAAGACGGGGAGAGTGAAGCTGACATTTATTATGAATGTTCACTTATCACAGACTCTCAGAAATGATGAGCAGCTGCAGACTAAAATGATCAGCTTTGAACTTTACTGCGGTGCCATTCGGGTCGGTCCGGACCGAAAAGGCCCCAGAGACACTTTTTCTTATCATCTGTGGTTATCTCAGACGTGCTTCTTCATTGCCTGAGTGCCTATTTAACCTAGAAATATTCTTTATGTTATCACAGTAACTCAGTGAGGTCCTGCTGAGCTGAATAAGCAACATGATATTGTGATTCTGTGACCTGCAACTCCGTATATCAGGTGGACAAAGACATGGAAAGTTGCTTGTATGTTGCGTGCAAGAATTAAAGTTCTTTACACAAAACACAATTCATAGTTACTTAAGCTCAATTAACTCCGGTCTTCTCTTTAAAATGCAGCTTATTGAAACCCTGTGTTAGTGAGAAGTTCCTACTTTGTGCTCTTTGGTTTTAAAATTTGTGGCCTTCAAATGCCTTTGCTACACAAATGATTCAATTACTCCTCCTTTTTAAATGTGCGAGCGGAGATAGCGTTTAGCTGCCAGAGAGCGAGGACGGAATGAAATTAACCTCGGCTAACTCCCTGTGCCCTCGACACTTGTATTATGATTTTCTATTAAAACCCTATCTTTCCTATAATGAATTCAGCCCTTCTACGAGAGAAGAGACCGAGCATTTGCACAAACTAATTTTTGTTTGTGTTCAGGTGAACACTCGAATGAGGGACCTGCTGACTGCGCGGCTCTGAATGCCATGAAAGACATATTAAAAAAGAGCTTTTACACCAATCACGCCAGCCAATGACATGGCAATTACTATTAAATTGAAAACCTTTTCTTTTTGAAAAAAGCATAAACAGACTTTGGAAATATTTTTTGGAGGTATGAGTATAGAAAATATATAAAGAAAATTGCATTACTGGGCTCCTTGTGTCAAACAACAACAGTCAACAGTTTGTTCAATCGAATGTAAGCGTGATTTGTGAATTATTAGAAAAACAGTGGAGGCATCGAAGCAGCTGTTCCTATGAAAGGTTGTACAGGGCTGAGGCAACGCGTTCAAAATGAAATATCCTGACCAAACCCTGCCTATCAAAAATCACATTTATATATTTCTATAATAATAATCAAGCAGGCTGAATGCAGAGTACATGCCTCAGTTTCAATCATGTTTCAGTTAAGAGTCCTCGAAAAATTAGATAGCAAGCTAGCAAAATTAAATAGATTTTGTACGTATAAGTTGCATATAATGGATAGATAATGGATAGAAAGTTAAAACAATCAGCTTATACTCCAAGTTACAGTAGAACAAATGCAAACTCAACTAATCCATTTGAAAGTAAAGATAAAAGCATAATAACGGACAGTCCGGCATGTTTTGGAATCACATGTGCAGCCATGAATCTGCCACACTGCACTGAAATCCTGTTGAATAATTCTTTGAAAGGGAAGCATGATGACAGGACACCTGACAAGGCTGTAGGGGATATATATATATATATTTTTTTTTTAAAAAAGGTTGTGCATCATTATTTTAGACAACAGTGTGCCTCCTTTTGAAGCCACAGTTTGGAGAAGGCCCTCAGCTGTTTTAAGGGGAACAATTCTCTTCTGCTTTTTTCCGTTTGGTGTGAAGGAACCTGACCTCGGCTACAAATGAAACCTCCTTGTGAGTCTTTTCAACCAGTGGCCAACATCACTTGTCTGAATGGGAAGAAATCTCACCTGCTAGGGTTTTGGAAAGCGTTCCTGGCAAAGTGGAGGCTGTTGCTGTGCAAAAAAAAATCATGCAAAGCTTTAATTGACTTCACACATGTGGGTGAAATATTCCAGAGTTCTCATATATATATATAATACTGTATCACACATTACATTTATTACCATTAAAGGAGCCTGACATGATGTGGAAGGTGTGATTGCACTCATTAATATAACAAATCTTCAAGCTGTGAACAGAGGGTTGTCCTTTTATTTAAACCTTCATTTATTTTTAAGTATCTATTAAAAAGAAGCTACAGTTCAAGGCTGGATTAGTTTGATTTACTTGCAGAAAGAAGCAGCAACATCAGTGACTCAACTTGGTGCAATTGCATAGAAGTCTATGAGAAAATGACCTAACTTCTCTCTAGATTTATTCGCTAACGAAACCATAAAAGTAATAGGATATGTTCCTGTTCCATGCTTGCCACATACTTTTCATACTGTCACAGCCTTTTTTTTTTTTTTTACTCTAGTTTTGTTTTGCATCGCTTAACTAGAACTAATATACATTGTGGATAATGCTACAACAAAGTAAATGTTTTGAAGTGAAGCAAAAGTGCCTTAAACCTGCAATACCTTAAATGACCAACAGGGGGCGACTCCACTGGCTGCAAAAGAAGCTCAGTTGTATCAAAAATCACCAACTTTTCTTGGAACTTTAACTCATATTTCATTTCTCCCATTGACGTCTATAGACCCAGACAGGTAGCCGTCTCTGGTCTTTCACACCTCTATGATGCGATTTTCTCTTATAAATGTGTAATCTCAAGCCTGATGCCAACACTACGACAACGTCGGGGTATTTTCATACATTGCAGAGCGCCCCTAGAGCCACCAAAGACTGTTATTATTGAAGTTGCCTGACATGATGTGAATATTGTAATTGCACTCATTAGTGTAAGTGATCTTCTCACTGTGAACAGAGGGTCTTCAGAGTATGTAGCTCGAGGTAAAGAGAGAGGAGGTGTCTGTTGCCAGGTGGGTTAATGGTGCTTGGCAACATAATTACCTTGTCTGCAATGAGAGACAGAGAGAAAACAAAACAAAACAATGATCTACTTTAACCATGAAGAATTTCTCGAAAAAGTCTGTGCGGCCCCACAATAGGTATGGACTCTACAAATGAATGGCTGATTAACACTCTGGCTGGAGTTTCTCAGGGATCCTTATAAAGGCCACATTTTATTGCTTTTGTGATCAATTCCTATTCAGATCTGACGATGTTCCTTTGGCCGCGAGGCATCGGGTGGTTGTTTCCATGCAGCTGCTCCGACGAGAAGAAGAACTCGATAAACAAGATCAGATTGCACAGACGGGGGGGAGCTGTTGCTATGGTGACACCGCCCCCACCCCCCACCCCCCTTCACTGTCTCTCCCCAGAATCAGATCCTTCATTCTAGATGCCACCGATGCAGGAGAGTCTGATCCGGCAAGACTTAGGAAGTGACAGACAGACGAGACGTTCGTCACCGTGGGTGATCGGGAGTGGGTGTCACGACCTGATGGCATCTATACTGTACATGCTTGGAGAACTGCGAGGGAGCTGTCATCATAAAAAGCATCTAGTGAGGAGAGAAGTGGAGGAAAACGTCAGCAAAGGTTGTTACAAAAGCACATTTCATGCACCGAGGTAAACGACGAGCAGACAGGAAGAGGTGCCTGAATGCAGCACGGGAGTTGGAGTACACGTGTAGATGTTTGCCTGTCTGTCAGACTCTCACACATTTACAATCCCTCAGTTCTCCGTCTGCGTCCCACCAGCTGCTGTAATTGAGGCTCTTGCACGCTTCCTTTGCATCTCAGCTGCCCTGTGTGTTCATTCTCTTTGAAGCCTGGACAATTTCTGTAGTTATAATAAGCCCAGTGCACACCCACTTCATTATTGTCCGCTTTTTTTTTTTTTTTTTTTAATCATTTTGTTTCCCTCTAACCCCCCCTACTCCTGTCACAAAACTGTCTTTCCATCCTAAACCAGCATTGAGCTTATCAGGGAGGATTTTACATCTATAAATGAGGCATGCACAGTGGCTTCACCAGCGGCTGTCAATATAACTGAACGTCAGTAATTCTGCTGCGCTGGGAAACGCGGACACCCATGGAGACAAGAGGATATGTGTCGCCTTCAATGACAAGTGGAATTATGGGTGTTTTCAGGTGCTTGTAATTTCCCTTTGGTCATAAACACTTCCTGTATTTTCCCTCAAAATGGAAGTCCGCTGCTCTTATCTTGATTTATTGCGAGTGTGTAAGTCATGCTGAGAACGTGAAATACATTTTCGTCAAAATAATCCAAGAAGACATTCCACAAAGTGGTAGGTACAGTAGGTGCCCAGTGGATTATGGGTAATGCTGGATAATCAAAGGCATTTGTACATCAAAACAGGGGCGAGGAGTGTGTTATAGGCTCCATATCCTCCAGTGGAGGCGATTGGAAACATACCTCAGGCTGACTGTCGGCATCTGTCACCTGGATTCCCTGGAAGCAGACATGTGCAACTGCAGCGTTCAGGACTGGAGCGAGCTCCCGCCTGCTCGCTGTAGTTTAGATTGAATGGATGTTAGACCGAGGCCATTTTTACACTGACAACCAACTGTGTAGCGGGGATGGATCATCAGTCAACCCTCCTCCCTCCTACAGGGCACCATCGCTCCCCTTCACTTTCTCCTCTGCTTGCTCTCTTTAAGAGGATGGGATGTGCTCGGGATGCACGAGTGGGGAAGGAAAGAACTGGGAGCCAAAATAAATGCTGATCCTGGTGCCGAATCATCTGCTGGATGGTGGATGGAGGAGACAGAAAAACAGGCACATAAGGTGGAAGAGAAGCGCGGACTGTATCACATTAAATACCCAGGGGAATGTTCTGCTTGCATAAAATCAGCTGGGTAGGAGCAGCAGAATGTGAGGAAGCTGGGGGAGAAGAAGGGCAGCGAGGTGGCGAAAAACAACACATTTTCTTTAGAGTCCTTTGAAATATTATAACTTTAACATCTCCGGTCACAACCTCTTTGTTGCTCTTCACCAGGTGGGACAAAATGAGCTTGTATTTATAGCCAGTGACATTCAGTTACATTGGCTGAACTTCATGTGCAGATTTAGCCATGAGAAAACTATTTCTGTCGATTCATCTTTACTCACACTATCACTACACTATAATTCATTCTCAAATGTCAACATCGTCTCACCCAGAGCCTCTTTCCGGGTTCTTCCAAAGACATGACGGCAATAGTACCCTAAATCTACATTTAGACAGTCTGCTCTTGACTCTTGAACAACGGAAATCAAATTAATTCCAGATATAAAATTGTTTTTCTGTGCCCTGACATTTAACTTGTAAGGAGCAATATTTAATAATACCATACTAATTTTCTGCTATGTATATTAGTGTTTATATCCCATTATGCTGATTATTAGAGGTGTGAAAAAATATTGTTAGAGCAATGTATCGCGATACTTTGACCTCCAATAAACATACATACATACATCATCTAGATTGTTCCTGAGTAAACTATTCCAACTAAACGAATACATCAAGATACACATGAGCTGAAAGTTTGCAATGGCTATAAACTCTCTGCACAGCATAGCAAACTCTCCACTGTATCTATGTTGATCTGTTTATGATCCCCTATCAGATAAACTTATTCTATTTTTATCTATTCTGTGTTCACACTAATGAGCAGGACAGAGTGCTCCATGAGTACCTGGATGATGCATTTTGTAATGATTCAAAAGTAGCGTGTGGAATGCTGCACACTGATTACCTGTTATACACTGTTGCATAGCAGAAGGGGCAGGATGACAAGCCTATTTCAAAGCTGTGAAAATGGTAGACGAGGAAGCTGAAG
>JAOWBC010000248.1:18162668-18199865 GCA_028566105.1 Hypoplectrus providencianus | reverse complement strand
ACTGGTATTATCCTGTTTTATAAGAATGACTGTTGTAATTATGAGGTGATTGTCATTATTATGATTATTTCAGTTACAAATGCAACAGTAAACCTGGTTTTTGAAACTCTTCTTAATCATGCTACTATCTTTTAAACTTTGTAATAAATACAAATCATACACAGTTTCCCCCAAAATAGAACCTCATGTGTCTTTGTTCACCAGCTTAATATAACCCACATTTATAAAGAATGACAAGGTCCACGTACGGAGAGTGGGAACAATGGTGGATGATTCAAACAAACCACAGTAACTTCACCCAGGAGCACAGGGGTCGGACCACTTTCAAAACAATGAAGCTAATCTCCTGCAAAGGTTCAGCTTGATAGTTTGAAAAAAAACAAACAAAAAAAAACCCCACATCATTCTCTGCTTTATTCCCAGTGGCCTCAGACTTTTTCCTTGGTAGGCTGCTTTTGTGTTCTGCTGTAACATTCATTGAGAATGCTTTTTGTTTACACCGTTTGTGATCAATAACAAGATCTAATTAAAGTTTGAATGTCAAATTGCTAAGTGTTGTATTTGTTTACCACTCATAAATATCATTTCTGTGTACAGGGGAAAACTAATGATAATGATTTCCCAATTGTACTATCTAGCTTAATTAAATCTGTTCTTTGGCACCAAGTTACTTACCCTTTTCTTGCTAAAACAAAGAAGAAAAATCAACATTTATTTGTATAGAAATCAATGAGCATACATCTTAATTTATGGGGTGAAACTGACCTGGTTGTTTGATGGGAGGGGTCAAAAAGTTGTGAAAACTCAAAGTATGTAATGCAAAATGTTCAACTACAATACATTTGCTTCCCAGGTTGATCAACATGTTAGAAAGTTGCATGGAGAGAATGTAATGCTGCTTTTTTTGCAGGCAGTAAATATACATATCAATGTATGGAAAAAAAAAAAAAAAGTAAAACCAACCAACCCATTATTAAACCGTTTTCTATATTGCCTTACCAGGACGTTTTTGTCCTCATGCTAGGTCAGTAGTTTTGTAGCATAAATAAACCAAAACTGCACCATTTTTTACTACCATGAATTATACATTAATGTTTAAAATTGTTTACTATATTTAGAAAACTCTCTTTTACTGCAAGCTGCCTCTGACGAACGCTCATATGTGTCAATGGGGGTGAGATTATTGTCATTTTCTGTCATTTTGGTTGGAGATCTTTTGAGGAGCACTTCCCCTAGTGTCAAGAGGCTGATTTATTTTTTAGTAGTTTCACAGCTCCTCTTTGTCTCCAGCATCTTCACCTCACAGAACAACAAAACCACTGAGTCAAAAGAAGCTAAGGAGCCTCAGCGGCGGCGGCGTTGTTGCGAGGTGCGTATGTTTGACACAGAGTGCAGCACTCAACATGAAACAGTCTTCATTAATTACTGAGTGTAACTCTGCATGATTTAATCGCTGGGCTTTCTTTTCACTCCAAAAGAAAAGAGGGTCGGGCTGGCGGTGCAGAGCCACTCCACCCCTCACCAGGACGATGCGGCGCCGTTTAAAGGCCTCACAGAGGAGAAGAGACTGCAGGGGGAAGATAAGACGGTCCTTCAGGCTGTGCCCAAAAAGAAGACAGAAGACGCCGTCCTCCCCCCACTAAGACCCTCAGGCAGCAGGTCAAGTGTTTGTGTGAGTGTAGTGCATGTAAACACAGCAAATTAAAAATGCAACATTCAGCACTGAACGCACCGTGTGCACCAGAAGTGAAAGCGAGCTAAGTGGGTTTCTATTTTCAGCTCTAGATGGTGCCGCTTTAAACAACTTTGCAAATGTGCTGGTGGTGACAGGGACCTGAACTCACCACACACTGTGTCAGGCTTTGAATAAAGTCCACAGGATCAACCGCAGGATGTGTTCAGTGGATGGATTGTGAGACCAGAACCTGGGGCCAGAAACAGCAGCAGGTCCCTCCACCCTCAGAAGAAGGAACTACACCCCCAGAAAGGCTACCTCCTCCCAAGGTTTACCCTGTTCCTGCCCCTTTTCCGGAACCGGCTCTCAGCAAGGCTAACTGGTTCCACAGTGGTCCCAACGCTTTGCTGGTCTTGACCCATGAACCAACATGCTCTGGGCTGGGGTTAGGGTTTCCATGACCAACAAGGCCATCCAAAACATGCCTAATTATTCTATATTATTTGTTTAACTGCAATGTGGTTAAAAGCTACCGATAGGCGGCTAACATTAGCGGACTCGTGTTAGCTTCCAACAAAGTCAGTTAATAAAGTTAAATCTTACGTTCAGCGTTTATAAGAATGTGATCGCTGTCCACAGAATTCAAAACAAGCAGCACGAACATGTTTTACATATTGTGTTTGGATGCCGGTGTAAGTTTCACAGAGCCGGGAGCAACATTTGTAAAGACAGGATGTAGTCTGCTGCTGCATACTCCCTGACAGAGTACTGATGAGGCTCTTCAGCTGGAGGAAACACAAACAGGTTCTGAGACGGTTTGCAAGTTGAACCAACTGCAAACCAGCACCAGCAGAACAAAATAACTATGTGTAAACTCACAGTTCACAGCTCTTATGATCAGTGACAGGACGATAAGAATTCGACTCAGATGCTGAATACAAATGAGGATTGCTCTTTGGGGAAGATGGTGAACTGAAAATTTAAGTACAGGTTGTTCGCCTTAAAGTGAGAAGGAATGGCCAACATTAAATCAGTTTATATGTTGACTATCCAACATTGTTTAGCTCATGCTATATAATAATGTATTGTTTGTGTTTGGTGAATAGTGCTAAATCCCAGTTCCAACATTTGGCAAGAACAAAACAAATGAAATCCCCATATCGTTCAACCTTAATTAGAAACAGTGTCAGGTATAATTTAGTTTTTCATATATTCTCAAACCTGAGTGTTATTGAACAGCTGTCTCCACTAACCTGGTAGGACATGAGCTGAAAAGCTCTTAACCCTGCGGGGCATTCAGAGTGTTACGAAACATAACCAAGAGCAGTGCTCACCACTTGAACTTCAGCTTTCTCTCATCAAACCCCTTAATGCAGCTGTTGCAGACAGGCCGCTTTCAGCAAACATGAGACATAATTTTATGAATATTTCACCATTTTTCCTAGCTTTCAGGATATTTTTTCCCTTGAAAAATGAAATGCAAATCACATAGACAGTGTCTGAACACAAGTACCACTTGATAGAGCTCAAAGGGAAACATATCAACATGTAATCTTTAATTCATCATCACTGTTCAGTCGATCTGTGCAGAGACATTTACACAGCGTGGATAAAATTTGCCGAAACAGGAGCAGATGACAAACCTAATACAAATCCATTGAAACAAGTGCCCACTGACTCATTGTTTAAACATATATGCATGATTGCAGAGATTTATGACATTTACTTTTCACAAGTATGCAGCCTTGGCTTTCCAAGTTTTAATGGGTTTTCATATTCCCACCTGCCAAAACTATTCTGGTGTCTGCATATACATTTAGCCGTGATAGAGGATGAAATAGAAGTAAAATATAGTGCTGTCAGCCTGAGCTCAATGATTCCCAGTACAAGACGCAAACCTGCATTTGTAGCTATAAAGAGAGAATGGCAGAACATTATAGACTGAACTTCCAGGAATTTAAACTTTGACATGCTACCTCTTTTGAAGTACTTATTATCAGAGCTTTTTATGACATTCAAACAGATTGATTATGGTTCAGGCTAAATAATTGTATATGATTTGAACAGGTTGCTTATCTATCGACTTTGTCCACCCAAAAGAGAATATTTAGGGAAGTCTTCGGCATATTCTGAGGAGAGATGCAGCCTGGAGCCCTGGCCTAATGGCGCCAAAGACAAAACATTGAGGAGAAACGGCCTTGGCTGGCACAGCAACGCTCTTATCAGACAAAGCTGGATTCATCTTGAGACAAACACTAAATTCCTCCGTTAACCAAATCAACAGTCAGGTAGAAGATGCAAAACTCTATCACACTCACTCCAGTATCCAAGACCAGTATCGGATCTGAGTTATCTGTGCCTTGATGCATGTGCTAATATTTGTAATTTCTCGAGCCCCTGCATTTGAATAGTCTAAAAAAGAAGAATTCCTTGAAAGAGAATAGGATTTTTGTTCCTGCTTTGGGGCTGTAAATGTATACCAACACAAGGAACAAACCTTCCCCATGCACAGACACACACACAGGGAACATATTTGTGAACAATTAGCCGTCTTCTCTTTCCTTGCTCCAGTTCTAATCATCACAATGAGAAACCATAATGGAACTTGACAGATCATTGGACGCCTCTTTTGATTTTGATTCAAACTAACTCACCATGAATGTACAAAGAGCTGTAGGACTGCCATCAAAGGCAGCGCAGCCAATAATATGCCAGGATTGTGTTGAATCATCCATATTGATACAGTATGAGCATTTCATGCCTGTTGCCGTTGAAAAGGACGGGCTCCTATCTGCTCTCTACAGATTGCTATGACTGTTCTGCTATATGTTTCAGCAGGGGAGATAAGGAACAACTCCCACAGTTGTTCAGCAATTGATATACCGACATATACGAGCCCGGAGTTTAATTTCATATATTATATATCCAAACCAGTTAGTCATTATTTAACTCTATATTGCACATACTTCATATACATTACACATCCAAATCGGTTAGTCATCATTATTTAACCATCAGTCTGAGGAGCTGCCCTGCATACTGATGCAGCAGAGGAAATCATCGACCTGCTGTAGTAATTGTTCAGCCCAGCCACAAGTCAGAGGTGTGATGTCAGCATAAAACGCCATATGGAGTGAGGGAGCCGAAAATGTCCCAAGGCTGCAGAGGTAAATGAGGAAAAATAAGCTAATTAATGCGGTAAATAAAGTCTCAGGTGACAGCAGTTAATGTAATTTTATTATGCTAATAAATTTCGAAGGACTTTCATGCTGTACATGCATATCGGTGATAATGACTCAACGGGATAGATTTACGAATTAGGATGCGAAGGGATATCGGCATCTTCTGCTATTTGCTTTAAGTGCCTCAATAACTTATATTAATTTGTATGGATTTGCTGTGCAGTTTTATTCTAAATAGCAAATTACTGCAATGTGGTGGTATTTCACAAGTTTCATTACAAATAGTGGTGAACCTAAATCAATAATGTGGGCATCAGTGAGCAGATTTATGACTAAAAGACTGTGAACTGAATTTTAAGCAATGTAAGCAGTGTTTTAACCTGCACAGGTTTTTGCTGGATTGGCGATATTTAATGTTATGTATGACACGCTGGAGGGGAGTAATACAAGTTGTGAAGCTGAATTTCAAATACAGGATACCTGGTGTGTTTTCTGTTGCCTCTGTGGAATGTTTGGCAATGGAAAAATAAGTCCAAACAAGAGGGAAAATAAGGTCTCCGAGCTAGAAAGCTTGACATGATTTGTAAGTCTAGCTTAGTCACTTATATTCAAACATTAAAAGACGCATTTGGACCATTGTCTGAGCTCATAATTAGGTCAAGAAATCTGGTCAGATTCCTGGATTTTATATGGTTTTAAGGTAAGACAGCTGACTGGAGTGCTAGCTGATGGTTTTGGATGGGAAATGGATAATCTTATTCCATATTTTTTTAGGAAATGTGTGTGTGTTTTAGGGCCATATCTTCTATTACCACCCTTTAGAAGTCAAGTTTGAAAGATTTTGAACTTTTTATATAGCCAGGACTGTCCACTTTTTTAGTATAGGGTCATCCCAAACAGAAAAACCTGTGTAAGGAAACATTAATTCGTCTAATTTGGAAAGTAGATAATGAAACAAAATTTCACATTTGATTTGAATGTGTTCTTAAAATCAGAAACTTTTTAACAAGCAGCAATCTCTTGGGCTGAAACATGAAGCCGATACTGAACAGTGAAAGGTTGCAGTTCCTCACATGGCCACTTGGTGCGCTAAAAGGGAGTCAATCCCAAACTTTACAGCAAAAATAAACCTGTTTACAGCCTGGAACAAATACATCGTTTAGGTCTCTGTAAGTTCTCTATTCATGACATTTATGGACACATGGCATGACATTTTTTAACTCACTAGTCACTCAGTGCCCACTGTTTTCATCGGTGTTAATGTTGATGAACAGAAGCCTTTTCTTGCCGCATTTTCTGGTTTCCTTCTGCGTGACGATGTCTTCCACATACTGCGTGTCCTTGCACGTGAGTTAGATGAGAGAATATCCAATGGAAGCAGGCTGAGTGACATTCCTCCAATAAAAACACTCATAAATTGTTCAACAAGAGAGATAGTGTCAGACGATGCATCTTAATCATAAAACATTTATAATGTTGTGTGCACATTCATGCACTCATGACATGTTCAGTCTGTGAAAATTGGCACGCTGTATTTATATATATATGAATATGTTGATGAAGCCCAGTTTCCTGTCAATGGCAAACGCATGCACAGAACTTCAATTAACATGAATTAACATAATGGCATTGCCTCGGAAACTGCATAATCCTCTGGACCAGAGTGGCGGCAAAAAAGTAAAATAGAGGAACTTCAGTGATGCAGAAATTGAGACAATACTCTGAGCTGCTGGAGTAAAAAAAAAAAAAAAGAAAAGCAGCAGTGTATTA
The DNA here is from genome assembly GCA_028566105.1 of Hypoplectrus providencianus. Taxonomy (NCBI): domain Eukaryota; kingdom Metazoa; phylum Chordata; class Actinopteri; order Perciformes; family Serranidae; genus Hypoplectrus; species Hypoplectrus providencianus. The sequence goes on along the minus strand of JAOWBC010000248.1, from coordinate 18,193,238 downwards.
TGGCCCCACAAAAGGATGATATATGGAAGGAGATCATGAGGCAGCCATTACATCCTCTCAGAGAGTCGTTGAAGAAAGTTAAAGAAAGTGGTTTGATTTAAAACTGTTCCCCAAATGGTGCATTGCAGCCAGCTGAGAGAACAGAAAGGTCTGAGGCGAGGAACAAGGGTGCGCTCTCCCAAAATGCTGCCTCACTGGGGATGAGTCGCTTTGGCGGTTATCCAGATGAGGACAGTGGCATTTTGCCCAGCGATGAGGCTGTTCAGTCGCTGAGTTCTGCCAGAGGACGGACCTCACTGTGAGCAGGTTAACTTCACATTTATAGATTCTCCTTTTCTTCTTGGTACGTCCCGGAGATTAGAGTTTTACAAAGTTTGGCACTGAAACAGATACTGTTATGTAAAAACATAATGCACAGAAAGTCAAGTTAATCAAATTGTTTCCTATTGTTTTCATGCGGGACTTCGGATGAAAGGCTGAAAGTCCCACGAAAGTGCAACTTTTGTGCTTTATACGGCGCCAAAGTGTCATTCTTGATTAGAATGACACTAGAGGGAGCGGGAGGAGGAACTAAAAACGTCTTTTATGGGTCGGATTGTGCTTCCAAGGAACCACCTATGGGTTTGTTTTTTTTTAGGGGAAAACAATCTGCTTTACAATAAGAAAAATCATTATTGGAGTCATGTCTAAACATTGCATCACTCCTGCCTGATTTATGCTATCAACTGAAGATTGTTGATTCACACTTTGTCAAACCAAATTAGCTGAATATCATTTCATGCCACTCAGCGTTAGAAATAACTGCGATATAATTTAAGCAGAGGGTCTGACTGGATCCTCTCGCTTGATTGGTTACTACCAGCCGGCACAGTTATTTAAAACAGACGGTTAAAGCAGAACTTCCTCGTTGATGGACACCTAAGAGCCAATAATACGATTGTATGAAGATGCATTTTCTTTTGGAGACGGTACATCAAGATAGAGATCTCATATGTAGGTGTAAACAGCTCAATAGGATGACCAAATGGTGCTTTTTTTTAAATCCAATATCAAAGATACAGTGTGACAAGGTCAACTGGAAAGAAAAATCCAACTCTTTTATGAAACAAACTGTGTTTCAGGTTGTTTTTCTATAAGTAGAAAGAAGCTACTGGAGGTATACTGAGTGCTGCTGAAGCCATGTGTGGGGTCACACGTTGTTTACGCGGTGGAGTACATACAGTAGTTTGTAAGCTGCAGGAAGCCGTGATGTGCCTGTGGTTTCTTCCTTTTGTTTTAATGAGGCTACAACAACTGTAAGTTCAAGAACCGTGGGTAGCGGTTGTGAGTGAACAGCCCTTACATTCACCTCAGCGGTGTTTATCCTCGCCTGAAGAGAAGTGAAGTGGTGTCACTCTCACTTCAGCACTCCGACCGTCTAAAGTACTCGGCTATAATTGCCAATAAACAGCACCTTGTGAAATGGACTGAATTCATTTTTCTTGCGCTTTAAAACATTGTCCTCTGGCCTCTCCTTATTCCTCCATCTGTGGAGCATCTGCTCTTGCTTCAGGGTTTTTTTTTCTCATGGATTACAGACCACTTCCTTTAATTCATCTCCCTATTGTAGTATTAAAGTGTAACTGTATGTATGAAGCACCTGGATGTGTCAAAATGCCTTTTTTCCCGTCAGGGAGGGAATATTAAATGGCACGTTTTTAAAATGAGACGAAGAAAAAAAAAACCCAGACTTTCTGACATCTTTGTGAGTCGCAATAATTCAAAATCTAATAACGACAAGCGTGGCTGTGTGGTTTGTGTGTGGCATTCATTATTACTGAGGATAAACATCAGAGCTCGAGGGAATTTGATTTATTTGTCACAATTCCACAGAAATAATAAGAGCTTTTTGAAAGACACAATGTTGCCGCAGTTTGCTATTGTTATGTTAAATGCACTCCCAGGTGTGTCAGAACGTCGAAGAGCTTGTTTGGTTACAGCAAACTGCCGTAAAAGAAAGGAGGAAAAATGTTACAGCAAGGTTTTTAGAGGAAGATAAGAGAGCTCTTATCTCCGTTCTTTCTTTTATTTCTTAGAATTTTATCATCCAATAAGGTGTTAAATGTTATGAGTACTGTAAACTGTGGAACTGTTCTGGTTTTGCTTAATTTTTTAAAATTATTATTAGCTTCTTCGCTAGTCCGAGAAATTGACAAGATCTTGAACACAACGCTTCACAGTAAGGAATGGAGCAGAGTGGTCAAAATACAGCACAGACATCATTATACATTTGTGCTGGTTATGGTTTTAAAAATGGCTGCACTTCCTGTGAATTATGATACAAAATCACTGACCTAAGTTTAGGGCAAAAGTCTTGATAAAAGACAATTTATAAAGAGTACTTATGTCCCGGAAATGGCAGATGTGAAGAGACAAAAACCTTGAGCTACCTAAGTTAGGCAAGTTATGTAAACAACATAAGTTACTTAAAAGTTGTGGTTCATAAAACGTGAGCTACAAAAGGTTTCTAAAATATGTGAGTTTACTTTTGTTTTCACACGGGACACGAGCTCCGTTTCCTGGGTGGAAGTCTGACATTTGTTGGACTCACTCACCTTCATTTCCTCTCGCCCAAACTGGGACTTCTGTCATTTAAACTCTGCATCGCTTTCAATCATTGCTGCTATATCAGCAGGATCACAGGCGTAAATATGAGTCCCAGTTGTTTTCTTGTACAAACAACCTATACTGTCAGTTTTAACGGGAGATCAGTTGTCAACAACAAAGTCAAGCAACTTGAATTGTTGTTATCCGATGTGATAGATGAGCGTGGAGCAGTTTGACCTGTCAGACGTGAAGTTCACGTCGGTCAACTGGACAACTTTGAGATGGAGGAACACACTTTCAAAGTAAATTGTTTGTTTCTTTTCCCTTTTTTAAAGGCGTGGCTTGTAATTAGATCTTAGACTGCATAGCTGTGTAAACTTGATTTTGCTAATAACACAAAGGGTATTAATTAGCCAGACATTCAATAAGTGTTCAACAGTTTGGCTATACAGTATGAAAACCCGCATTATTTCTCCCTCGACTGAGTTATAGTTTCTTGATAAATATATCCATTATTCATTGCAGTTTAAATTGGGGCACAGAAGAAAGCTTTCCCTGTCTTGAAAGCAGGAACAGTGTATTTCCATGTTGCTCTTAACTAACTAGGTGCATTCCCTTAGGTCTTAAAGGAAGACTTTTTGTGTGATAAGAAAAAGTGCAGGGGGAGACGCTTCCTCTGCAAAAGTTGGAATGATAAAGTTTTTTCCGCGGAGAAATAAAGGATTTCATAAATTAGAGCACAGCGAAGCCGCCACGAGCGCATGTACCTTCTGAAACGGCTCACCTGTGGGATAAAGGAGGCGGGAGCAACTTTTTGTTTCCTACATCTCCGACAGAAAGCTTACAATAGCTGCACTAACAAGCAGACTTGTTTACCAGCCCCGAGGAAGGCCTTGTCAGAACACAGGAAGGACAGTTTCTGGTCCCCTAGCTTGGCCTGTGAACGCATGGTCGGCTGCGAGGCGTCTGATGTAGCATATCAAACACAGTGGAGGCCCCGGGGGGGACCGAAACCGGCGTGCTGCCACTTTCGGCACCTGTCCAAATACCTGGCACACACTCAGACAGTTTAGAGGTGCTCCTCATATGCTGGGAGAAGATAACCGGTGCCAAGAAGCAAACTGCAGCGGGGATTGGAAAAAAAAAACAAAAAACGGCAACACGCTGAGTGAAATCCAGCCTTTATCTGCTGCTCGGATAATGTGGGACATCCCCATACATCACAGAGCAGGGCAGGTTTCATCAATTAATCTGATTTTTTTTGCGTCAGAATAGTGAGTTTACATCCGCCGCTCAGCTGATTCCCCACTGGAGCTCTCACACATGTTCAACCCCAAGAGCTCTCAGGCTGATTGAGATCAGCAGTAACCAGGTCAGGATAATGAGGATGTATGCATATGGAAACCAGTTCCACATATATATATATGGGTTTATTTATAAAATTCCTGTAAATAACGTGATATTTGTGCATATTTTTTATTTCTAATATTTTTTGTATGTTGACTTTTCTTCATATTTTCCATTTATGCTGCAGTTTGTGGCTTGAAGTTCTTGTTTGCTTCGTAGCTGCTTATTGTTTTTCTATGTGCATTTTGGAGATTCTCATGATTAAAGCTTGATTGAAATTTTTTTTTTTTTTTTTTTTTTTTTTGCTTATGTTAGGTGTTTTTGGTTATTTTTGTAAAAATACTCAATTGGTGACCACCAAAATAACCACGACTTCTTTTACTGAATTCTGAGCTGATGGCACGTTATTTTCACACATAGAAGCAAGTCAGTGTTAGGAAGTCGTGGTCATTTCACATAATTTTGTGGGATCCAGTTGTGTTTACATCCTGAAAATTTGCCGTACCTTTGTAATCTGACTTCCCTGGTGCGCCCCCTAGTGGAATCCTCTAGTAACAAATATATATGAATAAGGCTTTTCATATCCGAGCTGTAAATGAGTGTCGCATTTAAATTGAAATACAAGAATTTAACAAATTTTATTCCTAATTAGGTTGAATTGAAGAAAAACAATGTTCAAAGCTATTCCCAGCCTCGGTCTAACTTCAGATGTTACAGAAGCAGTTTTGGTGAAGTATTATAGAAACATCAACAATTACCGTCAGATGTTTATTTTGTAAGAAATTAAAAGTAATTAAGTGGAAGATCGCTCGGAGCTTCGTCGCTCTATCTCTGCATCTGTCGATACATTAGCATTGTCTGCATTTTTTGCTAATTGACCTTCTCTTCACACCTGCCTTTAATCAAGCACCAATTAAGGCTGTGATTAGCATCTGGGAGCTAGCCAATTAAATCAGAGGAGATTACAAAGGAAAGGCAAGATTTCTAAGAGGAATGGAGGGTTGTTTCATAGAGAACACACTTTAGGTGTAATTGAACTTGTGAAAGACAGAATTAACTCTTGTTATAAACACATAGAAATAAGACAAATATGTTGTTATAGTGGGTCCACAGGTGTGTGATGAAGGTAATTAGATAAAGGTTATTCAGGCACACAGGGAATGCTGATTAGGCATTAAGGAACCTAAAGGGGACATTATGAAAAACTGATTTTCTATCTTCATTCATGCAGCTTTGGAGCAAAAGAGTGCCACGTTCTTCCCAATCAGAGCAGAACTGACATTTTTGGAGGGTGTACTGAATGTTTCAGTGGGTGAATACAGGTAAGTTGAGGTTACATTAGGTAACCATCACTCATTAGTACTTAGAAGAGAAAATATTATGCATTGTGTTTGGGATTGCATGTTTTTTTCTCCCATTATTTCCCACACACAGGCCATCTGTTGCTTGAGTGCCTGTTAAGCAGCAGCGTGTTTGACTTTATGTTGTTTGTTTGCCACATTACTTTTTAGTGCGGTCGGTAACATTACATTACAAGTAAGTAGGCAATTACAATCATGTTACAATGATTTCTGTCGTCGAACTCCAAGTGCAGCTGTACATTTAAGAGGAATTATCAACAATGGGAAGCTGCTGAAGAGAACACAGACACAGATTTCTCATGCAATACTGAGAAAATGTGCAGTAAGTTGAAAGTTCCACCTTGTGAATTTCACCACAGGATTGTCTGTTGTCTGTCTTAACATAAATGTTGTCGCAAGTGAACATCCATCCAGCAAAACATCCATGAATGTAACATTGACCAACATTCACGTCCAGTTCACTATCATTCAAATAGAGCAAACATTCATTTCCTGTGGGAAGTTTGCAGCAAGGTGGTGTGATGAATTTGATAATAAAAACCAAGCTTATCAGAAAAAAAAATGTGTACACTTAAACAAACATCAGTGTAATAAGAACTAACTTAAATGATAGAAACCATTTTGGGGGTTAGGGTTGCATTTGTATTGTATTTGTAAATGTATTTGATCCCCTTTTATATTTTTTATAAATTTCAATTTTGCCCCTTCCCATTCACTCATTTCTAACGCATATAATACTTTCCTGCATGGAAATTGCAGACTTAAAAACATGACAATTCCTGTCTCTTTCCTATGAACACAGTAAATGTCAAAGCAGAAAATTCACTGTGAATCTAAAAACACATTCATTATGTCTGTGATTGCATTAAACCGCCTTATGACTCAGAAGGAGTTCACTTTTTGCCTCAAATTGCTGCCATTAGCCTCTGTTGGTTTATAAAGTACCTTGATGGCCTCTAACTGCTGACTGTATTGATAAATGGCTGAAACTATAAAAATCTGCTTTTCCTGATGTCTTAGGACACCAGCCCTCCACTTCCCCTTTCACCACAGAGTCTTCGTCTCTCAGCGTGTTTGTGAGGACACGCTGATGTGAGCTGCCCCGCCCTACTGAGAATCCGTCCCTCTGCACTCGGCACGCAGCTTCCTTTGTGCTCAAGTATTAATCATTTCATTTTCATACCAACACAGACTCCATGTCCCACTCCCCTTAAGATAAGAGTCCTTTCAGCAGATTAGAGACCAAGACAGATAATCAACAGCAGGCACGACCCTCGGCTGAGGCCGAAACGTCTCAGTTGATTCGGAGCCCAGGTGCAGGAGTGCTGCTGATGATTACCTGAACGTCGGGCCGTTCTCTTCACACTCCAATCACCGGGCTTTCACCCTCAAGGAGCGCTGGGATGGTCTCTAGATCAGGGCTAACAGCGGGCTCTTCAAAGAAAGCGACAGCAGACGTTAAGAGCGCAGGTTCCTGGATGACTAAGCTGTGACGAAAAATCAGGGCAGCCAACTCTGGGCGCCGCAGAGAAACCCTCTGCCGACTGCTAAGTGCTCTCTCTAGAGAAGAAGCCGGGGTAGATCTCAACTCCGGGGTGCTGATGTGCCTGGAGCCCCGCTGGTTTCCAGTCCTGAATATAAGCCACGAGGGACCTGAACTCTAATTGGTATGCAGGTGATGCATGAGCTGAACGTTACAGGGAGCGGGTCGGGCTGGTGTGTGTGTGCGTGTGTGTGAGTGATAGAGAGCAGAGAACATAGCTCAATCATAGCCCAGCACATGGAGAAAGACAGCAACAGGGAGTCTGAGAGACTGTGAGGGAAAATCAAAGGAAAAAAAAAGGAATTACAGAGAGACTGAAAGAGGCGAGAGAGGCTGGGGATAAGTAATGCATTTGCTTCTCCATTGAGCAGTGCATAGCTTTAAAAAGCTGCTGGGAGAAGTGCTTCGGTAGCAGAGTGGTTGCAGCGAACGCTACGTCACAGCTACATCACGGTTTCCTTTCAATACTTTCATTTTCTACTCCTTCTCTCTCTGTCTCTGCACGACCAAATACAGGCACAATGCCAAAAAATAAAAATAAAAATCCAAATGCTACAACGTCTGGACAGTCTACTGAAAATGCTCAAACTCAGTGACAGGAAAAGTTTGGTATTATTTACTTTATTCCCTCAGAGTGTAATGAAAAAGTTCTTTGTGCGTGCAAGGCCAGCTGTTTGTTAATGCTACGCTAAGCTAATCGCCTCCTGGCTTCGTCTCCGTACCTCGTGGCATTGATCTGAAGCTTTGTTCAGAAGGGCTTCATGCAGGTGTCCATAGCTTCAGTTTCATGGCATCAATCAGTGCGCTGGCAGGGAATCAAACCCACGTCAGCTGTTTAGGAACACAGCTACGCTAGCTACTATGCTACACTGAGCCTGGATGCAATTAGATGTGAATTCACCCGGCGTGGCTCGGATTGAGAAACCCATCTGTGTTAGTTAGAAATGTTCAACTTGGGGGAAGAAATTGCAGTGAGAACGAAGATTCATCCGCCATCGACAGAACGTGAGAGTGGCTGCTCCACCGACTCCACCATCTGTTAGCTTGTTTGTGTTTTTGTGTGACCTTTACTCTCAGGTCTGAACCAGTGTTGGAGAGAATGAACTACATTTTGCAGCAGCCTGCTGATAGTTCAACCGTATTTACATTTGTATATTGATTCAAGTAGCAAATTACTTTGTGTGTGTGTGTGTTGCTTTTCTCCTGTATTTGGACTCAGTTTGACCACCCACACACCCTCATTCTTTCATCCCGATCACCAACAATGGCATTCGTCATACAGCAACAACACTTTTCAACTTTGTGTGACATTATTCATCATTTGGCCTTGTGCATGTGTAAAAGGTTGAGTGTTTCTCAGTGCCCACACAGCAACATGGATAAACCTTTCAACCATCAGTCTGAGGAGGAATCACTGAAGCAATACAAATAGACTCTGACTGGTTTGACTGATAAAACGAAAGTTTTAACATGTGAGCCGAGAGTGAATACACTCTTTATAACAAAGATGTGGAACAAAGATCCAAGAACACAAATAAAGTGGGTTTGTGATAAAGGAAAGCCTTTAAATGCCTGAAAATCTTGTTTTTCCTGTTTCTAAGTTGGATTAGTGAGAAAACACTCATGCAGTTGGATTTTTTTTTCTTTTTGCTGTTCTGCTGATAATAAACAACAGGAACATTTTAATCCCATGTTAAAACAAATGTAAACTACTTTATAGAACTTGTTTATGTGAGTTTATGTTAGCTAAAGTTTCTTACATAACTTATTGTAGTCATGTCACCCTCAATACTACCTCATAACGCATTTCATAACACCTCACCAGGACCTTTTTTCCCCCTAAACCTTGTTCAGTGGTTTGGTAGCATTTAAATATACAAAACTGCAGCTTGTTTTTCTACAACCATGAACCATATGTGTATGAAAAATTACATATGTGCTATTTTAAACACGTGGCTCAACATGTACATGTCATAATGGGCGGTACGGACACACAACCTGCTCTGTCGTTCAGTTCAGAAATCTCGTTGGGTTACATTTGTTCCAACAAAAGGCCTGGGAAATCAAATTCACTGCTAAAAAACACAGACTTTTTTGGTGGTGAATACATTCGCATTAGTACTGTTTGAGATTGATATGAAAATTAAATAAACAAAAATTTATTCGGCATTCATCCGGCTTTGTGTTGTTATTACCTCTTAAATTTATAGCAGCACTTGGAGCTTGATGACAGGAAGCAGTATAATATGACTGTAATTACCTACTTGCTTGTAATGTAATGTTACTGACCGCACTAAAAAGTGATGTGGCAAACAAACAACATAAAATCAAACATGCTGCTGCTTCTCAGGCACTCCAGCAACAGATGGCCTGTGTGTGGAAAGCAATGGGAGAAAGCAACACAATCACACAAACAAAACAATCATTCCTCGTCGTCGCTGTAAAGTGTTGGTTACCTGACGTAAGCAGGCTCTGTAAAGGACTGCATGATGGCTGCCTCCTGGTTTGGGGTATTTTTACTTTGTGCACACACGGAGCAAAGTGTCCACATGTCAACTTTGGGCTGTTCCAGTTTGGACAGAAATGAAGGGATGGATCAAACGGAGGGGCTGAGTGATGCACCTGGCCCATTGGTCTATGCAGACACAGATGTGCCCCAAATACCTAATGCAGACCATTCCAGCATCACATTATCCAGAGAAGCTGTCCACAGCATGGGGTTCCTGTCAGTATCCCCCCACCTCTCCGTTTCCCACAAACACACTGACACGAAGCTAAAAACACACTCCTAACTGACACACACACACACACACACACACACACACACACACACACACATTAGGCCCAGCTGTCACACCCACGCAGGCTCCACTTCTAAACACTCTTGCAATTACCTGCCATCAGGAGCCCGGAGCCGCCTCTGAAAACAGACCCGGACCTTCAGGAGGTGAACTCTGCCTGAAAAGCACAACCGGGCCCAGCTGAGCTCAGAACCGACTGTGAGTTCACATTTTATTAACCCCTTGGCTGGTTTCAAGGTGGCCACCTGGCAAGTGGGGTCTTCCACCGTTCGATTTTCAGTGAGGAGGCTGCAGAGAGAGAAGGCCTCGCTCTGGATGTTGCTGTTTCTCTCTCGGTGTCGTTATTAGATCATAAGCAGATACGTTTAACCCTGTTAAATCTGCCCAACCTTTTTTAGAGGGGATAAGAAATGTTCCAGTGGAGACAGCAGGTCAACCCCTGACATCCTGAGGGCCGGACGAGCTGCTTTTAGAGGCCGTAGCCGTCTTAAAACTGAGAGAAAAGACATTTGAATCAAGAGAAACGCCAAGATCAAAGGCATCCATTGGTACAGTATGAATATACATGGGCTCTAATAAAATGTTATGAATGAGGCCTTTCAAAATACAGACCATACTCCATTCATAAGCTTACATAAAGTAGAATTAATCGACAGCACAGTACTTGAGTAAATATACTTAGTTTCCTTTCACCACTGGCAACTACTTCAATTTACTGATTTCTGTTCTTTACGAATAACATCATATTTAGGTTTTGATGTATTTTATATGTGGTAAAGTTTATCTCAGTCCGAGATATAATATATATGGTAATGCTAGTATAACTTTAAAGTAAAATATTACAAATTATGACATAGAATAGAATATTGAACTTTATGTGTTTGATGGGATCCAAATATTTTTTTTGCCAGAAAAGTGCTATTTATGATCACTATTATGAAATAGTTGTTTTGGTTTTTGGATGAAGTATTTCTGATCGAACAACTCCTGTATCTCTCCTCCTAAATATGTAACTCAGCTAGTTGATAACGTTGTTACTCTGTGAGTTCTGTGCAGCGTGTTTATCCGACCTGTTTGCTTTTATAAATAACTGTTTGCCATCCACCAATACTCAAAGTCTACAGGTGAAGCTCTGTTTTGTTCCAGGTAGTTCAGCGGTAAGACGAGCAGCTTACGGTGTCTTTGCTCTGTAATGCTCATGCTGCGGTTTCCTGTGTTTCCCTGCAGTGGAGCTTTGAATCCAGGGGTGATTTGGCTTTTGACAGTAAGCAACACTTTTATTTATTATCTGACCGCAATCCTCGCATCCACCCCGCAACCCACCTGCAGCGGTACATATGCCGCATTTTCACCCGTTACCAAACCCCGATGATTTGTCAGCCATGTGCAGCCAAGTGAGGTCTAATCTGCTGTATCTGACAGCTGACAGCAGTGACTAAGTGCCCAAACAGTCGGTATCGACTGTTTCCCCGGGGCAGCCGCCGCTGATGGACTGGAAAAGGTAACAATGTTGTCCTCCAGGGAAAAGCAACCAAGGCCCGCCCCCGTACCCTCACCCACCCGGCGCCTTTGGTCACACAGCATGACTGGTGAGTCAGAGCGACGCTCGCACAAAGTGGGCGTCACGTCAGCGGCCCACTTGATCTTTTCAGCATACTGAATTAGCATCGCAGCGTAATCCCTGAAGGGGAACTCCACTGATTCTGTGTTGTTGTGTGTGAAACAGAGAGCTACAGAAGCCAATTTAGAGAAAAAGGGTAATGATAGAAGAAGAGAGAGACAGAGAGCCTTGTTGTTATGTTCTTCAGCAAAGATAACTGGTGTTTTTTGTTTTGTTTTTTTATTTTAAATGAAAAGATTTCTCACACATTTTTCAGTCACAGTTTGGACCGAGAGCACAGCTGCCTGCAGTGACCTAAAAAATGACTCAAGTGTTTTTTAAATGACTGCTAGATGGCAGTGCAGCACGGCGGCTGTGTGCGTGTGTGTGTGTGTGTGTGTGTGCAGCTTTTTCAGCTGAGAGGACACTGCTCTCCCTGGCCAGTACAAACCAGATTAGGGGGATAATCCCGATTTAACAGGCCTTATTATCTTTTATTTAGTAGCATCCGAGTATCCGTCTCCACTGAGTTCCTGTCCCATGAGACTGATGCCTGTTGTCCATAAAACCTTTGAAGGAAAACTGGCCAAATGCGATTACAGCCTTTTTTTACATTTGGGAACTTTAAGAAACTGAGTGTCCGGACTGTTTTTTTATTTAAAGAAAGCAGTTTTAAGCAGCAGGGCCATGTTGGTCCTAATGATTTAATTACTATAATCCAATTCTCTCCGGTACTCAGAGTGTTTGAGGACAGAAGGAGACGGGATGCTTTGATGGCGCTGATTGCAATGTAATTGAGAACAAATTGATTTTCCTCACCTTGCATTACACTGGATTGATTCACAGTCATTTTGTTGCAGGTTAATGAAAGTGGTCCATAAGCAAAGCTAATCCCACACTGTTGATCCTTTCACCAGTCATTCCCACAGTGGGGCGGGGCTCCTGGAAAGGTTTGAGAAAGAAAGAAAGTATGAAATCATCATATTTATATTTTTAAATGTATGATATTCATACGATTGTGCACTTCTCTAAAAATCTAATGAATCTCAAAATATAAAAATGTGTTACATAGCTTTCATGTGTAAAATCATGGGCTACACTTCTTCGTCAATTAGGGGACTTAATGGATGTTTTGGTCTTAGTCATGAAAAATATCTAAAGTAGTCTATTTTTCATGCTTTTTAATGCTTAATTATTTATTTAGAAGGAGCTTACAAGCAAATCTCTGAGATTTACAGTGATGCCTTTGATGCTTCTTTGTGGAAAAACTCAATTAAATCAATGAATCAAATGCAGACAAACAAACAATAAAAAATAAAAAAAACCCTTGAAGTGTGGGTCCATTCAACTAGTGTCAGGCCTAACACGTTACAAAAATTAACATATTTCAGTACGTCATTAAGGAAGTATAAGTGGTGTTTGGCTGTCTGGCAAAGTTGTGGTATTTTTTTAACCCTTACCGTAACGCTCCCTATACAGACTCAACGAAAACATAAAACGGACACATTGGGATCGTAAAGACCTGCAATAAGCTTCTGTTGTTTAAATTACCCTATAAAACAACAATACTCATTTTTAATGCCTAGCTGTATTTTCTGCCATTACTTCGGTTTAAGTAACGAAAAAGTAGTGCAGTTCATTACTCTACCCAGGCATAATATTTGTAGGTTAAGTAACTTTTAAATTACACTTTATATATATAAAGAAAATGAGCCCAACTAATAACTTTCTATCTACATTTCAGTTGTCTTGTTTTTCCACATATGCAAGACCATAGAGGTGAAAGCCAAGTGATTCATACATGAAGGTGTCCCTGTCACATTTCGTCTCTTGGCTGAATCTTGGGGACCTCCGCCCTATGTCATGACACGGAGCCTCCATCTGTAAGTGAATTCCTCCATTGGACCATAATGCAGCTGAAGCCGGAGCAGCCTAAAAGGCACATAAAAAGATAAGGCTGAAGTCTTCAGGAGCCAGCTCACTCTAGATGACATTTTCACTCGGAAGTGCATTTTTGCATGAGGCAAAACAGATTGGAGTGTCTCATCTCCGGTCCTCGCCAACTCAAATATATACCTTAATTTCAAAGAGTGGTTGTTCCACAGAGGCGTGACACAAAATTGCATCATTTTTACAAGGCCTTGCAACTTGCTTGCTAATGCAAAATAAATTGCTGCCGTCCCTCACCAGTAAATATGCATCCCACATTTTCTTGTCATCGCATCCAATCTTCTTGACAAGTGGCTCAAATATGACCACCCAATTCACTACGGCGGGGAATAAATCTGCCCCCATCTCCATCTGTCTTCAAACGGGGGGCTCCCTCCATCTTGACGCCGGCGTTCATGGTCAGTTATGGCTGTTTACGGTCACTAACCCGCTTCTACTACATGCTATAGTCTAGCCTGTGGATGACTTTATCGACAAGTGCACTCATAACTCAGGCTGTAGGTGCTTCACGGGATGTCATCTGTTACCACTTCATCCATCTCCCCTCTGGAGCCCCGCGGGTGACCTGCAGATAAATCGCGCGTGGGGCCTTGCGAATGTCTCCAAGGACAAAATTAGATCGGTATGTACCTGTCAGCCTCATGAAAAATGGAATGGGCCAAATCTTACTCGCACTGGGCTAAGCTGGGGGCTTACCTTACTCTAAAACCTTCAGGACAACTGTGCTAAACAGCAAACCAGTCAATGAAATAAATGTCCTTCTGGCTTCCTGTTCTTTTAATATGACATGCCATATATAGGATCTCTAATCAGCTGAGCACCGTTTCTCATTACTGTGCATGCAATTCCTGCAGCTGGACATGTGATGCTAATACCTGCATGCCAGTTCCCTCTCAGGAGTCCCACAACCATTTGAATACAGCAGCAGGCAACTGTGGACTTAGAGGAGCGCTGCTGGCGCACGTCCCAGGTGTACATAGCCGCCGGCAGTCTCTGCTAGAGACGAGAGGTGTTTGTTTACTTTAAACCGCTTCATACCGAGGCCTCCGCCATTCACTGCAGCATGATTTGGCGTGCTGGTGTGCATACCGTGATCAGCAAACAGCGCAGTGAGATGCACCCCTTTTGATGCCTGTCTCTTCACGTCTCCCTCCCTCTGTCTCTCTGCTGAGAGCTGCACAGCTCAGGAGGAGCAGGAGGAGGAGGAGGAGGCAAGCATTCTCGGTTGAAGCCAATACATCTGTGCATCCGTCCACATGTCAGGGAAGTCATTACCATTGCAAACCTGTGAAACAGCCAGGCTGCGTGGGGAAGACTACCCACTTTCTATCGCCATCCTTCAGCATCAGTTGGGATTTGGTGGAGGCCTGTGAACTCGAAGCACCGGCTCAGCAGAGACCACGCTGGCTCTCATCCTGAAAACAGGAATTTAATGAGATGGGTTACTGTGCCCACGCATGACTGCCATTAGCACTGAGCACAGAAAGTGTCACATAAACAGTGGGTTAGCGGAGTCCACTCGCTGAGGAGGAAAGATGGAGAATCTTTGGTGCATCTATGAACATGGAAATTAATGGAACAACACACTGTGGCTAATAAAAAATACACCACCTTTCATGATACTGTGGCCTGCTGCCAGAAAGGCAAACCTCTGCACCAGCAATGCATAAATTATACACATGGTTTCCATTTGAGGACTGTAAACAGAGTTAACTCAATTACTAGACTTTGGTCGGCCCCCACGGCCGATTACTTGAGCACATTTATATTATGAAATATGTATGTGACCATGCAAAACCCAAATGCTGTTAAAACTAAAATTACTGCCAATACCAACAAGTCAAATTTCAGTTTACGTCCATGTCTGTCAGGATTCATATGAAGTCATGACAGCAGTGCATCAAATATGGATGCTGCTGCAAAAAGGCTGCAAATTTTGACCTATGGGTTTTCTTCACACATCTTTAACCAAGTAAAGAATATATATATATATATATACAGCAGAATATTTAATGTCACCAGTTCAGTATCTGACCAAATGAGAGATATGGTGTCCACTTGTTTTGACAATGTTGCACTATAGAATTTATTCCAGCTGAAAACATCAGGCCATCATCTAAAAACACCCAACTGGGAGCACTAGAGCGCTTTGTAGGAGCAGTGTGTGTTTTCAGCTGAGATGCTGCTCAGCTGGTTGTTTGGATATGGAATATGGATGGAAGTGAAAATGTCAACACAGTCTAGAGTGCTTGTCATGACCCTTGCTGTGGATGCAGGGAAGGCAGAAGCACACACACCAAATGTGCAGCAGAACAGACGCTCAGACGCCGTTGCCGTTTTTGTGGACCATGTCAATATACGGGATAAAAAAATACACTGGCACAGAAAAAAACAACAACAACAACAACAAAAAAGGAACACTTTGGTGGACAAAAACACTTCTAGGTAGAGTGCTTTCATGTCACTGTGGCTAGTTAATAAAGAAGATCATTACAGCTTTATACGCAGTTTGTTTCCCCCATAAACTAATCAATTGATGAAGAGTCCTAGAAGTCATTTGCGTAACTGTTTATCAGAATTATCATATAAATTCATTAATATTCACATGTGGACCATGTGCAAGTTTGGCAGCTAAAAAAATATGCTATTTACATTTTTTTAAAGTCAGAGTTGTGCATAAATTGGTAAATGTGACAAAGTGCACAAAATTAATAATGACTGGATAATCAAGAAACCCCAAAGTTTGTTTACGTGGTTCCAAAGTGACCTACTGTACACACAGTAAACTGACTAAAAACATACATTAAATGAGGTGTTTTCATAAACATACATACAACCATGAAAAGGTCATAATAATGTCAAAGATAATCAATAACATAGATAATCAATCTGTGTTGTATATTAAATCAATCATCAACTACTGTAAACAATCATATCACCTTCAGATACCATTGAGTTGTTAAATGCTTGCAGCACTTAAGTGTAGCACTATAATACTTTCAAGAAAATAAAACTTTTCTAAAAACAAAAGAATCCAACTTGCGCTAAACCATTGTAACACTGTTGTCTTTTCAAAACATTATTTCAAACCTCTTTTATAAGAGAATTGCAGCACAATTTCCTCCACGCAGACAGTCAGAGGGAATTGCTTTCCCTAGAAATGGTTTTGATTCCCTGAAATGTGTCCGCAACCAGGAATGAAGTGGCCAATTGATGCTCTTGTTCCTGACAAAAAAACACAAGCCATTAATGGAACATCTCACTCCTGAGATCTGACAGTCACAACAGAGGACAATAAGTTATGATCCTCTATTGGGTGATACTATTGTGGTATATAGAAATAAGTGTGCATTTATACTCAGAGTCCAACATAACTTCTGGCCAATAATCATGAAAAAGTGCTGGAATGACGGCAGTTTAGCAAGAATTGTGACCTGGAAAAAAACTATCTTTGTGACAGTAATAACAGGAATTTTTGAAACATCTTGATGGTAAAAGCTTATCCATTGATTTATGATTTCTTTCAGAAGCTGTGATTCCCCTGGTAGATGGCTGAAACTCTTTTCTTATAAAGGCACAATGCTGGTTTCTTCTCCAGTTGTCATCTCTAGTTGCAGAACAATCTCTCTGGTGGCTATTTTAAAATTTGCACACATCATCCACTTCCCATCCGTTCATGAATAAGTCAGCAAAAATGTTTCTTGGAAGATCTACTGTATGTTCAAAACACTTACATCACGGAGGAGCGTTTCTGTGATTTCCTCCTGCTCCTCGGTGCTCCTCGGTGCTCCGTGTTGTGACATCCTAGCCGGAGGTGTGACGCTGTTGATGCGATCGAGGGGAAATCTGTGAAAAGCTGGGGGGCTAGCTTTTCCCGCCGCTTCGCTGAACAGGCCGCGGCCCTGCACTATATCTAAATGCATGCAACAGGGAATTGCTCTTCCTGACATGTAAACTAGTTTTAGAGCCATTAAGAGAGATTTGACCTTAGGAAAGCTAACTGTCACTAGGGAACGTTAAGTGCTCCAGGCACTGCAGAGGTCACCACGGTTGATATGGCAGAATGAAATTATCTGTATGGCTCAAAAGCACTTTACTGTTCTTTGCTGAGATCCCAAGTAAAGGTATATTTTATGTCTTCTGCACTTCTTCTGACCTTGACACAGCGTCTTTCCTGTTGAGTTTAACCTCTTGGTGTAATACTCAACACAAGTGGGGGCACAGAACCTTAGTAAACATGTTTAGATTATCTAAACAGCTTTATTCCCAGTAACATTGGTTTCTAGAACCAGAAAGTGAATCCACTTTTGTGTTGCAGCGGTGGTAATTTAATTTAGCATGTTTTTGCAGTTTATGACTCTTTACCTGTTAGCTGGTTAGCTAGTCAACCTTCAGCCTGTAAATCAACCTTTAGACCTGGGAATCACTGGATGTACCATTGATTTGTTCAGCAGTTTATATTGGTCTGGTAAGTATTTGCAGATTTTATGCCTGTTGGAGAAAATACATGGTCAAAGTAAAAGTTTATATCCAGGATAAAGAATGTAGCCAATATCTTCTTACACAGCTAGCTGGCTACTGAGCTGCATCAGTGTTTTAACGCTTAAAAGCAACAAAGCAGCTGCTTAACAGTACATTTAAGGTAATATAAACTACTGACAGCCTTTAATTCAATACATGAAGCTTTGTTTCAGTTTATATTCTTTGGTTTAAGGTTAAATATTAAATTTGAATGACTGTTGTCAAGCTGAATTCCCTACATGGTTTACCGTTTTAAATTTTAATGAAAGGAAGACTGAGGACACAGTTACAGTAGATCCAGAGAACACACACATTCAAAGAAGTGCTTCTGGAACAAGATGAGGCATTTTCCTTTTTTCTTTGTTTTTTGATGAATAGCGTTGTTTTATGTTTATTGTGTAGGATGCTTCTATGTCTACGTATAAAAACGACATTGGATGGAAAAAGAAATCCCTTGTTAGGACACTTTTACTCCACAAGATCACACAGTAATATCCTTAATGCCATGTTTAGCCTCCTTCAATAGCGTTTTGAGAAAACTGAATTTCTAGAATATATCATCATTTCACAGGCTCCTCTGAAAGCACTCTGAGATTGTCGTCTTCAACAGGATGTGGTACTCAGAGTCAGGAGTTACTTGATTGGAGAGTTCAAAAGTGGGTGAGACTGCAGAATGGACACTGATGGTGCCGTGAAGGATCACTCCACTCCTCTCACCTGCACTTCACAAGGAGGTGGAGGAGTCTGAACAGGGTGGACACGTTGTTGATCTGAGCATCAGGCCATTAGCGACTCCTCGGCTACACGGAGAGCTGGTGTTGCTGCAGACTTTCACAGAAAACAAACCCGCCGGCTCCATGTTCCTTATGCTAGCGAGCTCAGCGGAGATGACGAGTTGCATTATTCATCAGCGATTGTTGCTAAGTCATTTATGATGTGAAATATTCTGTCCTGTTCCGAACTGTTGGACAGCGTCTTTTTTAGAATATTAATTCTGGAGGTACGTTCAAGCAGTGAATATTTGCGTAAGAGGCAAAATGTTTGAAGTCGTTCCAGAAACACAACAGGGAGCTGGAACACATGGCTCCTCAAACAAAAAAAAAAAGAAGAGCAGAGACCACAATATTTCCTCTGCTTTGTAAGCCGTTCACATCTGTAGTTATTTCTTTATCCTAGTTGGATGAACTTGAAACGAATCTTAAGTCAACACAAATTCAATCGTTTATTCCTCGGGGGAGACGCGAGGAGAAAAGTGGAGGAGCTTGGATACCCGTATTAACATTGCAAATGTCTCTGCGTGGATTCGCTTATGATCTGCATGCACGCCGCGCTCTACATCCACAATGCATCCTTAAATAAATAAACAAACGTGCAAGCAAGGCTTAAGCTGCCTGCAAGACAGTCATGAATATTTGATTCAATCACCTTTTAAAATGCAGATGGCCGTGACCTTTGACCTTGACTTTGTGTAGAGGAGCAAGGGAAGCAGTGATTTACTTTACCCTGATGTGCTGTTGGCTTGTGATGCGATCTGGTTTACTATGTACAGTCGTTCGTACGTCTTCAGGAGGAGGTGAGAGGTGCAGCGTGCTCACACAGCAAGGTCACACACAGATGTCTTTGTTCCCAGAAAGACGGAGCGCTGCCGTAACCACGGATCCTCATTACACAACACTTCACATGACGCGGTAGAAACAACAAAGGAGCTGGCTCGATGCTCTGTTTTGTAATTCTGTCCTGCCTGGCAACTGCAGAGAGCACAGTGTCTGTTCAAGCCTCCGCCAACCTTCACCGCATCGATTCTTTCAATATTCAACCAAAAGTATTTGAATTTAGTGTGGCCCACCTGCGAATCAAAATCAGCACAGAGATGATCCCCAGCACGTCCCGCTCCTCGTTAGGTTGCATAGATACAGTAAAGACGGCAGAGTCAAGTAGGCTTGAGCTTTGAATTTTATTTTATTTATCTTCCTTCATAAAACATTTCATAAAATTTTAACAGGGCCTTTTTTTTTTTTTTTTTTTTTTACAGAACATGCCTGGGGATAACTTTGAGTTTCCAGACATTTCCACCACCAGGATCACACACAGTGGACCGAGCAAAATTTTGGCCTTCACATATTTTAACAGTATTAGATAGGATTTCAGATTAGATTTACTTTTAGAGTTATATTAAGCAATTTGATAATGGAGGCAAGACCTGTATAGTTAACAATGACACTGTTACAGTTGAATTTAGAAAACATTTGCTGTGTTGTGGAATGTAACTCAGTACATTTACTCAACTACAGTACCCTAGTTTAATTTGGAGGTACTTTTCATTTATTTCAGTCTTCAGTATTTGATTATTAATGTAACTTCATACTTGTATTTTTACTTTACTACATTTTAGGGGTAAACATTGGACTCTGACTCTGACATTTAGCTTTTGGCTTTAGATACAAGGTAGCTTTCAGGTCAAGATTCAACATGAAAAATGACATATTATGATAATAGCAGAAGGAATCTACAGTAAAACTACATAATCTGAGTGTCAATTCACAAATGATTACTTTTACTTTTTATACTTTGAGTACATTTTGATGCTGATACTTTGGTACTTTTTGTACAGTTTTGAATGCAAGACTTTAACATTTATTGGAGTAATTCTGCATGGTTGTATTAGTACTGTAACTTGAGTAAGACATCTTATGACTTTTTTCCAGCACTGGATGTAGGCACAGGTTTTGCTGTTCATTCTGTAAACGCCTTGGATTTCTCTGTTAACAAAGTCGTCTAACTGCACAAACCACAACTTAATCAGACCGCAAAAACAACAAAAGAACCTCGGGAAACAAAATTGCTCTTCCTTCCTCTTAAGTCTTCACACGGCTCTGCACTGAGGCACAGATGAAAAACACCAACCCCTGTAACCTCTATGCAGATGGTGAGGGGAGAAGAAAAGAACACTATTACCTTCCCATCATCTCCACTTGTGTTTGCAGTATTCTTTTTCATTGCTTATGCATGAAAACCAGAATAAAAGGAATATTTCGGGGGGTTAGTGTGAGTTTCTCTATGACAGTAGTTAGTACTATTATGGAACATGCTGAGTGGGAGCAAAACAACATTGAATAATTGATTACCACTAAAAGATGTAGGGTTGGCTATGCATTATTCAAATTGATACTTATTACTGTCTCTACTTTCCTACGGTAAATAAAACAGGAGAGGGGGGACGGTTTCCATTTGTTGTGCAGCAATTTTAGGCTAGAGGACAGGGCTGAGGTTTCTTTTTTTTTTTTTTTTTCACCCTTTTGCTGTCCCCTGCAATGACAGAGCGGATTCAATGTCCAATTCGTGCAACCGAAAGCAAAATGGATGGTTTACCAGAGGCCTGACATCTGCTACTATTTAAGAAATATGTCCAGGAAATGGGTCGGAAATGAGTACGACAGGAAATGACAAAGGTGTAAATAAAACAAGGCAATGGATACGAAGAGAAAAGCACACAGACGCAGCACGGTGCAGGTTGCTTAATGAAACTCCAACAGATGCTTTCGCGTGTCACATTGTTCTCCATATGGCTTAAAAGCTGCTTTTACAAAAGGATTAAAGCTATGTATCTCTGTTGACAGGAGGCTAAATGTCACTTTCAAAGCATTTCAGTTGTATAGACAGGCTTTTATGCCATCATTAACCTAATTTGTCTCTAATTCCTCTCGTTTCTTTTGTGCTTCGTCTCCTGTCAGCTTCCTATTTTCAGAGAAGGAAGCAGAAACAACACCGCACAGACAAAACTATTGGAACCTATGATAGCTCTGACCCATATTTCGTCTTTGAAATTAGAGGTCATTGTACAATGAAAAGTGGAAGAGTGCGAGCAAATCTTGAAAACAAATTGAGGTGTTGGATTTCTGACAGGAGGGTCGGTCTCACAGCAGCTCATGGGCCGTTTACGGTTGAATGGCTGCATCTATTACCTCTATCCATCCTCAGTGCTTCTCAACGATACGTTTTGGGAAACATGACGAACTGGCAGAAACCAGGCAGCTACATATCTACGACTTCGTCCGTGGCGTGCACACTTCTGTTCCGGCCAATATACAACAGGCATTAAAATTCAGCCGGTTCTGGCTGACTGAGAGAACGGAGGGAAAAGAGAGGTCAGCGGTTTGACTTTAGATTTGTCTCTGTCTGTTTTCATCCTCAGATGTCATAACAGTGTGAGGGACGTCGTTTGTTCTGCCAGCAACTTATTCAAGTCCCTCAAGATGTTTTTTTTTTGTCCCTGGAAAAAAGGCAGCAAAGCAACAGCAGCCAATAAAAGTGCAAAACCCATGCCTCAAAAGGTTGACATTTTAATCACCAGCACTTCATCAGACCGAACACAAACTGGTAAATTTCCATCATACAGTAAAAATGCTTTAATGCGAGCAATAGCATCACCACACAGGCTACGGGACATTCAGTCTCTTAGCTTTAAATAATACTACTTTACATGACCAATTTTCTTTTTAGCAATTTACCACCTGGTTAACTAGTTTCAAATGAACTTAATGAGGAAGTGTTAATATAGCTGGGACATATTTTATACTCAACAAATCCATGACCTGTGTAATTACAACACAATGTGTTTCTTTCTTTTTCTTTTTTTCTTTTTTTTTTTTTTACAACATCCTCATTCTCACTTTCAGTTCAGTAATTAGATTCAGACTCCCAAGGATTCAGTGTTGTATGAGTCAGGGACGGCTGGTTTCTGCTCGTCACATGCATTATGAAGTTTAAAAACCATGCTTAGTGAAGGAAAACAGCTGAATATGCCTCAAAAACAACCACTTCAACACTTATTTACCGGATGCTGTTATGCACGTTGACTCCAAATAACACGAATCGGACACGAATACTCGTCTCCCTGGTCAATATTCAGAGTCTGACCTGTCCGCCTCCCCTACCACCCACCTTAAATGGACCTTTGTCCAATACAGAAGCTAAAGTGCGCCTTTTGTGTCAGGATCTGACAAGGTGGCAGAATATTTATGTATCTGTTGTGCAATAACTCTAGAGCAGCACTTACTTTGGTAGATCCACAGATACTTGAACCGTGAGAGACAACCTGTTGACTTTATTGACATTTAACTGCCTCAACCTCAATCTGGGTAGCAATTATGTGTTCTTTCACAATGTACTTGCCAATAGAAATTAGCAGTATATAAACCTAATTTCCAGGAGGCAGTGTTGGTTCATTGCAGCCAAAGATATTGAATACAACAGTGAGCAAAGCCTCACTTTACTGTTTAAGTGATTATTCTCTTTATTGCTCATTATCTTGGACAGCAAGTTGAGCCAATGTGATCATGTTGAAATACTGCAGATGGTACTAAAGTCACTTGAAATTGGGGGAATTTACAAGCAGGGCCACCAGTTACAGAACAGTAGGTGCTTTAATTGAGGCACTGCCACTAAGTCTGCCTGGGAACTAAATAAGGTAAAGTAACTTCATGATGGGACTGAGGTGAATTCATAAACTACCTGCTTCTTCAATCCAGTCGGACATTTTGCCAGCTTTGTTGATGAGTAGGTATGTCTTTAATGCCCCGATTTACAGTTTGATCTTTGAAAGGTCAAGGGACAAAGTTCAAATAATCTGATGCAGGAGCAGCTGTGGCTCAGTTGGTCGCCTACTGAGAGGAAGATCGTCGGTTTGATCCCCGTACATGGCAGCCGACAAGTTGAAGTATCCTTTGGCAAGATGCTGAACCCCAAATTGCTCCCGATGCTGCGGTCATAGGTGCATGAATGGATTTCTGATGGTGTCTTTTTACCATTTACACTCCCATTGATATTGCTGATGCCTAGTTGGGCACCCCCAGTCAGCCCAGAGCAGTTTTACAGATGGTCATGTGCAGCTGTCTTAAGGTTGCGTTGATTTCTTGCGTTGATTTTTGAAAACCTATTGGTCACATAAACAACTGAGTGGAAAAGAAAAACTGGAGGAGGCATGGACAAATGGACCAATAAAGTGAGGTTCAGGCTTTACTGAATAAATATGCAAAGGTGTAATTTAAAAGCAATTTTGTTGCGATTGCAAACATGGAAAATAATTTTTTTACTACGTAGACCTGCTTGATCTCTCGCTATATTTCAAAAACAACTCGTGCATCCAGAAATTCAATGAATCTTTTTATTTAACCAGTGGATAAATTCATTACACACACTCCCCTATTTTCCATAGAATCTATGGCAGAGTTAACAGAGGATGCACCACAACAGGGATTATTTACATGCCCATTGGCTGCTTTGTTATTATGTGTATAGCATATATGTTTGGTTCTTCCATGAACCCTGTCTTCCAAATGTCCTGAGATCACATTGCAGTCACTTGCAGGAGACAGCTCAGCAACATTTTAAAGCCGCTTTTCACAGTCTGCTGCATCAAGTGACGTACGGCTCATATTGTGCTCCAGGTAACTGAAGAGGCTTCCCTACCATCAGTAATCCTCGGATCAATCCACTATGGGGATAGAGTGGGGGAGAGAAAGAGAGGGATGATGGCACAGAAAAAAAAGGAGGCAATTTTTTATTTTTTTTTCAAGGATTAACATTCATTAGAGTCCCCAGCTCTTCAGTAGGCTACATACCAGCTGCATTTTAAACAGATTCTTGCCAAAAGCCATAGTTGCCCCTGGATGTAATAGGGATTTATTTTCAATATTCTCCCCAATAGTTTAGGATTAGACCCAGAGAACCGTGCTATTGCCTTTCTCCAATTACCGTCTCATTACACACAGCTTCCATGACCTCTGCAGATGAACCAGATTAATCAGCCTCACTCAGGTCAGCGCTACCAGGTGGTTGCGCTTGTGTTGTAGTAATGCCAACCTTAGGAAAAACTCTGCGAGCTAAAACCGTGCCGATTCGTATGTAGATGGCTTCGTGCACAGTCACTGCGTGCCCTTTGAATTAACATTATGCATGTTTAAAGGCTCTAATCATCGCTGGAGCCTTAGATCCCAAAAAATCTATCACATGCCCTTCAAGAATAAAAGTTAATTACTTCCTAAAACAATCTGTTCTAAAGTCAAAACTTTTTCACATAATTAATGCATGCAGATTTTGCCAAGTTGGGATGAGTGCATATTTTTTTGTCGGATTGAAAACATATGACAGGTTTTTGTTTGGAGTGTTTTTATCCCTTTCATATGAGTCCATATGTACCAAACACATGGTCTGTATAGATGAGATGAACTGTGATTTGAGATGATATTAATATATGTGAATTCAGAGGTAATAAGCTAGGATTTCATATTTGTGTGGTACCAATAAAAAGGTAAAAATTTTAAGTGTATTAGTCACGTGTTCCAACATAAACCATGATTCATACTACATTTTTATGGCAGGTTTTCTTGGTTACCTTGGAGAAGTTAGCTGTCAGCTTCATCACAAGTTGAGGCTTATCTAGTCTTTCTCCCAACCTCCTGTGTTTTAGACAGAAGTTAGGTGTTCGTGTCTTGTGGTTGGACTGTCATTTAAGTAGAAGTGATTTAGGTCGTTTTTCTTTAAGCCAAACTTTGGGAAGGTGGCTTTGTAGCCTAGCATTAAAGATATCAGCTAGGTACCTCAACCTAACAATTTAGATTTTTCTTGAAGACAGCAGTTGTAGTGTTTGAAACGGCAAACAGTGCAACGGCAGTAATCAAATACCTGTGACATGGTGCACGACAGTTGTCACGTCTCAATGACTTGCAGTCACATGCTAGTTACATATCAAACAAACTGCGTAGCACACATTTTTTGAAGGAAACCACATGAATATGTTATGAAAGCAGTTTTCCCATCAGTCTTCACAGGCCTGAATCAAATATTCCACGTCAGTGTTGTATTTGTTACAACTCCTCTGTGTTTGCGTCTTTCAAAAGTCCCCTGCAGAGAATCTCTTGTGCCAATCAACCAGCAAGACGGACCACTTGAAACACGGTCAGCACTTTTATGAGGAGAAAAGGCCAACGACCTTCACGCCTGGTGGGGAAAGCCAAGCTGGTAAAGTCCATCAAAGTGGAAAAGCATGATCACCTGTGTGTATGTGTGTGAGGCTGCTGGGTTTCTGGCCAGGTCTGGGCTAAAATGGCCCCAGATTGTGTTTCTCTACTATCTCATTGTCAAAAAAATCAATTCTGGCCTGTCACTCAAGTGAAGAGCATGGCTGCTCCTTTGGCACAGCTGAATGTCAACATTTGCTTTGCATTCTGTGCTGAGGACATGAAATTTTAATGACAGAATTCAAACATCAATCTACAGACTGGAAACCAAAATAAATGTAAGGCCTGCTTTCACGTCGTCTTATCTGTTGTAAGTGGGAATAGATATATGACGCAGCGCAGCTATATTCTGATTGAACAGAAGCCTGCTGGTTTCATTTAGAAAGCTCACATAAAGTGCATCTCTCCAGCTGATTATTTCACTGTTGATTCAAAGCTGCACTGAATTCATAAATCATCAGCTATCTTTTTTTCAGCAAAGGGCCCTTGCATTGTCTGTTTGAGGGGCTTACAATTTCATTCTCAGTACTGATGGTTGCATAAGGGCAGAAATGAATGTGAAATGTAGAAATGAATAATTACAGTTTGGTTATAAAACACATTTGTTTGAAAGGGTGTAATATCTGACCTGATCAGACTGGGTAGGATGATCAGAGAGACTTTATCAGCGTCACATTAGTTGTGATTTTGTAAGAAATAGCCAGAAGTATGGGATAAAACATTTATAAAAAGAGATGGTGAAGAAGAATTGGCACATTGTTATATATCCATGTATTGTGTTGCAGAAACATCTACTGATATTAGCATGCTAATCAGCTAGCCCCAGCCCATCTTGTCTTGTGATCTAATCCCACAAAACTATATGAAATGATTTCTTAACACCACATTTTGTGCTGGTGGCCCATAACGTGAACAAACATGAAAAAAAGCACACGTCATTATGTATAAAAGTATGGTTTGTGATTGTAAAGAAGGTTTCAGTTTTGTTGAATTTATGCTTCAAAACAACTGAGCTATGTTTAGAGTAAAACACTTCCTGTTAGACATTTAAAAAAGAGAAAATAAATATACCAGAAATGCCAAAAGTTAAGCCATAGGAGTTACGTAAAAAAAACAGAAGTTAAATTAAAAAATCATTCACAGTTTTCAGGTTGGACACAAACCCTCTCCTCATTCACTGCCTTTGGAAAGGAGGTTGTGCTTCAAAAACTGGATCCTCCGTGCTGTGCTAAACCCAAAATCAAATGAGCATGTTCCAAAAATGTGAAAAAGGAGGACATTTCTAATTTGCATTTTTCTATTGTGATGTGAGTTGGAAGATATGTGTCACTCTAAGATTAAACTCAAACAATGTGAACACTGCAATTAGCGAGTCATGTAATCATTAAGCGGGGTGAAATATGGCCATGTATTCCCTCCTTTTTTTCTTTTTTTGAGCATGTGGCCAGCTGTCACACATTATCTCCTTAATGGACAAGTGTAATTTCAGCAACAAAAGCTCTGAACCAGCTTTGGTGTACGGTATCCAAAACATGAGTGAACCGACTTTACCGGTACTTAAATTTCATTAATCATCCAGTATCTACAGACAGCCATATTTGTCATGCCTCTGTACAGGCCCGATAACCAACATCTATGTTCATGTGGATTCAGCTAAAAGAAATTAGGAGCAAGTTTAATCATAAAAACCTGTTTATCAGCCGCCAATGAAGCGTGTCCTCCTCCTTTAAATATGATGATTTTAGTGTGTTCGTGATGGCGTGTATCAGCACTTGGTCTAAATATTGTTTCAGCGGCTGTTCTACGTTGCCAGGATAAGTGTCTGCAGGAAACACTAGTGCACATAAACACAATGGGAGTGTATTTCCTGGAGTGGGAGGACTGTGTCAGTAATGACATAAAACAGCCAAAACACTGCCCGGTGCGGCCTGAGCGATAAAGCCTCTTCAAAATGCCAGATTGCTCACTGTGCCCACACTAATCCCCATCCTGATCACTCAATATTAACTGACAGAGAGCCAGACTGAGGAGCTCCGAGTCTCTATAATCATGTGAAAAGTGTTCGGCGTGCTTTCAGAATGTGTCAAGTTTCCCTTTTTTTAGTAGATGTAATTCTCAGTCCTGAATCCAAGTTTTTTTTTTTAGCACTCGGTTGAGCTGTATTCTCGCAGAATGAAAGATCTCATTTACAGGGTACCTTCTGTTGGCTCATGGTATTGAAGCAACATATGGTGCTCAACTGAATTTACTCTTGTCAATGTAGTTTTTTCTCAGAAGTCTACCATTTTCACATCCACAGAAATATTTAAAGCAAGAAGATACAAGGTGACTATGTGAGGTGATTTTTGAAAATGAATGAAGGTAGAATGTATAATTAAACACTGGCATATCTAAGTTGCAATTTTGTTTTTAGTACTTGACATTGCTTTTGTTGTAGTAGGCACAGAAATAGCTAACTAATAACAAAAGTGTAGACATTGTTTAATGGAAAACAGACATTAAATGAATCTAAGCTCATGAGACAAGGTTAACTGCTTTGCCAAATGTTTAAGGTGTGGGGACCCACATGGTTTTGTTCCAAAGCAAAACTTTGTTAAAGTTAGGGAAGGATTCTGGCAATGGTTCAAAGAAATATCAAAACAGGAGGTCAATGACAGTCACATTGACAGAGTTTTCTTTGTCTTTCCTTCTCCAAGACGCAATGTTTGTAATAACAAGACAGATAGTATAAAGTAAAGTGAGTCCCAACAAATGGGATCCACGTGTTTGCTCGAATGTTAAAGCATAACAAAACTTTTTGGAAAGAAACTTTGTGTGAATTATTTCCCAAATTACTTGTTGACCTTCCAACTTGTACTGAAATTACACAAAAAAATAGGAATATGCTGCTTAAATATTGCTCCCAAGGACATTACAAACAGTTTGAATCTGAATTAGTCCTCTGCATTTAGTATATAAGGTTAAAGTGCATATTCTCCAGTTTATTATTAATTTTCCTGGGGTTTGACGAACGCTGCAGGGCTATTTGTGCTCCAGGCTTTTGGTTTCTTTTTGGTTCCCATCTGTGAAGGTAATTTCAAGGTTTTGTGGGCCCGGTGTTCATGACATCGACGGCAAAAGAAAAAGGTCACGTAGAAATACACAAGGCTATGTTCCAGTTATTTTTCATGTGTCGTCCATTGCTAAACTTAAAGTCAGAAGACAGCATCATTGATCATCGGTCACATTGGAATGGATTACGTGTTTGTGAGCAGCGGGCGCTGGCTCATGGATTGCAAATTCCACTGTTGTCACTGTGTTAAAAATGGATAGCGTCTGGGAAAAGATGCTGTTTTTGGTATAGCGGACGTGTTTTTGTCGTCTGAAAAAAGCTGCAGACATCGTGACATTTGAAACTCAACACAAAGGCACATTATGATTTTGTGTTTATGCTTCCCACCAGTCTTGCAACCTCAGGACTCAGCTCAGTGCCCTGACTGACAGCAGTGCACGATGAAGCAAGGCTTTCATTACGGCGCTGCAGCTTCCAATCCAAAAGACTTCTCCAACCCCACTTGTGTGTGCCCTTGGTACTCCAACCAAAAATGAAACGCCATCAGTCATGTCTAAGTGTTGTGATTGCTCTGCCATTGTTGCTGTTTGGGCTTTGGTTTCAGAGCTGACACAAATATTGTGCAATGATTTTACACATCATAGCTGCAGATTAGTTACTGTGCATTAATTTTCATGGTGGTTTATGAATGATAATTACTTGGTGTATCAGGCTCAGAAAGGCATGCAAATGAGCAGAGTTCATTAGAGGCATTAGAAACACGTTACCCAATTATTGCATTCTGCTTGGCTATGCCAATGACACACAATTTGGATGCACTACCCTGTTGCCTGTTTTCAAACTGGTCAGAAATAGGAGCCAATTTGCTTCTGTAAAATAGATAATGGGTGTGTAATGAGCTTGGTGAATACATAACAGCAAGCAAAAAAAAATAATAAAAAATTAACAAACCAAAACAACCACAATATCAGATGTAAAATATGTTTTAAATTCAGCAGGGTGCTGGGTGATGCATGTTAAAAACACTGTAAAAACCTTATAATAAATGAGAGGGGTATATATTTCTATTTAAACAAGAGATGGAGCTGTTGCAACTAAGCACTGTGGGCAGTGTAGTCCTTCCCCATTTGTTTTTAATTAAGACGCTCATGGGCTTCAACAGTGCATAGACATGTTTCACAATCTTATATCTTACATTCATACAAGTCTGCTGAGGACGGCAGCAACATTATGGCTGATAATCAATTCCCCATTCAGAAAATGCATGTGATTTTCACCATCACTTTAATGTCAGAAGGTTTGATTTTTTTGTTCTTGTAAACTTTTTTTATTAATAGGTTGTTTTCTTCTAGATGGTGCAGATTCTACTGTGCTTTAGCCCATTTGTTAATACCACTTAGACGCATGGGAGTGCTTTTTGCAGCTTGCAGTATAGAGCAGAATGCTCTAGAAATACACATATCATTTTACATACAAAGACATTTCGCGGCTGTAAAAAAGGTCAATTATGCAGCAAACCACTGATTTGGTTGAGGGCAAAAAACTTCCTTTGAAAGGTTATAAAGACAGTTTAAAATGTACATAAATGAAGTGAAGAGAGTGAAGTAGTTTTTGTTTATTGTTACTGGATGGTGGGAAGTAGCTGGAGTGCCCGGAGAAAACCCAAAGGGAGAACATGCAAACTCCGGCAGAAGAGTGGCAGGGTTAGGAATCGGTAACGAATCTGTGACCCTCTTCCTGTGAGGCCAGAGTGCAAACCACTAACCACCGTGTGGCCTGAGGGGAGATCAG
>JAOWBC010000248.1:18055262-18065607 GCA_028566105.1 Hypoplectrus providencianus | reverse complement strand
GTAATTAACTTCTGACATTAAATTAAATTTATACCACTGTTTTGAAAGCTTGAAGTACAGTAAGGTCAAATTTGTAATATTCCCCTGTGGCCTCAGTTTGTGTTTTTAAATCTGCATCTTTGCACTTCTACACAGTAAGCTTTGTGGTAAATGGTGACGAGAAAACCCATCCAGTTTTCTCTAGTTCAACAATGTGTTTTCCCTCCAAAAACAACTGCTGCTAACAGATTCTAGACTCAAATTATGCTTCAAAAAATGTCATCGCCTTAAACATTGTGTTGACAGGTACATTGTAAATATGCACTGTGCATTTCCGTTCTGAAGCTGTGCTGTTTTGTGAGAAAGCAGAAAACCTGTCTGCAGGAACAAAGCCAGCGTGTGTGTGTGAAGATCACACAGCGGTGGCTTTGCTGCATTATGTTATTGATAGGTTATTCTCTCTGTTCAGTGATTCAGCCGTGCAGCCATCAGCCTTGATTCCTCATTAATTCACTGCTGTTCCGTTGGGAATGATTTTGACAAGATACAAATCTCGGCTTCAAAGACAAAAGGCTGTGAGAAATCGATTCCAGCAATGACAGACGTAATAATGGAAATAATTACACTAATAAAAAGAACCAAACTACCTTTATTTTATCGACTCAGCCGACAGACACCCAGGTGATGGAAATGTCACGTATACACACATTTATCGTCCACAGTTTTTCATTTAACACAAGCAGTAATTTCTGCTGTTCTTCCATTACAAGGGTAATTGAAAAGATGACAGCCTTTTTGTTTTTCTGTGGGAAAATCTAATTTAAACATGATTTAATTACGACTTTACCCACAAAGCAGACCTCCCATTAATGGCAATGTAGAACAAATTCAGCCACTATGAGGACGACCTTCAAGTGTTTATTATGATATGAACCAGCCCACTTTTGGTCTTTTACCCAGAAAGAAATACGTTCATTTAGACTGAAACAAATTGTGAAATTTCCAACATCTCTCATGTAAAAAATACCAAAAAATAATACCAAAGTTGTTATTTTGTTTCCCTTTAGTTGTTCTGAAGAAGAGGAAAAACACTGATATACACAGAGTTTGCGATGAATGACTCATTCTAAATGTTTGAAATGATATGTTTCTGCTTTATTTTAGTAAAGTTAGTGATGGTGGGTAATCTTTGACCCTTACAGTGTTGCTGTGGATGGATTTACACTTGTGGGTGTTTATGTTTTTCTTTATTTGTTTTGCTGTAGTAGATTTAAAGTACTTCCAAACTTGTTTTCAATAGAGGTTTAATAAATGTATTAATAACTTTTGTGTTGTTTTATTGCCTTCAGTCTTGCATTGTCACTATTTTCATTACCTTTTTTATTTTCATCTCATACATTTTGTCCTGCGTAACCTTGTTCAGGTCAGCACTATACAAAAAAATATTGTTTATTATGATCATTATTATTTTTGTTATAAAACAATACCTTACCACAGCCACACTGGAGCCTCCAGGGAATAGATGACACTCTATAGACCGAATTTGGCCTGACTATTGCCTCAACAAAGACCACAGCTGTTAAAGCGACTAAAACGTTGAGTCCTTGCAGTATTATTTTCTCCTCTATTTCGTTAGAGGGTTGATAAATGAATGAAAAACCCAGCACAAGGCACAACTTGTGCTCAGTTTCTCAGCCACATCCTGTCCCCACAGACCCTTCTCATCATCACACCATCATAAAGCAATTTCTGGGCCAAGACAAAGTCATTTCCAAGAGCACCTGAAGGTTGAAGAAAGGGAAATTGGATAAACATCGTCGCAGGCAGGTTTGATTTGTTATACGTTTACAAGTATTTTATTTAGATAAAGAAAATGACTTCCGTATAGAGGAATTGAAGTGTGTTCTTGATCCGGTAGACATCCGAAATGATGAGAAAATAAAGGACGAAAATAAGACTCCTTCTCTTTGTGCCAATATGATTACAAATGTTCGACGTGTTTGTATCTCATTGGAATAAAATGCCTCCAAAACCGACTCCAGCACCGCATGTCTTCAACAAAAGGACTGTTTGGGATTTAGCATCGCTCCGCACCACATTTGACGAATTCTCTGTCATCTTTTGTACAGAAAACGACCAGATTCTGAAACATGTTGGATTCAGGGGGTGAGAAATGGTATTAGAGAATAATTGTGTGCTGTAAATAAAAGCACAACACTCCTAAATAATGGACTCCCAGCATAGTAAGAGGCTGGTACTGAGAGCAGCCTGCTGAGCCATCATCATGCCCCCACCTGCATGACTAGACTAATGTGATCATAATTGGCTTTGAACATTCCTCTCCAGCCACTACACAGAAAGCCTGCTTGTTTATCGTCGTTTTTTTTTTTTTTTTCTTCTAAAGAACAGCTTATCCACAGTGTGAATGGGTAATTAAATTGCTGGTAATTATGTATTGATCAGGAGCTTAAACGCTGTCAAAGGTTGTGTGTTTAATCGGCGGGGATTGTCCGTCACTCGTGATGTTTATGAGGGGAAAAGGGCGGAGGCTGGAAGTAGGGGGGCAAACAGAGTGAGGTGGAGGCAAACAGGCCGGATAGAGACGGAGAGGGAGCTGCTTGAATAAATTTAGTATTTTTACCCCTTCTTATCAATTCTGGGGAACAATCCCAACCTATATGTGCTCCTCGCCCTCACCCCTTTACCCTAACTGCCCTGAAACATGCTGGTCAGGTGAACTACATTCTAAATAACCTTTAGGTGACATTTCATTTGCCTGTTTGTTAACCCTGCAAGAGATTGCCCAACTGTCCATGGTTTTTTCACAGCTTTTTTTCCCCGTGCATGCTGGGAAAGACTCCAGACCTCTCAGCGACCCTGAACTGGAATAAGCAAGCAGAGAAATTGGAGATAGCATTATTTTGTCCCATCCATTGCAAACTAAAGAGCTATAACTTTTTGTTGATATTTCATTTTAAAATAGAATACAATCATGTGTTATATAGCTTCAGATTTTACCGTACTGAATACATCCTTGTACTGGTAGTCGTCTTGTTTATGGCTTCAGGGATGAGGTAATAAATAATGGACACCATAGAGCGGGGAATACCTGTGCTGTGTATGGTTATGTCATAACATCAGACTCCTTATAGGTTTTTCTGTCGTACATAAAGAACCTCCAGCAGACCATGTGATTGTGATTCATCTACTAAGGAGAAAATGTTAAGTAGTGTGACATTACTTACACTGCAGAATATGTTCATTTAGTATTTACAGAGGGCGCTGTTCATTAAGTTTACAGCCAGCCATAAACTTTTATTTCTTACACCTTTGACCTTGCTTTTTCCCTGATCTCAAGCTATACTCATATATATTTTATATTAGCTATGACTTTGATGACCGTGTGTAATCTGAAAGGGGTTATTTGCGGTCACAAAACTAGAGTACTGTCAAGTGATTCGGCAAAATGTTTCTCTCTTTGGCCTTGCTGGTGTCTTTCAGCTCACTGTTTGTATTTTTCAGCCAGTAACTCTACTGTTTTATTTCACTGTTACCACTCTCATCGACCTTTCATCAGCAGCAACTTTTATCCTCCTGAGACGGATGTGGTTCTATTTAAACCAAATGGCAAAAGACAAGAGTGCAATTAGCTGGTGAACATAGGGAAACTGCTAGCTGCTAATGAAGCCAGATAGGTTATTTGGTGGTGGAGACCAAAAACAGAGCTAAAAGGAGAGTGAATGTTGGGCCTAGTTTTGTTTTCTTTTGTTTGTTTCTTTTTTAGTTAAGGAGCCTGAGTTGACGATAGCATCAGTCAGGCTCAACATATATATATTCTTGGTTGGGAAGAACTCTTGTAAACATCAGTGTTCTGAGGGACAGGTGGAAAAAATGGGAACCAACCACAACCTCATGGACAACCACAATTATCGAAGGTGGCATTAAGGCAACCATGGAGGAGTTTAACTGGCTGGGATTCATGGATCTTCTCTGCAGGTTATTTTGCTTGCCAGTGTGCAGTGTTTTGTCATCTCATTTTAAGGACTGGTCGGATGACAGCCAGGTAACATGACGTGCACCATAATTGGTTGGTGTTCATTAAACAATTAATGGACTTTTTCATGGTTATGTGGCAGATAAGCAACACAATAATCCCACCCGCCAGAAGGGCTGAAATGTAAATTATGACTCAGTCTGTTACATTTCCTTATCAGAGCAGCACATACGTGTTGATGCAATGGTTCGCCGCTTTTCCACAGTACATCTGCCTTTCAGTAATGAGGTTTTACACTCCTGCAGCACAGCTGTTCGCCAGCCATTACATTTTCTACATACATCAACACCATTATTCATATGCAAGGATGTACAGTACCACTTTGCATCAACAGTACAGCCACTGCACACCGTCCTGTCAGCATGCAGAACTGACAAGGTAATTGTCAACTCGAAAAAGCAAAGAAATTTGCCCCAAAGACGCTGAAAATATTACATTGTTCTTCCCTGCAAATCAGGAGAACGTTTGAAAATCTGCTCATGTGGACAAATGTCTGAGTGATAATCTGACAGCAGCTTGAAAGAAGCTTTCATGGGCACTGCATAAAAAGATGAAATTAAAGTAACTTTTCTTTCACATAATCTCTCCAAGCTATGCCTAAGGGAAGGAGTACTCTGCTCTGTCTCAATATTCGTACACTCAGCGATTAACTATGGGACACAATGATGCAAAACTTCATTGGCATTCATCCATAATTCATCCAAACAAAATGTATTATAAACTGTAGTTTTATTTATAAAAGCCCATATGGCTGGAAAAAACCCAAAATATCTATCCAGAAAAAAACAGGTGAGGTCCCAAATTTGTATTTTCTTTTATGCAACTTTTAAAAATCACGCTTTTAAATCTGATTAAACTTTAAACAACAAACACAGCTTTTGTTACTCTTTTCATGAACCCTCTGATTAACAATTCTTATAACATTTGGTTGACGCTATTTATCTTGTTCTGCTTTTTGTTGTAAAAACGTGACAGCCCTTAAACTTGAAATGATGACCATCAATGTTTGACGATGTGTTGCTCTCCTGTTAATGTTAGGGTCGCTAATTATAAAATGCACCTGCGGGTCATATTAAAGAGTAGCAACCATGTGGTCATTTGGGTTGGAGGACTCGTTAAAAAAATGCCCAGAGCGTCAATAAATTTGTCCATTGTCTTTGTGTAGCACTCTCTCTTCTCTTCTCTTTCAGAGAAAAAGGGGAAACTTGGATCTATCATAGTTAATAATGTGTATTTTCACTTCCATCCTCCTCCAAAGGTGACTCCAGGTAAAAGCTTCCATCCTGTATTGATTTTCCTTATTAAATCTATAGCAATCACAAAGGAGAACAATTTAGAGGAGAAAAGTGAGAGAGAGATAATACCAGTGGATGCACCTCTCGTCTGCTTTAGAATAACCAACTCAAACAGAGAACCCACAGAAACACTTGAGGGACCTCAGTTGTTTGATCGCACTCTCATTTGCATGCCACAGTGTCTGTCTCGAAACCAAATAAACACATTTTCCCGAGGGATCAAGTGGTCAGTGATCAGTAAATAAATCAAATGTCAGGAGAAGACGGATGCCTATCTGGCTCCCTGGGGTGGCACATTGACTGATAGATTGATTTAGGCGCCGACTGTCATCTGGTCGGTTAATTCATCACTTTGTGTCGATGACACTGGACGCATTGCTTCAGTAATTGCTCTTATGGATGGAATAGCACTTTTGAGAGATTTATCATCGCATAAGATAGTAAAACTGATGAGGTGAGTTCCCTCTTTTAGAGAGGAAATTGAATGGATTTTCCCTGACCTGTAAAAGGGGGAAGTGTAGGAGTGCAGGCTCAGACACCTGTCATTAGGTTTCACTACAAGGTTGGTCCCTGATTCAACAGCTGCAATTAAGATTTGATATCTAAACTTTTTTAGCCACGTAAGGATACCTGTGGCTGTATATTAAATGTCTTGACAACTGTTTGACAGAATACTTTAAAAGTTTGTGTAGACCTTCATGCTCTCCTTTCATATATATTCATTATTTCCTCCTCCAACAAGGTCAGGTTTTGTCGGATTAAGGAAAAATAACAGGCCTTGGATTCTTTAAGCTTGGTGGAAAGGTGTAGTGTGCTTTAGGGTGGATCCAGTGATGCAGGCATTATAATGCATCCCAATTTCCTAAATAGTTTGGAAGCTTTTTGAATGTAAATAAATCAGTTTGAATATAGAAAAAAAAATCCTAGAGCTACAAATAGCTCATAATATATTTCATAAATGTGCAATCTCTGCTTTTTACATTCTTGCATGGTAATTTATTCAAAACAATGTTGTTTAGGAGCCCATGATTAAAAATTTGAATCTTCCCATAGTTAAAGTCTATGCCAGTTTGTAGCTCTTACTCTTTGATGCAGATTTAAGATCAAATTTTAAAAAGATCTCGATATAAAAATTAATTAAAGGTGAGTGTTTGAAACGACAATACAAATTTACAATCATTTGAAGCTCTAATCCCCCAACATCATTACAAGCTGATAACAATTTACACCGTCATCTCATTTCTCATGGCCATGTGATGAGGACATGGTTGCCGTAACAACATTAATACCTTCCAGCTGATTTTACACCCTTGACAAAAGGTCAACCGAGTGATCGTAGCTGTAACAAGATTAGCCAAAGCTGCCGTACAATCAGTCTTTAATTTATTGAATTATTTTTTTCTTGTGTATAAGCATGTTGTTGAGTGGTTTATCCAGTTACAAGCTCCCCGCAGAGGCCAGTGTGTCAGCAGGTCACAGACACTGATACCCTGACAGCCAATCGACTCGCTGCTGAAGACGGCAGATCGATAGAAACGGCATGACAAACTGAACTCTATCCACTTCACCTTTGATGGATTGCAGCCGAGTGAGAGCGGATCAGGGCCCATGCATCTTCAACATAACGTTGTCAGGTTGCCGTAAAAGCACGGAGGACAAAGACTGTCAGGCGGTGGAACTGGAAAATCCTTCCCTATTTTCTTCTGACAAGCTGTGGGAATTGAAATGCAAATCACCGGGAATTCGGTGCTCTGCTGTGGTAACTGACAACAACACGAACAGCACATACTACATCATCCTGCAGAGAGACGCTGCTGGTTTTATGACTTTTCAGCATTTTTTAAATTCTATTTTCCATGAGCACAACTGATTTGCTTGATGCGTTCATTGAGAACAATGCAAGAGAGTCAAACTCCTCATGTGTGGAAACAAACTTGGCCAATAAAGGTGATTCTGATAAGACAGTTAATTACAAAGCAATGGGAGATAAAGGACAATGACTCAAAGATAATCACATGCTGTAAAAGAAGTCTATAAAAGTGACTTTTAAAAGGTTAGACTGCAGACACTTTGCTATTCTTATCCAGTTTAAAATCCACAAAAGTTCAAGGGTAGGAAAGGTCGCAGTCTTTAAATCCCTGCACTGGGTGTACCTGAACTCACCGTACAGTACAAGGAACAGGTGGAAGCAAAAAACAGAATCAGGTGTTCGGGTGGTAAAGGAGATTTAGGGGAAATGCATCTTCGGGTGTAATCAAAAGAATGAGCAGGAACTGGATCTGAGTCAGTAGTTTACTGCACAGCTGACACTGCCAACAACAGAGCCGGAGATCAATGCAGGTCGTCTATTTTTAGAGTAAAACAGCAGCACGCTAATATGCACGGTGTGCATCGTAACCTTCATTAAGTAGAATAAGGTCTTCTTTGCATCTTCACTATTTCCTACATGGCATCTGGAAGATGAAGCTGGTGTCTCATTGGGACAGGTCATACCACTGAGCCGTGGGTCTCCTTTTGTTCTCTATAATCAGAGCAGAGAAAGGCCAAAAAAATAACTTTAAAAGACACGTAAGAATGCTTCCTCACCACCTAATACCAGTTGGACATCATATCTCTAACCATTTAAAACTAATTCACTGATTAGAAAACAAATTCTCCCGAAAGGTGAACACATGAGGGAAGTTTTGTCTTTTTTTCTTCCCCCTAACTGTGTTTTCATTGAATACAACCACCGAATAATTTGACATCTCCTGTCCTATATAAATTATTCAAATTCATACACAGCTCATGGAGCAAAAACACCCTCTGCTGTGCCTGCTCAACACCTCGTTGCAACAAGTGATTGCAAGTAATTGCTTCATTATAAGGTCATAATGTAAAAAGGTTAGAAACCTCCGTGTCTCTGTCCCACTTTGCTGTGTTTGTAACCATAATGACTGCTGTCTCAGCCGCTCACTTCCTGCTTCTGTTTGTCTGTCTCATTGCCCCGTCCTTTTCATTTTCTCACCTTTGTCAGTTACATACAAGGCCAGTGACGGTGTCCTTATTTCTGTCTGTCCATGTCCTTTTTTCTTCTTCACCACAAACGGTGTATTTTAGCGGTGAAATGTGCTTTAGCTAAATGAAGCAGCCCTCGTCTCCGGCTCTATTTACACAGGGACACTTACAGCCTACTTACAGCACTTTTACTGTAATTTACCAGCGACTAAAAGCCTTGTTTGGAATCGTTATTCTCATGACTTCTGTGCAGCTGCAGCTATGTGTCAAAATAAAATAATAGATGATGGGTTTATTAGCCTTTTCACCAGCCTCATAAAGCATTGGGAAACGAGAATGAGGTCTGAAATACTGCCTGTCTGCTGATGATATGTGAGCACACTGAAGTCATTCCTGCAGGGTTTACGCCTGAATTCAGGGTCACATGGTCACTTGTTCCCTGATGCTGTGTACCTGTGTTAAGGTTCTTATTTTGTTACCATCTCTTGTAGAAATCACAGATTGCAGAGGTCCCTGTTTCTGAGGTTCCAGATCTGGTTTGTATCCGGAGACTTTATTTACCCAGAGAAGGAAAATTGACACATGTTCTGATTTGTTTCAACAGTAAAGTACATTAAAATCGTACTTAACTTGAGAATTTCTTGTTTTATGTAACCTTATACTCAGCATTTTTAAGGCAATTATTCCACTTTTTAGTACACAACATTTGTCTGACAGCTTAAGTTACTTTCCAGGTGGAGATTATACTTGAAAAACATGATACATTTAAAATGATTTTTGTCTTTTGCAACATATAAAACATATAAAACAATCTGGTGGCCCATTATGCATAACAACTACTTTTACTTTTTTAAACTTTAAGTTTTGATGCTGATACTTTTCTACTTTTTTCTAAGTCGGTTTTGAATGCAGGACTTTTACTGGAGTAATTTGCAGTGTGATATTAGTATTCTTACTTAATTAAAGCATCTGAACACTTTTTTTCCTTCACTGTCTTTTTGAAAATATAAATGTAAGGGTGTTTTTTTAATGTAAAATTAAAATATCAAAGTCAGGTAACATGCATTAAATAAATGTTTCCTCTCTCTCTCCATATGGCTCAGAAAGGTACGACAACAAACACACAGTGAAGTGCAGTTTTATATGAATACTCACCCTTGGCTGAACTTTTGTTTACACCCCCTCAGTTTTACATGAGTCATCATACATTTTGAGCTGTTTTACAGGAAGAGAAATACACCTTACATACCTTCCCTGCTGCAGGTAATTAGGTGGAACAGGCCACATAGGTGGGACCACCTCCATAAGAAACAGCAAATATTTACATCAAACCTACACCAGAACAACATGACAGAGGAAATGTATATGTGTACATATAAATACATTCTTATCTTTATTACTTAAACTAAAATAGCCAAATAACTGAGAATTGTTTGCATGACTCTCTCCTCCCCCCCTTCTATTCACATGGTTTGCTCCTAGAGCTCTTAAGCAGGTGATTGGGCACACATTATCTTTTGCCCCGCCCCCTGCTGAGAGGCAACCAGGAAGAGGTGAGTGCTGCCAGTGTTTGAATAAACTGTTTGAGTTTTCTTAAAACTGAAAGATGTGAGTAGAGAAAAAACCCAGTGTTCTCTGAACCGTTCTATTTATTAAACCCTGGACTTTGAACCAAGAGACCAGAGTTCAGTGTAAATGTTGTTAATTGGAGTCAGCCAGTCTAACTGTGTCTGACAAAGTGACCTGCAGAGCTGTTTTAACCCAAACCCTGTTAGCTTGTTTGTTTAAAACAGTTTTTCAAGTGGTGAGCAACAGGTTCTTGCCTTAATTGTTTAGTGTGAACACGTGTAAATTTGTAAGTTGTGAAAAATCAATTCTACCACTCAATGCATACCATTAATTTATTAAACTGCAGCTCTCGAGACCAAGCATTAGACACATAATACAAGATTGTTACAGTTAAATGTCATACTGATGAATGATATAGCAAACCTTAAATTTCTGATTTTATTGGGGGCTT
>JAOWBC010000248.1:17994015-18021794 GCA_028566105.1 Hypoplectrus providencianus | reverse complement strand
GATAGGCACAGCCTCCCCGTGACCCGGGATTACCTGGATGAAGCGGTTCGGAAAATGAATGAATGAATGAATGAATGGGTTGCTTTATTGGAAATGTAAGATCCAGAGTTTTTTGGTGACCAACAGGTAGTTCTTATTCAATCCATTTCACAATATTAATTATTACATATTTTGCAAAATAGCATACAGAACTGTACATGAGCAATTATGAGCATATATTGACGGGCTCATATAGCCGAGACTGCACTAATTATAGAGTATTGCTTTAAGTATTTTTACAGGCAGTAAAATGCAACAAATCCAATATCCATCTCAGGTTAAAGGGTATTTGAAGGTCAAATTGAGTTGACCTTTTCTGAATATCTAATAAAAGACGTGACTACATGGATTAATTGTGACTATGTACAACATATGGGTGTCGTAGGCAGGTCAGGACCAATGTCCTCTCTCAGCCCAGAGGTCAGAGGACTTTACGCAGCTCACAGTGTCTTCAGCAGACATTACTGTCCACTGTCCTCTCAGGGACCTTTACAACAAAGCAACTTAGAGTGGTTTCATTTGGGTTACCTGACCTCTGTCATTTTATCAAGGAATCATGACTCGGCGGTTAATGCTTGGGTTTCCAATCAGCTTC
Organism: Hypoplectrus providencianus; assembly: GCA_028566105.1. NCBI lineage: Eukaryota > Metazoa > Chordata > Actinopteri > Perciformes > Serranidae > Hypoplectrus > Hypoplectrus providencianus. Next base: position 18,021,160 of record JAOWBC010000248.1, on the reverse strand, counting down.
CAGCACGCTTCACATGAAAGAGGCTAAGTTTTTAATTAAAAGCAAATCACATAAGCCATTAACAACAAGAGTGGAGTACTTAATGAGAGATGAGATAAGGCTGTTTCTGTGGGAAAATGAGTGCATGACGGCAACAGAGAGTGACGTTCAGACAGGTAAAACCATAAACACTGTACATGTATGTAGGATTTCACAGGTCCTATGTTATAACACCACAAAATCCCCAAAATACCACATAAAATAGATCTTGTGCAGCCAAATTTACCAATCATATAAGAATAAATTGTATTTTTACATATTTTATCAACAAGTCCTCCAAACCATGCACTCTAATGTCCCTTTTGCTGTACAAATTACAATTGTGGTTGTATTGTGAGTGAGGACAGTCTTGATTTTATGTGAAATTATCTGTAGCAGTGAAAACAAACCTTTGCAAAACAATGGGGTCAGGGGCTGCTGGGAGATCGAAACACAGCAAATCACACCATCAAGACAGGCTTTGTTCTTCCAGTCAGCCAAATGTCGTTTTGTTGTTGTGTGTATCCAAAGTCATGCTGACCAAGCCCCCATACTGGCATGTCTTTTTAGAGAAAAGAAACACATATCGCAGCTTTGTGCATGTAACAGCGGAGGAAAAACATCACTTCTTTCTTCAAATACTTGGGCATTCACAAAATTATCAGGTCCATGAATTTGGTTTTACTTTTAATTTCACAATAGGAAATACGATAAATGTTTGGTGAACCTCATGTCCGTTGCATTGGAGTTTAATGTCACAGATGCAGAAAATCCTGTTGAATATATTTGTGAAAACTTGTGTAGTGTATTTTTCCTATCCAAGCTGTTTTTACAGGTAGCAAGTTTTTGTTTTGTGCCCGGGCTTGTTTTTTGGGATTTTTTGTTTCTGCATGAAAAATTCAGTGGATGCTACACAAATCTCTTTTTTTTCCAAGTATATGCAGATGATAGAAGTTGATTTATGTATAACTGTGGCTTATAAATCTGCAGTAAATCCCCTTTTTAATATATGCTTTATGTATGAATTGGCTATCAGGGTCTTGTTTGTAGTTTAATGACGTAAAGGTATTACTATGTTAGAATCAAAAAAATAAGGAAAGAGGAGGCACGCTTAAGGTGCTAGCCAATTCACATTATACAGTGCCTAAATATAGAGTATAAACCAGACTGCTGACTGTCTCTCAGCACTCATCCTCCCCCAGTAGAGAGATCAAGCATGTCAACAGTATACTGTACAATAGATTGCTTGACAACAACAACAGCAGAGTGGTGTCATCTGTCCTTTTTCCCAGCATGCCCGGCACTCAAATCCACTGCCAGTTTCTGCAGTCTGGATGTAGGCTGTTATAAATAATAGAAAGCCTTGGGGATTGGGAGTACATGTACCAAAAACAATGGAGGCGCCAAACTGTTGTTGCAGCGCCAAGTTAACATCATGTCATTACACATTAATGAGTCGCAGGGCTCATAACCTGCTTTAAATCTTTGAAGGCTATTTCATTTTTTTTTTTTTTTTTTCCTGAGCGCTGGCCAGAGTTTTTGACATCGGCTGTCTGTGAGGAGGATTTTTTTTGAAGTGCTGAACTGACTGGAAGCTTTCGTCACAATAAAAGGGGTGAGCTTACAAGCATGCAACTTTAATAACTGAAGCCTGACTCTGACTACAAAAATACAGTTTATGATAGAATAGTGCAGAGCCTACAAAAGGACATATATGATTTTAACTGGGGTTATCATCTCCCACTCTAATGAGGTTAAAACTCCATTCTGGCTCCACACTATAGAGGCTCAATGGCTCAGTAATTGTATACAGGCCTATTAAGAAGCCTTCTGTGCTTTTTATAGAAGAGTATTGTTCCACAACAGCCTTGTAATAGTTTTAGCACTCTTTGCATCACATTATGTCTTGCCTAGGAGGCGTGAAACAAATGAATGAATAGCGCCTCCAGGAACACCATTGATGCGTCATGAATGAGACACCTCCGCTTCGCCCCATGATTACACTCATTATAAGGCTAACTGTCCAGCATTTACTATCCCAGCTCTCAGTACAGTGTCAAAGGTGATGGCAAGCAAATGATTGTGGCTAAATAAGGTTATGACCTTGGCGCAATGTTTTTTGTTTTTTTTTCAAACTTCAACCCTTTCCCATAGATTTCACAGTTCACAAAAGATAACTGCACAATCAGATCTCCAACCTTAATGACAGACCAGGTTGTTTGGCACCACCCATAACGACCCATATATTGTTGTTGTCGAAAAGGCCCCTTAGAGTGCCTCATGTTTTTTTGTTTTTTTTCTGCAAATCAGAAAATAGTGTCCTAAAAATAGCACACTAGTCATTTTACATACATGTACAGTTCACAGCTGTAAAGAAAGACTGCCGTTTTAGTGAATTTAGGCTAACAACCACTGATTAAAGCACCAAAGGAATCCTGGGAAGGTGTTGATTGACAGTTCAAGCAGTAAATAAGTGTACTGCGAGGATGTGATGAGCATGCTTGTGCCATGGATGTTTAAATCCGGTTCCCCTGGGTGAAAGTTTGACGTCTTCTCCACCCAAACACCGCAATGCAGCCTCTGTGTGTTATACTACATATCTTGATCATTCATGATTCTTATGGCCACTAAATGGGATTGTAAGCGCTAGTTAGCTAGTTATGATGCCGCCAGTCAAATTGCCAAACTCAAGGATTCGAAGTGGTAGTTCACAAACCAATGGTTGACATAAAAGCAACTGAGTCCACTTCTTTTAGACTATAGGGGAAACATCTCCACCTATTCCCCATTTACATTATATGATGCAACAATAATGCAGGTTTTATGAGAATCTCTTATTGTGATTGATTTTCCATACTGGCTACAGGAGGACTTATAAGAGCTGTCAGTGTACCTTGATGACAGAAAGGACCTAACTCTAACTACTGTAGCTTTGTAATGCTGAATGCCTTCAACCATCTCTGAAATCCTGGCTGAGCTGACACTGATTGGCAGGTGACAGCATGCATTCTCCTTTTTTTTTTTTTTTTTTTACTGAAATCTGCCAGCTTTCAGGCTCCTGGTTTTATTTAAAAAGATGCAGAAGTGTTTATTGTGACATTAAACAATCTAAGCTGGCAACTCTGCTGATCTGGTAAACAAAGAGTGATGTGTTGTTGTTCTCTTTATTTTCTTTGAGAGTTGTGGGAATTATGGAAGTCTTTTTGGAGGAAGAACAAAATGGAAGCCTGACAATGGATGACTTTTAAGGATGAGAGGAAAATTGGAGTCTTTGCTAGAATGGATGGTCCCTTATGAGCGTTCCATTCCCTCTTGATGTCACCGCCTATAATGACGGACTGTCATTGCATATAAAAGCCTGCTCTCCTGAAGTGGATCGGAGCGGATGAAGCATAAAAAACAAGGCAATCATCCAAAAGCATTGCAGCATAGAGTATTGGCTGTAAATAATGCTTAAATGTAGTTACCTTGATTAGAGAGCATAGCAATCGTTTGTGTGTTTTGCATATTTTCTCATGAAATCCAAAATTGCTTTACAGTCCCTATGAGGCTGTTCTCATTTGCTCTTTATATTTGTAACCATTAAAAATAATGCACCATGTATGTAAACAACATCCCTGTTAATGTTTGTTGTTAGTCAGCAACCTTTTGAGGCCCCAGTTTTGATGACAGCAAAGAAGACATAATCAGGCGATGAAGTACAAAGAGTGACAAAGTCTGTGTGAAGCGGGTTAAAAAAACACAGAAATAACTTTCCAATGCAAATCTTTTTCTCTGCACTTAACCGAGTAGTTGTGTTTCACCACTTTAACCACATTTTCTAACCTAATTCTTTCTTTGTCCTGCTTTTTGCTGATATTTGCTATAGCAGTGTAACAGTACATCTACTAATGATGGCATTTAATTCTGTTCTCTTACATCATCCGACAAACCACATCGCCAGTTCCTGTTATCTAATTTTTAATCTCCACAATGAAAAGACTCTGACGTGCCTTGTGAGTTCAGTGGTTTTGTCCCAGTGTTGAATCTTTCCTGGAGTTCTGGGTCCCACAATGGTTTAATTAAGTCTAAGTGCCTTATAGTCATCCCATTTGACTGCACAGCTGTTGTGGTTAGCCTACTTCTGAACCCCCTCATTATGTTTCAGTACTGGCTCCCCCCAAAGATTACAGCACAGTATTACATGTTCTTTCGGGGATATTGGGAGGTTTCACCACAGTTAATTTGCCTATCTTCGTCTCCCCTGGCTCCGTCAGGCTGTTTGCAGTGTCTCATGGTCAACAGTGCTCAGATATGACGTCAGAACCCACAAAGGCACCATGTGTTAGCCTTTCAGCAGTCATGAGCCTCAGGTGTTTGCTTTCTTCTCATCTTGACATACAATGCACCTGAGTAATTCTATTTCCTTTTTAAACATCCCATGTTCTGCAGAAAGGGACTGTGAAGCCTCAATCATTTCTTTTCATAGAGATTTTGGTAAAATATTCCAGCGATGTATCAAGGTTGCAATAGAAAAGAAATCTCCAGCAGAAGGACTTAGTGTGTGCTCATTTCTCCAGTCTGGCAGAAGCCATTTTTCCATGATAATGACTGGTCCAGTTACTATCTCCATATATCCCCTATCCTCCAGCGTGGGATTTGCATGAATTGAATTTTAATTCATCATATATGCAGTGGGAGGGCGTAAAGTAATATAGCTGGTAGGCCAAGTTTTCACAATATCACTACTATATTGGGCCTTTTATTTCTCTTTCTGGAATAACCATTCTAATTGCTTACAAACAGAAAAGTATCTGCATTAGCATTGAATATTTTTTCCTGACACCATACATGATGCCTCTCCCTTAATCCGCCCACATGATTTTCTCTACTCTGTATCTGTTTCATGTTCATCTCCTGAGGCTATGACTCCATGTTGGAGGCTACTACTTCTAAGGAAAATGTACTGGAACCAACTGTAAGGTTGTGTGATGTAAAGATTGAAAAGGTGTTTCTCTGGCTACACAGCATATAGTCGAATGTTTTTCAATTTTTTTTTATTCAAAACTGTATCATACCTACGCATCAGCTGTTGTATACACTTTAGGTGAGTGTTTATCATAGAGTATTTTGTTCATCATGTTGTTTGTTGGAACTTGTCTCCTCTGCAGTACCTAAGGTTCCTTTTCCCTGGCTCATGATCTGGCACTGGGTGCTAGTTTTGGTCCCTTAAGTTGGCCCACTGCTTTTGCCTAGGCTGAAAAGTGTTGGAAAAAAAGAAAAAGAACAGCAGGTGTCTGAACAAACCATTATCTTACCCCACACATTAGCCAGTCAGGAGATGAGTAAAAGCATCTATTTAATCAAGAAATGCATTCAGTGCCTTTTTCCCCTTTTTGTTAATATAGAAATTCTCTCCAGTTCTGATATAACTGATGCTACTGCATTAACCTCTTGTATATTTATAGCGTAACAATATTGATTTATGCCCAATGTCATGATATTGTGATTGTGAAGGTTGGGGATGTTATTGGTGAATTAGCAATACCGATTTAACCACAGATAGATATTAGATGATCTTACAAGATCTCTCCACTTTGAAAGACGTGCATACAGAGCAGGTGGTAGACTATCTAACAATATGGGACAGTATGGTTCATTGATTTTTACTTCTTCACAAAAGAAGATTTTGGTTATATTGCCCAACCTGCATCATGAAAATCCAGCTACAGTGTAAAATAAAATGGCAGATTGATTCTGTCCCTTGATTTTTTTTTCCATTCATTGCTTTGAATTCATGAGGCATTCTCCAAAGCTTGTATAGTCCTACACTGTGTATGAAAATTTACTCTAGAAATAGGTCTTGTGTTGTCAGGACTGTTGTACTGTATTAAGCAGTCTTTTGTTATTCAAAGCTGTTGAATTAGGCAGTTTCAAAGACACCAAACACTTGCAATCCAAAGACTATATGAAAAGAGTAATCACAATGGAAAGCTAACATGGTCCCAAAAGTCCCCTTTTTTATGAAACTGTGGCTATTTATAGTCAACATGATTTATCATCAGCTTGTGGTTCAGCAGAAATACTTTCTTTTTCTACACAGTGGAGAGATGTATGATCCTTTTTTTGCCATGTCAGTTCAGTTCAGCAGTTTAACTTTCTGAGATAATGGTACAAAAGAGCCCCCAGTCCAAATCTGTTGAAGGCACTATGGGCGTTTACCGCGGAGGTTAAGAAGGATGAATAGCAGCTGAGACAAAGGGATTGAAATGTAGCCCAGCTAGAGTCTGAACCGCTGCACAACTTCACACTTAAAGGTAGCTGCAATTTTAAATAAAGTTTGCTTTGGTTATTACTTGCCTACAGACAGGCAGTGCGATGTAAAATGGAGAATAAAAATAGTCCCTTTCTCAGGCTGCTTGGAAATGTTCTATGAGGCGATTAAGAGCACCGGCACCATGCAGCTTTTTATTTTTCATTGTTTCACAGTGAATGGGAGACCTCAAGGGCAGATACACTGCACATTTTATTCAACTATTGCAGACTATCTGGCTCGTTTAGAGTCGTTTATGTGCTCTGGTATAGTCAGCAGATGTCTAATTGAGGTTAAAGGAATTATGGATGAATAAACTAAGCCTTGAGGGAAAACACACATCTCTGGACTGGGATTTGTCTGCTAGGCGTAGCCTGTTGGATCTCTGCAAGAGCTCACTGGTGTATGTTTAATTCAAGAGTGATCACATGTGCTTGTGGAATGCAAGTGAGCAGTGAAAGAAAAGCTTTGGGCTTTTCTTCTGCCAGTTTATTCTGCTGTGGAGGTCAAGTCAAGGATTCACAGTCCCACAGTAGGCTGCGCAGGATTAGAGATGTGTTTGCTTTGGCAACAAAGGAATGAGCTTGTGAGCTAACAGTGTTTCTGAGTGATTGTGTAACATGTGAGTCAGATTCGTTGGCAAATTAAATGTACCTAGTTGAGAGTGCATTGTTTCCATTGAGTGTGCTTCTGGTGTGCATGTTCTTCCTTGTATACATGCAATTTACAGTCACTTGTAGGCAAACTATGATTGTATTCTTAGACACGGAAGAAGAAAAGTATGATGAGACTCTAGCTATTGAGGCCCATAGGGTTTATGCAACTGTTAGAAATTGATGCTGTCTATTCCTTTCCAACACATTCATTTTGTGGGGAAAACAAACCATCTCTCTCCATTGACTTTGGATTAAAATGAGGAGACTGCTCCTAAAAAAAAAAAAAAAAAAAAAATGCTTCAAAGCTGCTCTGTGGTAGAATGTACTGCCAAGTTGTTAAATAACCCAGAAATGTTTTTTTAATCAGCTGAACCTAAAAACTGAGCTTTTTAGAGGACAAAAGTAGATATTTATAACATTAGCTTGTTCACACATAGCTAACAAAAGCTTGCTAACAAATAGCTAACATTAAAATGGTAACAGCTGACTTGTCTTTTCTGGATAAAATATTCCAATGATTCACTCAAACAGGACTATTTCTCTAGCTGTTTTTTTTCCTTTTACTAATTTATGAGCAAACATTTCAGGAAGAGTTAGACATAGGTAACTTTAGTTTTGTTTTTTTGTTTTTTTTTACCTATTTCTTTATTTATTTTTGCACACCCACAGGAAGCTGAAACACCGGAGAGAGTTGCTCAGACTCTGATGTTTTAATAGCCACGTTGTGACAGTAAGCTGTCTGCCCTTTACACACCCTCTGTGTCAGGCTGCTAACACAGAGCTGCCATGTGTCATGGACACGCCGCTAATGAGATAAAATCTGACACTTAATAATGGATGAATTAAGAAAAAAAAGACAGACGAAGGACTTCATTAGAGTGTGGGGAAACAAAATGAGACTTGAGGTTCTTCACAAATAGGTGAAGGAGGCAAGTGTTTCCCTTCACAGACTCTGGATGTGACGACTATCTGTGGTTAGAATAACTCAGCTGTGAAACGGTAGTGACATGTCATCTAAGCTCATTTAAAAACACTAATGGTGTCAAATTGATGTCTCCATGGTACTTTATGGGGACACATTTTAGATGATTAAACAGTTTTTGGACATATTTGTTATACTGCATATATAGAGTGAAGCCCATAGAAGCGACATTAGCTTGCTAACATATAGCTAACATTAGCCTGCTAACAGCCACCTTGTCCTTTGTGGTAGACTGCTAACATATTTATATGCTTAAATCTAATAGTCACATTAAATCAGAATTTTTAAAAAAAATTTTTTTTATTACTTCAGGTCATGGTTGTCTAATTAAATATACTGAGGTTCCGAAGTGTAACTGCTCACTTATGTATCTGCTTTCGGCTCACCATGGTTGTCTTAATTTGGGAGACAGAAAACACACCTCACCAAAGTGATTATGCATTTTAATAAGTGCATGACCCATACTAAAGAAGGATCCGGATATCTGTGCCGCGGCTGTGGTGATTTTCACTATTTTTTGGCTCTTATTTTGTCCGTCTCTTGCATGTTTCCCAAAGTCCTTGCGTGCATTGCTGTACCAATGAAGCTCCCCCGTAAGTCACATTAGGAACATTAACTCTGCACGTGTCTCATAATGGTGGGCTTAACTGTACGTGTGTAGCTGAACAGGAAATGTGTGGTTCGGTGCTGAGACAGCTGACGGATGATATTGCTGGACACTAATGACCTCCCACAGCAGCTCCGGTCTCGCCGTAAAGGTCGCTGTCCAAGGTCCTGAAAACCCTTTCCAATCAGTTCTCTGTGAGATGTAAGGAGATTTTTCTTTTCTTCCTGTTTAACGTGCAAAAGGGGAATGTGAAAACATCTTTTCCTACTATTAAGTCTTGTTTGCATTTCTTTTCTGTAGCCATTTGATTTGAGACTGAGTCAGAATGTATGGTGATAATGTGCAACAATTCAAAAGCGATGAGTTCCATATAAATAGACTCCATAAATATCTGAAACCGGTACATAGGAGCGTTTGTCTTTGATTCTTCGTTTGTTTGCTGTATGGAGTGTGTTTTCAAACCTCCTTGAAATGTCCCTGTGTCCCCATTAAGTAAGATGGTACCATTTAATTAAAGAAGACATATGATTTTCATTTGAGGTTTACATGGTTTTAGATTGGAAAAACACATTTTATTTTTATACCATCTGTCAGAATATGCTTGTATTCAGCGTCTGTTTGAAATGCTCCATTTCAGCAGGTGCTGTACATGACATTCAGAGCACATCAGTGGTTCAGAGCAGGGATTGTCTCCATTAGGCTCTCATTCTTATTCCTGTTTGAAAGGAATTTACGTTAGAGAGAGCAAAGAGCTAATAAACCCACTCTTCTCTGATTGGCGTGAAGGAAAATATGTTCACCTTTGAAAACATAATTCGTAAGATGTGGGTGGTGATACTCAGATGGGGAGGTTTATTCTAGTGAGCCTGCATGTGATATAGGAAGACAAATCTCAATGTTTGTTGATTCTGTGTTTCTGATCCATGCAGCCCACACAGAAAACAAAAGTGACTGGGTTGTATTATTTTACATTTGTCGGTTAGTAGGCACCCAGATGTTTTGCACAAGCATTGAAAATTTGCATTTTAACACAGAACAATGATTAAAACCAATATCAGCATTGCAGTATGGCGTTAGTGTGTTCGCTTTATGCCTCCACGTCAGTTCAAAAACATGCACATCAGGTTACCTGGGTAATCCAAACAACCCCGCTTCTCAGCCAACAGGGACGGGCTCTAGCCCTCTGTGACCGTGCCCAGGATAACTGGCTTAAGATAATGGATGGATGGTTTCAGGAGTAATTTAAAAGAAGTGGGTGTAAAAAGCAAGCTTGATATCCTCGGGCATCTTGCTCCTCTGGTACAATGAAGCCTAATTAATCTTCATTGTCAGGCTGAATTTACAAACTGTACCCCGCCTGAGGTTCTCGTGCTGTAATTGGGCTCATAAAGGATTAAAAGGTCAAAGATTTAGCTTGATGATAGTCCAGCAGAAACCTTCTGCTTGGCCAGTTAAATCAATTCTTAAAAGGTACAAACCACCTTAGAGAAACTTTGAAGGCTTAAACTTAACAGTTCATATATTGCTTGGAAGTTGGGATAATGTTCAGGCACCCAGTACCTGTGTCAATAAGGCAATGCTTAGCATAGCCTCGGTGTTTGCTGGCTTTAACGGCTGCATATGTGCATGTGTGGATGAAATATGAGAAAGGACATTTGTAATGCATTTACACTCACAGCCATAAGGTTAGAAACAAGACCTTGTGGTGTGACTGCACAGCCATTTTCCAAGCCCATAAAAAATATATATACTAAGGTCAAGAACGACTCCCAGGGGTGCTACAGAAGATCATTAAACACTTAACCCTATGATCTCTCTGATTTTCTTCTTTTTTTTTAATGCACTTAAAACATTTCAGTCACAATGGCCTCACTGTAATATATGACTCTTACACCTCTAAGAAAACAGCACAATTCAAAAAAACTCAATTCATCAGAAAAAAGGGGAAAAAAGCAGAACCTGTCCTGTCCTTTACTCTCAGATCTGTGTAAAGAGCCTGCAGTTCAATCTTGTGATGATATCTTTTTTTACAGTTTCTAACTAGAATGAATTGTGTAATTCTTTTAAAACAAGCTAAAAAAAAAAAAAAAAAAAGCAAACTAAATTTTGTCAATTTTGCCTTTTTGTCATCGGTTGCTTAGAAACTTTGGATAAAACAACACACATCTAAACCTGAGAAAAAAAGAAGTACCAAATGTGGGTTTATTCAAAATCAGTAGGACGGCACATTAGGTCAGCGCTGTGTCTGAATCCATCCCAAGGTTTTCGGCCTCAGTGCTAGCAGCTACAGTACGATATAATATTTTGCTATTTAAACACCTCAAACTCACATGGGTTATTTCACTTCAAAGCTTCTTACTGTAGGTAGCAGCTCAGGCTGTAGCCACAGGGAACATGCAGCAGCCATACACTGAGATTCTCGATATTGCATTAGAAATTTAAGCACATTAGATTTAACACACTTTAAGATTTATATGGCCACATGAGAGTAAAGGCCAACTTTCTTCAAAATTTAATCCCAGGACCACACAAATGTCAAGGCTACAGCTACAGTATGAGCCAGCAGGGCTGAAAATCCCTAAAAGCAGAATAAAAAACATCTTTCCATCTAGAATGCATCAGAGTTTGTATGATGAAATTATAAATGGTAAATCCCTGTCTCCCTGAGCACATTTTGTTCCTCAGTTGGTTGTTTGCAAATAATTGAGAAGAAGACATGGATGAGATAGAAAAACTGTGGAAGATAAGCCTCGGTTGATTATATCATTTATTGTCTTTTTGGCCACTTGAGGGTCAATCACAACTCTAAGATGTAATATTGCATCCAGTCAGAGTGGTGTTCTCTCCACCAGGTCTATTTTTCGCTCTGGTTTTGGTCTCCACCAACTCCTATGGGGAAGTATCTCCAGCTGCTAAATGCTAAAATATGTTCAACATTCACCAGTAGTGGACACCCTGAACATGGGTAATACTTTTTGAACATACTAGACACCTCTCTAAGTGCTACTATAAAAGCCTACACTCAGGACTTATCAGAAACTAGAAAAATAATTTCATACTAAGCCATCAAACGATGTATCTATCTGCCAGTAACTGGTTTGAAATAGTTATAAATCCTCACTTTTAACACTGTCTCTTAGGAATGGTTCTCCTGTGCTGCAAATTGATATTTAGACATCTGTAGAGCACTTTCAAGGGGAAAAAAAGTCAATCATTGATCAGCCATTTACTTTAAGTGAATCCAAGAACGATATAGATTAAATGAAATTCCCTTAGTCCCAAGATGTCTGGTGAGGCTAAACTGTGGGAACAGATGCTGTTCATGCAGGCGGTGATCAGAGGATTTGCCAAATATTCCTACACTTTACTGAGTGAGAAGTGAGTGGAGGCACTGTGTCAGGTGGCTTTGAGAGAACCTGGGAGCTTGGATTTCTGAGTATCTTGTATTATTCAATATATCCTGGCTTATGAGTGTTTCTGAGGGCTTGAGGAAATGTTGGATGCTGATAAATCTTGACTAGACTGCTCATAAGTTGACTGTTTGGGGATATTTTGGCTTTGAGTGCATCTTCTTGGAAGCAGTAACATTTGTATTCTCCGCTTGAGAAATGATGCAGCAAGTTAAGAAATAAGAAAATTCAGAGGCCCACACAGCAGATGTGCATCAGTTTCCTCGACTGAGACCAGCAGTCATTTCCAAGAGCAAAGCAACAGTTGAAGTGTCCAGTCTGCCGAGCACATACATAAGCAATGGCTTCTATACGGACAAAAGGTCAGAAGATACAAGAAGCAGTCTGATTTGAAGGGCATTCACTGCTGGGGCTCACTTGACTTTGGCCAAATTTCAAAGGAAACTGTCAAAAAAAAAACAAAAAAAAAACAGACAAAACAGCTGAAGGCAAAAGGCAACTGGGCAGAAAGGGTAAAGTCATTACTTGTTCATGAATATTTTCAATTATGTTTTCAGGCTCTCTTTTTATCGTTATTATTCCAAATTCATCTCCCAATATGTGTTGTTAAGAAATAAACAACAATAAATGGAAAAAACATGACGCATTAATGAATGCTTCTCTTCTTTTGACAACACTCAAGACCTTTGTATAAATTGCCAGAAGGTAAAAGAAAGCTACTTAATATTACCACCATGACCTCATCTGTCTGAACACATCAAGCCTTCCATAAACTCGGCTGGCTACGTCTTCTCAGACAGCCGCTATGCAGATGGAGTTTTTCTTTTCTTTTCTTTTCTTTTCTTTTCTTTTCTGTGTTTTGATTGGGAAATTCCATCCACAGACACAGACTCTGCCTTGCTCACGTCTTTTATAAAGTTTCAAAAGTATCCAAAGTGCGTATGAACATTTAAATCCATCTTTTTTATTCCTTGTAGGCTAGGTTTATGAAATATTTACATTATTTTGATGTATGTTTTATGTAACAGTTCACATTAATGATTAGATAAGCTCATTCTGTGCTGTGTTGAAATTTAGGACAATGTAATTAATATTTTCTTCATTATTCTGGTCCATACATCACAAGTATGCCCATGAAACTGTCCAATATCGGAACATGTTACAATAGGCATAATGCGGCCTTTAAATAGCATGAAAATACTGCACCACTGACTTTAGACCAGGTTTTTGTTGGTCCATGGTCTCCTTCTGCTGCATCAAAATTACAATGTACCTAACTAGACACTATTGTAAAACCACTGCAAGTATTTTTACAACTTCACTCCGGAGTAACATTGTGCTGTTCACTTGTGACCAAATATCTGCTCTTGAATTCAATTAAAACTGACTAAACTAAACCTAAGTCGCTAGCATTGAATAAAAACAACACAGTCTGAGACAAACAAACAAACATATCAGCAGTAATGGTTGTTAAATGTGAGCATGCTGTTTTGCATTTGACAAATAGCTCAGTAATTCCCGTTATATGAAGGTGCCACAATGTGTAAACCTGTTCTGTGCTTCTCTGATTTATGTGTGTCTAATTGCTGAGGTAAAACACTGTCACCTTGTTGACATATGCAGCACATCAGCAGAGTTTCCAGCAAATGAACAGAACTGTTAGTCAAATCACGCCAGCAGAAATATGCACCAAACACAACACATCAAGAACATGTTACCTCTGCGGCATCGCATGTGTCTCTGTGAATGCTTAAAGGGCGCTGAGTAATTGTACAGTGAATAGGAAGAGACAAAAGAGCAGTGGGGATGTAATGTGGGCCTTAAGTGCCTGCAGTTGTCTATCAAATAAGCATCATATGTTAAGTCTGCTCCCAGCACACCACACGTGCCTACTGGAATGGAAATCATGGTTGTCAGGGTTTGGAGACATACCTCTACTTACTCTCTATGGTTAGGGTGGCAGCAAAATGTACTTGGGCTGCTGAGTGTGTGTGCTGTTGAATTAGCTAACTTACATGGCAAGCATGGTGTGTTTGTGTACGTCCAGAGTTTACGATGCAGGGAGGAGACACAGGACTTGTCGAATCATACATGCAATACATTAGTCTTCAGTGGAAGTTCATTCGTTTTAAATGAGAGAATCCATTACAGCTGCATGGCTGGTTGCAAATGCATTGAATCAGGCTGACAGTGTTGCATGGCTACTGTAAAGCCAGTGCGGTTAATACTGAGGAAATGTTTGGCTGGTCAACTGGCATAAAATCGTATGATGTAATATAATTTGAACTACAAGATTTACAGTAAAAAAAGAAGTGGAGATATGCTTTAAGTTTATAATGTTGATTTTTCTTACTTTATTACTATATATTACTGTTTTAAAAAAAATAATTCTCAGTAACTGCAGTGTGAACACAAATGACAATGTGATAAAAGTAAGGTTATAGTGAGTAATTAAAATTTGGGAGTATATTCTATAATATATATAAATAGATATATAATATTCTGCCAAGTGACTATATTTCTGGTTTAAGGTTAGGGTTTGTTTTTTGTTTTTTTTAGTGTAGAAACGTCATCCTTCCAACAGAACTTCACATTGTTTTATTTCTTAATAACCACCCATATATGTTCATGGTTCAGGTTACAGAGTGGCATGTGCAGCACAGCTATGTATTCATGTTTCAGGTGTATCAGGACGAGCTTTTGCCCCCTGAGACACCGGTTGGCCCTGGGCTTCATGGAAGCACTTTGCTGTTTTTTGATAAGCGAACAGTGTTAAACACCAACAAGTGCCTGAGGACACACTCCAGCTTCCTGTCTTTACTGATGCTAACGGCTGTGCCTTAAGGGAAAGGCCAAGCAACGGTGCAGTAAAGAGGGCAGGCAGCTATTGCTAACATTAAACTCCAGCAGAATATGTTGTGTGACATGTTGCCTTTGAAAACCATACTTGAATGTTATGGGTTAAGTGCAGGGCAGTGGTTTACGTTAGCTTCATCAAAAAGGTGTCACTTTAATGGGACTGAGCTAACGTGGGGAGATAAATCCTTGAAGCTCCTCACTCGCTCCGTGTGTGAGTGTTTGTGTGTGTGTGTGAGAGAGCACAACGCCGTACGCACATGAAAATTAATGAG
Source organism: Hypoplectrus providencianus (assembly GCA_028566105.1). Taxonomy (NCBI): domain Eukaryota; kingdom Metazoa; phylum Chordata; class Actinopteri; order Perciformes; family Serranidae; genus Hypoplectrus; species Hypoplectrus providencianus. The sequence goes on along the minus strand of JAOWBC010000248.1, from coordinate 18,006,064 downwards.
CTTCTTTACACAAGGAGCCTAACAACAAGCGTGAAAATAATTATGTGCAGCAAAACATTGATGTGTGAAATAACAAAGACAAGCACGCTGTGCGGCTCGCGTCGCTATCGGCTCCCTAATTGTCTGTGTTGACTTGTACCGGGCAGCTGGAAGGACACAGTGTCACATTCGATGACAAAAACAAAGCCTTGACCCTGCCAACCCCAGCTGGAGCGGCCCCGTAACATTCTCAATCCGCGGAAAGAAAAATATCAGATTGCAACTGACCTCGGCCCTACTGCTCGAAATCCCAGCGCCACCATAAGAGGCTTTACTACAGACTAGAGGCGGGTGAATAGGGATAATTTAATGAAACATTAGACGAGAGCACTCCACAGTCCTTTAACAAATTGCTTTTCTGACTGCCAAGCTTGGCTCAGTTTAGGTTGCCTGAAGGAAGAGCCGAGCGAAGAAAAGAAAGGGGGAAATAAAGAGCAGTTATTCACCTGCGGGGTTCAGAGGTTGGATGTAATAGTTACAGAAAGACAATTAAAAAAATATAGAAGACGAGGCTGTCATGTGATGACTGAGCCTCCCGTAGTAAGTGTGGATTTATTCGAACTTTCCGGGGCAGATTAAGTGTAATGGGAGGCTGTTGACTTTGAACCAGAGAGAGCAGAAGGCACCCTTCCTCTTATCCACAGCCACCTACGGGCATAAACAGGTGGCCGCTGGGTGCTGGCACCTTTTACTGGCAGTGCTAGGTGAGTAGAGGCTGGCCTTATTTAGACGTTGGCAGGCCGAGGGAAGCATTTTCGTGGCATCGCAAAGGAGATTCACCCCTCATTACCTCTTTGTGCTACATAGTGTTCTTAAGCTTGGGATTTCAAGCTGGCCACTGAGTAAAGCCTTGAATTAGCTTAATGAGTAGAGCCAGGCACATGACTTAAACCTCACGTGGAGAGAAAGTCACAAGCAGGCACTCGGAGCCAATATGATTATTGTGTCTGTGTGTCGTCTGCACAGGCGTGGATGGGGTTTTGGTTCGTGTTCGCTCGCTGGAAAGTGGCAAATTGCGTGCGGGAGAGCAATTCAGGGACCGTGTTTGCATGCATGTGCCCCTGTCTGATTCTGCACGATGTACATGCGTGTGCTAATGTGAAGATAATTGGGACGTGCGGATTCTCGATGCCTCGGTAGTGAGGACAGAGAAACGCACACAGCCATAAAATGTACGTCTCAATTGTACATTGTTGGCTTTGCTCGGTAGCAGTGGGTGTAAGATAAAGATGTAGCATTGTTCACAGCACACAGGAGGCAGCTGAAAAAGCCTGGCCCACATACATTTATGCAACACTGACACCATCAAAGTGAAATGATGGAACTCTATCTTTAATGGTGAGAAACAACCAGTAATGGCTTCCCAGAACATATCCAACAGCTCACTTATTAACCCCCGTAACCCTGTCGCTCTGAAAGGGGTTATCACATGCCAATTACATATGAATAAAATTCGACTCATTGAATCCACAAGAGTTTTACAGTTATGTCCAATTTATGCAATTTTGAGCCTGTTTGGGATGCCCAGAATGCTAAAATATTTAAATCCAATATGAGAAAAATAACACATTGACTGCATGAGACCAACAGTGTGGTTTTGGCCTGAGGCATTAAGTGTAATGTATGTATATATGTATAGAGGCGGTCTGTGGGTCCCCATTTCATTCAGATACCCTAAGATCAGAGATGGCTCAAAATGCTGTGAAATATGTTTGTTTTTTCCTTGCTAAACTGAATTTTAACTTTCACTTTGCTACAACCTCATTGGGCTGAATGTAAAGTGGTTGAGGCAGTTATGTGAATCTACTTGGATTTTTTTTTTTTTTTAACTCTCCATTACAAGACCTTACAATGTTCCTTTCCTAAGCTTAGGTAAATAGTTCTTTTCCTAAATCTAACCAAACGTTTCGATCTCCAACCGAAATGACCCTTATGAGCTTTCTGCAGCCCACAGTTGGACACAGCGTTCTAACAGTGGCACATACAGGGATGCACATAGAGATTGTAGTTGTTTAAAAAAAAAAAATTTGACTACAAACCCACTGACCCAAGTTTAGGGCAGAACACTTCCTGGTTTAGCATTATAAAAGCTAGTTTCGAAAGAAGATGCATTTCCGTAAATGGCAGAAGTGAATTTGTTATGAAAGGGAAGTACACTGTCGTAGTTGTGTGGAATTTCCTATGGAATAAGGTATTATCAGCTGCATTTCTGGTTTAGAAATTATTGTTTTGTGAAATTGCAGACACATGATCCATGTGTAAACAGTTAAACATTGTATGTGTGTGTAAATAAATGGTATACACTGATGGCAGCCAAAGATATGTTCTGAGTGAGCTTCATTATCACACATTTATATTTGCTAACATGTGTTGGTGGCATGTTCATTAATTCTGCAGTGTACAGTATGTTCACTGGATACACTGACAGTGGAAGAAATGTGCTGCCATGTCATTAATTTCACACTTGAAAAATAACAACTGTCAGACACACAGTGCTACTCATTAGCCGCCAGCAGCAGCTAGGTATGTGCCTGTTTGTATTTGTGCATGTATCTGCAGGAGTGTCTGTTCCCGCTCAGCCAACCTGCGCCGTTTAAATGAATTCTTTGACCTCAGCTCTTGATCAAACGGTAAAATAGCAGTTTTCTCTCCTTCCCTCCTCATTATTCTCCTGCTGTTTCCTCGGTGCATTGTCCGCTGTGCACTGGGACACCTCGACCCAGAGGTTAGACTTCCCCGTGGCTCGAGACTTCATTGCAGGTTGTGAGTAACTGCCGGGGCACATGACACTTTATTTCTTTTGTCCCCTTGTGTTTTGATCCTGCTGACAGAAATGTTATCTTTGGCATCCTGATGGTTCACCGGTAGAATGCATAACACATAGGTTTAGTCCTTTACAAACAGTGGGCGTGGGATTGAATCCAAGTCCTTTTTCTGCATGTCTCTACGCTTTAACTATCTTCCTCTGCCACAGCAAAAACAAGCCAAAAAAAGGCATGGCATGAGCTAAATAGCACTAGAAAATCAAGCTGATTTTGTTCAGCAATCACAAAATGTTCATGGACTGAGTTACAGAGGCAAGTCCTTGACTGGAGGAAGAGTGGATGTAGTAGTTCCCAAGTACGTCTGCTGGCTCATACACAGTTTCTTCTACCGTAGCTTCAAGACTTGGCTCCTAGATAAAGACTTGTAAATGGAGCTGGGTTTGGACATTAGCTTTGCACTCGTGCCGTGATCTGCCGAAACCTCTCACTTCAGATTGTTGAGAACCCCCAACCTATAAGCGGTCCTGTGATCTGCCTGCGCACGCTTTCCCCTGATCGGTCGTATGTGTGTGATCTAACAGAGTCAGTGGGCTTTTTGTCAGGTAACGCTGACGAGCAGAACATGGAAATCACATTAAAGCTCGCGTGCATCATTACCAGTGTGCATAGCTGTGTAGGCTGTGTGGATGAGTTTAAAAGCTTCTATGGCAGCAGTGTTGGAAACTTTGATCAAGACATGTCCAGGAACTCTATAAGCAGGTGTATCTGTTTCAGCAGAAAGCTCAGGAGATGAAAAGAGTTTGTTCTCCATGGACTCAGGTGGAAGACATGCATGATTCATGCAGAATAATCTGAAAGGCCAGTAGACCTGCAGCACCTACAAAATGCTTCTTCCTATTTCAATCTTGAGTTTCAAGTTATTTATTGCCATATGCAAAGTAACTGCAGAGGAGGCGTTGTTGGAAATAGAAAGCTCTCTCTAACAATGCGCATTCAAATGCGTATAAAAGAAGAAATACACGAATAAAGTAACTAAAAATAAGAATCCATGAAAAACTCCTCAGTAAAAAGATCTTTTCTTCTATTTATGTGCTCTAAAATGCCTGACTTTGACTATAATGATTTGTAAAAAAGAAAATCACCTCAAGTTTGTCACTTAAGAGGTGATTTTTTTTACATTTCTTGGCTGAAGGGACAAACATCAGTTCACTTCCTTAAAATATGAGACTTGAGTGGCACCAGGCAGTTACATGTGAGTGTGAACACACTAACATTGTAGCAGGTATGATTGCACGTTTCCAAACCACCAATGCTGAGTCATCCAGTGCTAGTTACAAGATAGCAAGCTAAACTATGCTAACACTCTGATATGTCTGCTAGTTTTTGATTTTGCTCATAATCACTATAATAATACTCAACATTAAGTAAAGTACCTTTTCGATACTACCGGGAAAAATGACATAGATTTAAAGAGACATAACTAAGAAAACATGAGAGCAACACAAGCAATGATGTCAACGAAAACAAGCTGCTAGCTTAAAAATGACTTAACAGATGACTAATGGTGCTATCAGCTAACTGCTCATAGTTTAGCATGTGCCAGCATCCAGATTAAAATTTAGAGACTTATATGTTGTTGAAATGGGAAAAGGAAACCCCATGAAATACTGGGGGGGTCCGTATTTTAGATGTTTACTACTCACTTCGTTACCACCACATTGTAGACATCTTTGCAAAAGGATTACATGTTCAATTGCTGTTTGCTAGAAATGAGTTTTCTGGGATTATTAATCTGTATGTCATATGGTTTGCATGCCAAGTTTCTCTCTTGCTACAACTCACTGTAGCAGCCTGGTTTGCTTTCACAGTAGTATTTTGATGGAACACAGTGTGCTTCTGAGATATTTTTTTCTTTACACCTGAGGGCTGAATGAGACGCTATGGTGTATGAAAATGTCTTTGAAGACCTCAATAGAACAAGGAATACGTATTTATTTCACCTAATAACTTGCCTCTATATTACCATTAGTGTAATACGTCATGTGGTTGAGTATAATTTCTAAAAGTGGATAGCTTCTACAGCCCCATAGACCAAACAGAAATGCTTCCCCTGTGCTTCCCAGCTGCTCAAAATGAGCCATTTCCACATTGTTGTGACAGTGCATACAATTCCTATTCTGTAATCATTTCAGGCAGCAAAAAGTGCAGGCAGATGTGATAATGAGCTTAATGGCCAGTGTTCACTGGCTCAGCCTCACTGGGCTCAGAGTGTGCTGGTGAGAACTTTGTGCATGATGCATATTAGTGTATTTAGGCCATGTTGGACAGGATCTCTCAGCAGAATACCACCATTACTGTGAGTGGGGGCTAGAACAGGATAGACTGGAAATATTAGTTTTATATTCATATTTGAGCAAAGACAACACCAATTTAATGGAAATACATGCACCATGCTAACATTTACAGTGGAGGAGCTTCCTGCACACTAGATTAATAACTTATTATTGGATGGTCAGATAGGTTTGGTAGTCCAAAGGCATAAATAAGTCTTCGTAACCTGATTGGCTGAAGTTTTTCAAAGGTTTTTTCCAATTTCTGTCACTTTCTACACAAACATCTAAGTGTGACTCTGGGAAAGTCTTTTAGGACTTACACTAACATTGCATCTCGCCCTGTAAGTGATAGCAGGCCGTGGTTGGACAACACTGCATACGAACGAGCTCTTTTCAACCTCATGCTGCCATTTCTCAATTGTGAGTGACACTGGTGGTAACTTGCTGAGCATTTTGAACAAGAAAATGAAGGAAAATGGTGAAATTATTACTCACAGTTACCACATTAAACAAAGACCGACTTCCTCTTTGACTTTGACCTTCCAAATTTTCCCTGGGATCATTAGCACCAATACAGGCGGAAAAAGGTGGCAGCTGATGTGGATGAGCTGCTGGCTTGTTTGCAGCGTGTAAGACATCGTAAGGTTGTTCTTATACAGCAGTTAAATGACCCATATTTACGATTGTAATTAACATTGCCCTCCGTTGGCCATAGTAATTATGAAAGGTGGATGTGATGTTAAAAAATAGGGGGGAAGCAAGGATGAGAAAGAGAAAGTCCACGTTGGATGGGAAGAGGACTGGTGACTGAGTGGAACAAACCGAACTTTGACCCAGGAGACCAGTGTTTATATGCTGCGTGAAACCAAGTCAATATTTGATGTTACACAACAGCATAACTAGCTTACTTCCATTTGTACCCATTTATTTTCTTTTTTTTCGTCAGCTTACCAAGCACTGTCTTTTTCCTAACCTTAGGTAAGTAGTTTTTGGAGTGTTAAACCCTATGAAACTGCTAAAAACTGTGACTTAAGGTTTCTGTATGAGGATGTATTGGATGTGCTAGAAATGTTCCTATGGGTTGTTTTCCAGGGTAAAAATTAACAACCTTTCTGGTCATATGGTACGGAGGATCTGTTCAGGATCTGTTCAGCAGATATATTTCATTTTCAATAAGGATGGAGCTGCAGTGGAGAAAAGAAAAACCCTAACTTAACCTCAAAGAAACGGTCGGATGCATAATGCTGATGTTTAGCATAGCACAGTGAGGAATTAGGTCAGTGTACATCAAAAGATTCCCTCAAACAGCAACATATTTTATGACCTAGTTTGCTTCAAGTAAACCGAACTATACATACCACCAGCATTATCTCACATATGATGCCTGAGGCATAAAAAAATATTCGATCTGAATTTGTTATCTGGATCTCTGACAAACAAGTCTCCCAACGCACTAGCCTCCTATAGGCTTTCCCGAAGTTTCACAAGAAAAATTGACTGCATTTCACAGCAAAGTTTTCCACTAAAAGTTTGCTTGGATCTCACAGGGAAGGGGAGGGAGGAAATATGGCATCACCTTGAGAGTAACTAGTAAGTGGCAAGTTCCTGAGAGTTGGTGCAATCCTGCAGATTTCTCAGCCAACCTTTTCGCTAATGGAGTTGCAGAACTATCTCCTGCGAAGAGGGGGAGAGAGGCTCAAATGAGGCAGTGGAATGACAGGCAATAGACTGGAAAATATGCGACAGGCAGAGGGGGATGGACTCAAGCTGATGTGTTTATTCGCCACTGCGGGTTCCCAGCTGAAATCTTTGTGGGCGAATGCATTTTAAGTCCCAAATGCATAAAAAAAAAAAAGTAGACGCAGCATAGAACACACCCTCAGATGTCGTGACTTTTGGTGTTTGGTCTCACAAGTAGAACTGGTTAAGTCCAAGTTTTTGAGGCATTGTTGAGCATATTTATGTGTAGTTGTCCATCTTTTGTGGTTAAAATCACATTTTTGACAACTTTCATCTACAGTTGAAGTGTTATGCGATGTAAATGGGCCTGCTGCGATTTGTGAGTTTATTGTGCATGTGCAGTTGGCCGAGGTAATAACTAAAGGCAGGTGCAGGTAAAAAGGGAAAAAGAGGCAAGTTCCTTAACAGGTGTCACCACACAAGCTCAGGTTTGTCAGTTTGATTGCAGGTACCAGTACTACAAAATAAATAACAGCCACCTGGCTTTTTCACACCACCAACGCTGAAGTGTAGCACCGTTTCCGTTCACGACAGCTTGACGTCCCAGTCTTCAGTGAATCACACATCTCAATCAAGTCTTCATTCAGCAGTGAAACAATTGCACAAGGTCATTTTTAGTGGAATGTGGAGTTATTGTCTTGTGGTGACGTTGTGTGCTGACACCACTCAGACACTGTGTGCAACACAAAAGACTCTTAGACTGTATAGAGAATGGAAAAAAACAGAAACCATCTTTAGTAAAATTGCGTTTGACCTCTACTTTGGGTTTCTTCACTTATATGAATGGGTGGAGTTTATGACCTATACTGCAGCACACCACAAGGGGGGGCCACAAGATGTTTGGCCTCCCTGTCATGTCGTGAATCTTTATGTACAATATGGACAGCTATGTAGAAAAGCTGCAATACAAAGATAATGCAAAGTTATGGGAAAGCTCGTCAAAATGATTCATTATCTCATCTTAAAAAACTGTAGCAGCATAATGACAGTTTTTCTTAATGATAAAGTTAAGGAGCGGAGCCGAGTGTTAAAAAATTGTAGGTGAAAGCGTGAGACTAATAATGGTGTGTTTTAAAAATCAGGCTAATGCTGAGCTATGCGATGAAAAGTGAAGCTAATAATGGGGTTAATAATCTGAATTGATTTCCTGTGTACATTTTTTATTGAGTTTGAGTTTCAAAGCAAATAAGATTAGAAACAAAATATAACATTAAAGGTAGAAAGTTGCTATCATGCTAAGTTTGAGTGGAAAAAAGTCAAAGGATATGTTTGATGTAGCAAAATCTAGCTTTGATTGATCGTAAGCCACAGTTGGAAAACTTAAGCTTGTAACACACATTAAATGTAGAGCTACTGCGAACTTGAAAGCTTGAAATAACAATTCCATGATAATATGATACACTTATAGGCTAAGATTGTTATTAAGTTTTGTTTGAGGTTGGAAAATCAAGCTGGGAATTTGAATGTAAGTTATAGTGGTATAATGACAGTTTGTTTTTCATGTCACAACCATTTTATATCACTGCATCGATCAAATACATGCTAAACGTGCCACTTATAGGAACACCCTATATATATCTAGTGTATCTTTTAGGACCTCAACATGAAAGGCAAAGATACCATGATGAAGGGAAGGAAACATCACCAGATGTATAGTTTCAGATGTCTCAGCATGAAGACTAAAGCAGTCATTTTTAGCCCGAGCTGTTCTGCTACCATCCTGAAGATATCTGGTGTTGATCTGGCTCACTGAACGTCTGTTCTGCTGGACGATGACACATTATAGCGTCTATATAGGAGCACTTGAAGAAATGACTTCAAAGAAGCAAGTGAGATAGCAGCTGCCCAATCAGATCTCACTTTAGCAGGATAATAGCATTCAGGTCCCCGGAGGCAGAAACGAGGATGTGTCATAAATTATGAATTTCCATGAGAACAGATATGGACGGCGGTGTCATGCAATAATTGGCACAGCACTTAGCTCCAAGTGAAGCTGGCTGGTGGCTGAGTGATGTACGCTGCAGGCACCCACCCGAAAAACACGTCAAAGTGATTTGCAAAGTCAGCGTGACACAACGAGGCGCCCCCAATTATCATGTTGACCCAAGGCACTATGATGTGGCAACCTCGTTTCGTGACCTGTAGGGCAGCAGGGAGAGGAGCGGCAGTGGGTCCAAGGTGAGAGGAGCCTCCTGAGATGCACTCAGAGATATTGGAGTGTCAAAATACACCTGTTCTATTCAACTGACCTACAAACTGGTGGTGCAACACTAAGGAAGGGATCATCGCAATGAAGTTTTCACTCAAATACAAAAAAAACATAGACTTCCCTGTGGTGTTCAGCCATGCAAAAAGTTTTCCTAAACATAAAAGTTCAACAGTGTTATTCTCGAAAGAGTTTAAAAAGACCTGACAAACATGCTTTTAAAACATTACTTCCACTACTTTCTACTCACAGACTGCTTTTGTAGGACAGGAAATCTGAGTCATACCCAATTTATGCAAATCCAAGACTGAATAAATATTCATATTTAATATTCAATTATAATAACACATTAATACAGCAAAAAAGTGCATTAATTATATCATAGTAGGAGAAGTAATCAGATACTTTCCTTATGTGAAAGTACTATTGGCACACTGCAGAATTTATCCACAATGGGTAAAAATAAGTCCAAATGTTCCAAGTATCAAAATGTAAATGCTCATGTATCATGTTTTTCATGTTTGATCTCAACCTGAACAGTAACTAAGCAACTAAGTACAATATTTACATCTAAACTGCAGTGTAGTAGAAGTATAAAGTTGCATAAATGTAAATAAACAACTAAAGTGCACAAACCTCAGAATAGTAATTCAGTACAGTAATTAATGTATTTAGTTGCATTCGAAAACTGTAATTTACCCACACAGTAGCATTCAGTTTAATGTGTGTAAAGGTACCTTTGTGTGTACTTATAGAACTGATTTTCATTCAAAGACCTTGAGGTCAGAGGTCAAGGGACCTTTGAAATGCCCGACTCAGAAGAGCCTCTGAAAGAACGGTGTAAATCTCTTATTAACTGTGTTTTGAAAGGTGCTCTTCAGTAAAGATTATTATTATTATTATTGAATGGAGCTGGAGGAATGTGCCTTAGCTTAGCATAAAGTCTGAACAGAACCCGGATAGCTGTTTCCCCCTGAGTCAGAAATACACTCAGCAGCACCTCTGACACTCATTAATGAGCTCACTGTATGGTGTTTGTTAAAAGCACAGCTTGCCATTTTACATTCTTCTCTGTGTTCAACCAACTATTGCATAATAAGCACGAGCTTCCACCCTTCCCGATTTAGCTTCCCAATTTAAACAAGCCGAGCCCCGCTGAATTAAAACCCTTCCTGCGTGGCATCATGGCTTTTTTTTTTTTTTTTTTTTTCCCTTTCTCGGAAAAGCCAGAGCGAATGCAGAAACGTGTAGAATCCACACTTTGTTGTTGTTATTTCAGCTTTCTTTATTATGCACCTAAACAATTCCTTCAAAATAAAGCTTCCCCCCGAGAGAATGGTTCTAACTCCAGACCTCAGTGCTCTGCCTGCTCTGAAATAAAAGGATTAGATGGCACACAAATGTCGAAGATCAGCGCCATTTCTCATATCTCTGCTCCCTGCCTCTGTTTGTTTTCCTGCAGGTGGAAGAGTGAACGGATGAGGTGGTGGACTTCTCTCCCAGCACACACAGAGCCGTCACCTCGCAACATTCATCCGTGGGAGGAGGGGGAAGACTTGGGATTGTTTGTTGCCCGCAGGAGGAATTCAAGGTCGGAACACAGTATGCTCTCTCTCTCTCTCTCTCTCTCTCTCTCTCTCTCTCTCTCTCTCTCTCTTACACACACACAGAGGCGTATTTGAGTACAAATAAATGGATTGAGGGAGCATCTTCATTTCTATTGGCTGTGTTTGCATTAAAAGGAGTCAAGTGAGTTGATAAGATTTTATGCATGAGCCGCGTCGCTTTCATGAGCAAATGATTGGAGAATAAATGAGGAATCTGTTCAATATCCAAGACAGAATAATAGATTTCTAACAAAAATCATGGTTCAGATGAAAGAAAAAGAGTCAATTGAGAATTCCCAGACGCCCTTTTGCTCTCTCTGTCCTTCCCTCCTTCCCTCTTCAGACTCGATCATGTAATTGAATCCACTGTTTCCTTATTGACTTCATTTGTCTTCTATCCTTTTTTAAAACAAATCTGATATCTAAAGAAGCTAACACTAATCAACGCCTCCAAACAAATGTTGGGCTGTCCAAGTTTTTTTTTTTCTTTCCTGTGAAGTCCTGTGAAGAATTTGGATTTTAATTGCTTCCCCATAGATTGCTGCCTCACTGAGAAACTGGGTTAATTGCATAAGAAGACAGAGCCACTTGTGACCTTCATTGAATGCTGCCAACTACTGTTACTGTACTGCAGCGTGATACCGCAGTGCTGCATGTGCAGCTTATGTAGACGCCGCCACGCAGGAAAACGGAGGCAGCCCGGGTGCCTGCCTGTTTTCTATGAACGTTGACACCAGATTGAAAAAGCTTTTAAAGTGTCGGTTGTGTAAAGTTGTCGTGACGGGATCATGTATCTGTGTAATTCCTCGGCCTACACGTGTCAGCGGCCGGACCGCGGGCACACACACGTTCACGACACGTATCACAGTTGCTTTAAGGTGAACAGTAAATAGATTCTGCTTAAAATGCCAAAGACGATCCGTCCGTCCGTCCGCCGGTACTTCCTTGCTTACTCTTTGTGCTGCCGTTCCAGCGTTCCTCTCATCCAGGTTCGGCCAGTCGTCCTTGTTTCTGTATTTCCAGACAGCGAAGGAGGATTCGGCGCTGACAGCTCTGACAGGAATCAATCACAAGCCGATTCACTGAGGAGCTCAACTCTCTCCTGCTCCTCCGCCCCTTCCTACCGTCTGTTTGGTAACTCTCATCTGTCTTTTCTTTTATTCCATCTACTTTCCTTTAGTACTGTTCATTCCTTTTTTCCTTTAATTATTTGCTTGCTCCTGCCCTTTTCCTTCCCTTCCAAAACCTTCCCCCTTTTTCCCCTTTCTTTGACCCATATTCATTCCTTCCTTCCTTCCTTCCTTCCTTCCTTCCTTCCTTCCTTCCTTCCTTCCTTCCTTCCTTCCTTCCTTCCTCCCT
>JAOWBC010000248.1:17976981-17992442 GCA_028566105.1 Hypoplectrus providencianus | reverse complement strand
CCTTCCTTCCTTCCTTCCTTCCTTCCTTCCTTCCTTCCTTCCTTCCTTCCTTCCTTCCTCCCTTCCCTCCATTATTTCTTTTGTCTTTTCTTTCCATTGATCTTCTTCCTTTCTGTTGCCCTTTTTTCCTTCCTTTTTTTTTGCATCCTTCCTCCTCTACCTTCTTCTTCCTACCATTTTTGCATCCCTTCTGCCATTGTTTCCTGAAATCTTTCGTCCTTTCCCTTCATCATCTTTTCCTTTCTTCTCTCCCTCCTCATTGGAGCGTTCCTTCCTTCCTTCCCCTTTTCCCCCCTGCCACTGGTTCCTTTACATCTTGCTTCCATCCTTTCATCTGGTCTTCATTCCTTCCCTCCTGCCTCCTCTCCCCTCCCTGTCCATGTGATCTTTCCTTCCTTCCGTTCCTTTCCTCGCCTCCCCTCTCCACCTCCTCCTCCTCCCCAAAACGATTTCCCTGCTTTCTGCTTTGCTTCCCGGTGACTGTGAGCAGCTCTCAGAGAAGCGATGCTAGCTGGAGATGAGGTTAGGGCCGTGACATTCCCCTCGGGACCGACGCCTGGCACGGAGTCCTTGTGGAATATTCCGCCAAATTACGTCACTAACTGTGGATAATAATACCTGTTTTATGGGTTGAGATTCCCAGGGCACCGTGAAGGACAGGCAGGGTCAGACGGAAACGCAGACAGACTGTAAATTGCGTCCTACTGGCAGAGACAGATGCGTGGCATTCATTCAAATATATGCAAATGAGATGATATTGGACTCGCAGAGGGTTGGATCTGTCATAATACTTCTATATAGCTTTGCTTTATTTTCTTGAACTATGGACTCGCTGTTGGGAGACTTGGTTGGTCCCTTCTGAAATAAATATTAAGTGTGGCCTTTAGTTTGATGACAGGGCTGTTAAATGTTAGTGGCAGTGTTGACACAGAGCAGCAGTTTGGATAAAGCTTGTGCTAATGAACAAAATAACAATAAGCTGTGTGGCGTGTTGCAATATAAACTGCCATGAACCATGACGACTAAAAAGAGTTTCACATTAGAAACAGAATCAGTCTCATTGCAAAGTAGGTTTTAAGTATTAAGTGAAAAATAGCAGCATTAAAAAGAAGATATAAAGACGAGGAAAAGTCAGCATACAAAACAAATAGAAACAATATTTAGTAATATGTGTTACACAAACCAGGGTTAGAGGTGGGCAAAGAGGAGCATGCAGGTCATTACATTTACTCTATAATTAAGTTACATTATCAATAATGTAAATCGTCGTCATCTCTTGTCAGTAATCAACAAACATCCATAATTTTAACAAATAAATATTGAGTTCTTGAGGCGATGTCTGATTCTCCTTCTGCTTTATCCAAAAACCGGCTCTTTGCCCGGAGGAGGACAATATTCAGTCTATCGCATTAAACACAGACTAATTGATTTGCCAAATAAAGAGCGTACCCCCCACACACACTCCATCCTCCATAATATGAATTTTAATAATAGCCAATGGAATATTGATGTGATCTCAATATGTCACTCTTCGCCATATTGAAGCCCAACTCTCTGTGGACTGATCGTATTCTGCTGTAATGAGCTGCAGACGTTTGACTAGAAGGACTTTTTCATGTTCAATCTCTCATTTCAAAATCCCACTTTTGAAGTGATGACTACGTTGAACGCACAGACTGGCAAATAATGCATTTTGACATGTGTTATTTCAGAGTGACGGGCCTGTATTTAACACTAACTCACACGCAGTCTTAGATCTTTGCTCGTGTTGTGTGAACCCTCAGATGTACGTCGCTTTGGATAAATGCTTCTGCCAAATGCAAGTGTAACTCTGCAACACTGTAAGTTTTGTTTATACCAACTTAGACAAAGTAGAGAAATTCAGAGAGCTTGGAGGATTTGATTGCTTCTGAAAGGCAGACATGATGTTTGATGTTTAGAAGGATTTTGTTGGGTTTTATGATGAGCCCGAGGAGTCAGATGGTGAATGATGGGTGCCTGTTTGAGGGTGCTGGAGAGTTAGGATGGCACAATTTGTTTTGTTGTCTGCAATGTTTGCATGGTGGCATTTCACTCAGTTCCACTGAAACGGTCCTCTATACAAGTAATCCATGGATTACAGCACGGAGGACTGTAACAACATATGTTGGCAATCATATCGCCAGGCTAAATGTTGATATTGGACAAATCTGCCAAACCATGGATTTTGTTCAATGTTTTAGAAGTTCCCCTCCAATGAGAGTTTTTTCTTTTTGCAATGCTCTTCTGCTGGACAATGCTGGACATTGGAGACATTGGTGGGCAGAGGCGTGGCCGGATCTTAGTCCTTACAGCCCCTTCTCAAAGTTTTGCTTGACTTTTTATGTGGGAAAACATTTTTATTTTTACATGATTGTCTCTAGGGGGACCTGAAAACATTAAATGCCATTATGTTTTTCATTCCTTCATTCATAAGTCCGCTCATTGTTTGTCCCTTCCAACTCCCTTTCCTTCTACCCCAAGTTTGATATCCACTTTTCAAACTCTGCATTACCGTCAGTCACAACTACTAGATCTGTAAGACGGCGGAGGACAGTCTAGAACGCTGCTGAATAATATTTTCTTGCCTGTACAGATGTCCTCTATTGTGATTTTAGGGGAGACCAGTCTGGTGATGTCCCTCCTCTCTGACTCCTTTACCTCCTGGACCATAAATCAGCTGCTGGGACATATATAGTGTGGAATCATGCTTGGCTGCGCTGGTGCCCATAGAGCAGAGCTGTATAATGTCAGAACGGCAGAGGCAAAGAAAACAAAACTCCCCGGCACGTGACCCACTGCAATAAAAGTGATGCGCCATCATTCTTTTTGAATCACGCCGAGATGCATTGTTTCCTCTGCAGATATCTTTCTTGAGTGGGTGTGCTTGGAAGCTTTCTCTGAGAGATCTGTGAAAAGAATAAGGCGAAATATGTGATATGCTTTAAACATTACCCAAACAAATTGAGTTCAAAGATCTAAAGCAAACTTGACAGTCAAACAAAATCTGCTACATCCCACAGTCGTGCAGATTATATAAAAACTGGCTGATGAAACTGTAGCAGAGAATCTTCTGTGCTGCAAAATGGGTGTTTTTTTCTGCCTCTTCTGACTGAGCTTTGATCAGAGAATGTCTGGATGGTAAGATCCCTGAATAGCTCAGCCTCCTACAGCAGCTGTTTATGAACTCGTCCCAAAACTGTCACCCAGGTTGATGAACAGGAGCCCCAAGGACAAAGAGCGCAGGATCGCATCAGCCCCTTCCCCAACCATCGTTCAGTGGCCTAAGTACTCCCGTGTAATGGCTGCTCACACCCCGGAGCTGCCCGATTTATGAATCATGTTCACCTGCTTCACATGTGCGGATGAAACTGGAAGTCAGCCCTGTAATCGTCGGCCGTGTTGTTTCTCACACTTGCGTCAGTACAGCTGAGACAATGAGGCGCCAGTTGGTTAGACAGAGCCTGGGGTTTCACTGCGTGCTGCTATCCAGAAACGCTTTCTTTTCCTGATTGTACGCTGATTTAATGAAGTGCTGTAAGGGATTTTCTCTTTGATAGAAACACTGGAGGGCTGGGGATAGAAAGAATGACATACATAAGCTATCTCAGGTGAAATAAAGCTCATGGTGTGACTCACTGCGTAAACATGAGTTGGTACACCAATTGGACACAAGGGAGCAATAGGAAACCAGTGGCTTTGAATGCTTAGAGTTACATTATTGTAGTTTGCTGGTGATGGTGATATGATATGTCAGTGTGCATGATCCACTGTCGTGTGCTTTAAAAAAATAGTGTTGCCAGATGAGACAAATATACAAGACAGGCTTTATGAGACTATGGTGGGTTGACTTTGAAACATCTATGGTTATCCAAGGGCATGACCCATAGGGAGAACATTTTTGGTGTCAAAGCCCAAATTTGGGTTGTGGCTCAGGTGATTTGGCTGACATATGTTATATCTGCCATATGAAAATGCAATGTTAGCGGGGGAAAGTTAGACTACGGTGGGACAGATTAGACTGGTGTGCCACCACAGTCTAGGCAATTAATGGGTAACACTGCAAGCTATTTGGGTTTTCAGCAGACATTCATGGGATATGTTGATTTTTGTTATCATGGTCCCTAGTTTCTCATGTTTTTGTGTCTAAAATGACTAATGGGGACATTTTTTGGTAAATTGGTCCCGTGTGGAATAAAAGATCTGCAGCCTCTAGTTGCAAAACAAGTTATAGTGTCATCAAACAGAGCAACTTTGCACCACAGTTGTTCAGTGGTCTGTCTGTTTTTTGATTGGTGTAGCCCAAGTCTGGTATTGATTTATGCAGGCGTGGGATGAACCATATACATGTGTAAATATATGTTTGAACAGAAATGTTATGCCATTTCTTCCTTGACAGTGATATCTCAGTGACCCAGAGAGTCACATGAGCCAATTTTGTCTATTTTTTTTCTGATGCTTGTATTTTCACCCATTTCACACATACTACTAATGGTTGCAAAGCCTGCAGTAAACCTAGAGGTCCTACCCCTGCCTGGGTGGATAGCCTGGGATGGTGAGTCACATGTGGCTTATGCCGTCTCCAGTGACAGGCCTGTGTTGTTTTAAGTGTCTGACAATGTTAAAACTTGCTTTATACAGACTTGCTTAAATTTACAGGGATTAATCCACCAATCCTGACATTCCACTGAAATGAGCCAATTTCACCAAATTAAAAGCTGCTGTGAAAGGCCTGTTTTGTTGCATTCACACGGTGGTGGCAGCAGAATGGCCCACGCATTATTCCAAGATAGTTAGCCTCATTCTACTCACCCCAGACATGGAAATTAAGCTTTAATTAGCTATTTGTATATGAGTGTAACGTCTTTTTAATTAGATGAATCGGCTGAATTAGTGTTTATTGAATGTAGATGTAAGTACCAGTGATTGAGTGTTTTCAGCCATTTTGCTGGAAGTCCGTGGACACTTCAGTAATTCTATCAGCCTCATTCACATGAAACGAGATGACCCAACCAAGTCAATGGTACCAAATATATCACATCAGGAACTGAACAGATTAAAATTTGGGCGAGGGAAAGCAGAAATGAACATGTTTGTAATGGGACCTTTGACCTCTGATGTCATGATACCTGAATGAAATTGGGTACACTACGAGTACCTGCTTTGCATACACGCCCACTTCATGCTAATAACATGCAATGTGGAGCAGAAACTTGATGTTTTTCTCTTGCAGTATAAATATGTTATTTCCACCAATTGTAATTGACCATTTCTGCATATTGAGGCCTCTGGCTAGTCTTGTAATTGCAGAAATTGGGAACAATCACATTCACACATGGCCCGACATTGTTCATGGTCTAGAACCACCCCTGTCAAGTGGGCAACTTGATCATATTGCAATTGCATCTGTGCTCATAATGCAGTAATTCAAGCATTCATAATATCAATGCAAAATATCTGCACTCTCATTGTATTGATATTAACTTTCAGGCATCCAAAAAAAAAAGTGAAAGGAGAAGAGGAGAAAAGTGATTAAATGAACAAGAGAAACTCAAACAATTACCCAGGCATAATTACACATCAAGCTTATGAACAATTATCATCAAACATTCATTTTGTCAAACAAGGATGCAGGCTGCCAAAATGTTTAGTGCCGATGCTTTTCAGTGTTTAGAGAGCAGCCAAGTCATTTCACAGGGATGTAGTGAAAATGTCCTGGTGGCGCCATGATTAGGCTCAGTGTCGTGGTTAGTACACTCATATAAAAGCTTTGTGTTGTCATGGAGAAGTGGAAGTGATTTGTTTTCCATCCAGCAAATGGCCCTTGCAATCACGATTACATTTCTTGTTTTAAAGAAACACATGCATAACAACATGACACCAAACCAGTTATATTAGTAAGCTGGAAGCGTTAAAAACGATAAGAGTATCTCTGACAAGCAAGATGAGTATCACTGACTCATAAATGCATTTCATCCCACAGCTCACACTCTCTCCTGAGCCATCATCCCATCAAAGACTCTAACAGAATGTGAAATTACATCTCGAATATCCCTGTGAGTGACTGTGAGGCATTGGAAAAGCAAAAGTTTTCCAGCATACAGTCATCATGAAGAAGACAGCGGCCCCTGTCGAATGCCTGCCATGATTAAAAAGTATTGATTCAGAATAGAAGGACGGCCGGGCTATTTTCTGTAAGTCACAGAGAAAAACAACCCAGCTGTGTTCCACCAGCTCTCCGCTTTCTGTGCTTTTATGACCCGTACTTTCTGTCTCATCCACTATTTAGCCTGTTGGAAGCCCAAGGCCTTGTGTGGTAGATTTGTCTGCTGACAGTTTGCTAAATGGACTCATCTATGATTTTCTCTGGGATGGCAAAGGAATGGGGTTTTCTTTAACACTAAAGCATCCATATCTAGGCTGCTGTGATTGCTAAATAAATGTGGGGATTTTCTTTTTTGGCATTAATAGACATACAATAACAGTTACTGGATATGGAGTTGAAGATGTTTGTTGAACAGCTGTTTCTCCCCTCAGAGCCATGACTTAGGGCTTCATATCCATCCAGTTTTTTAAACTGGCCCAGTTGTATGGAGAAGTTTGATGTTACTTAATGACCCGGTTTACACCCGGTTTTTAAAGCTCTATAGATATGTTTTGGATGTCTAGTATTGAATGCAATGATAACTTTTGTTGTCATGTATCTAAATAATAAATGTCAGGATAGTGAAGATCTGCGTGAAATAAAGCTTATCAGATGTTGTGCTTCATTATATCTGAATACTGTTAGCATGCAAAATCCAATATCAGTGAAACCTTTTCTTTAATTACACACCGAATGCTATAATCTGCTTTTTACATCTAACTCGCTGTTAGGGTCTCAAATAAGATATCTGGATTTGTCTTTACCTGAATTAAGCTCTTTATATGCAGCAGAATAAGCACAATGGAAGAAAAGTGTGGGCGTGCGCTAACATTTCATGCTGTCTTGGGATCGTTTTCAGCAAAAACAGCTTCATGGGAGTTTGTATTGTGCCATCATGACAATCATACTCATTTTTTTATCCCTTAATTTCCCTCTTATTCTCCCAGTTGGGTTAATTGCACTGTATGTAAAGATTATGTGTTCATCAAATGAACTGCCGGCTGATACAGTATTATCTGAAATCGCTGCCTGGGTTTAATGATGCACAATAATGCTCAACAGCTACAGATTATTGTATAAGCACTGCTCGACACAACAGGTGACCGTTTATGGAAGACGAGCTCTTAATTACATCACAAGCAGCAACACCGTCGGAGATCTCAAGTGTAATGAGACACACCAAAGTCTCAGTGTGTCAGAGACATGAAGACGTTGACATACTCTGATATATAATTGTCTCAGGGAGACTGGGAATGATTTAAATACAAGACGGTTTCATCCAGAGCTGTCAATCTTCCTCTATAATCCCATTCCAATTGCA
Organism: Hypoplectrus providencianus; assembly: GCA_028566105.1. NCBI lineage: Eukaryota > Metazoa > Chordata > Actinopteri > Perciformes > Serranidae > Hypoplectrus > Hypoplectrus providencianus. The sequence goes on along the minus strand of JAOWBC010000248.1, from coordinate 17,984,958 downwards.
TTCATTATTATTTTTAATATTTGAATTATATTTTAATGTTTAATGCTCAAATTGAGCATGATTAATATTTGCTATGTATCGATACTTTATATACACATGTCTATGGTCTGCAGAGACCACAATAAGCATGTGGTTGTTATAGGCCTCCTAGGGAAGTTTCTAATGACTGATTCCCCTGAGGGAAAGGAAGCTCACACACACACACACACAGTTGAACACAATGTAATCTTTAAGGCCTACTATTGTTTGAAAACAATAATAATCAATAACTTGTATAAAATCAGATATTTAATGCTGTTGAAACCAATATGTCCCTAGCTCTGGTTGACCTGTTACCGTTGCACCTTGTGAACCTGGTATGTGATGTAACTGAACAATGCTACAGCAGGGACTCTTTGATAAGAGGTGTTATCGTTTGGCATTGTTTCAGTGTGAAAGATGAACTCATTGAGGTAGCCGGCGTTAGTCCATTGATTAGTGATTGATAGCCATGGATATAAGGTGTGCTGTAGCATTTATGCTAGCTGGAAAAACAACACATGGTACTGTATTGTGTAGAAAAATAGTTTTGATCAAGGCTAAGGAGAATATTCGCTGAGGTTAATTTTCCTCTTTGCTTTCATACAACAGACTTCTTTTTGCAACCAGGGGAGTCGCCTCCTGCAGGTCATTAGCAAGAATGCAGATTTGAGACACTGACACTGGCTTTACTTTTCAGGCCTGAAGTTTGTTGCACGGTTACCTCATTTGTCAAACAATACTTTTTTTCTTTGTATACGTTTCTTTGAATTTCACTATGCCTCAGTCTTGGAAAAGACCGGGGGATGCCTCTTGGTCTTGCCTGGCAGCCTCTTGCTCGGTCACCCTTTTGTTTTCTCTTCTAATTTTCACTGACAACATCCTCTGCCATGATTTCTGAAGTGGCTGTTGAAATTTATTTTTATTTTGTGTCCTTGCCTGGCTCTGATCCAGGTTTTAGGCTAGCACCACTCTAAAGCTCTTTTGCTAGCAATGCTACAGAGCTAACTGTACCTAAAGTCATCAGTTAGCTGTCCTCATGCAACAAGTATGAAGCTTTATGCCCTTCAGGAAACTCTATAAATCACTGAGTGTTAAGGTAGAGCAGCCAGCAGACAACTGAGGGAAAAGTAGAACTTTTTTGTGCATCAAATAAAATCCAGTTTCACACAAACAGCAGTACAAAAGTATTTGTTTAGTAGGTACATAAATGATTAAATAAACAACAAGTCATAATCTGTTGTCGCTTAATGTCTGTGAATATGATGAGTAGTACAACATCACTGTACTGCTGTGCTGCATCATTCACAGGAAAAAGAGAGATGAAAAACAAATGACTTCAGGAGATGAAACTATCTCTGAGAGGCCACCGAATTAGAAAAATATCTGATAATTAATAGCAGTTTATGATATAAAAACAAGGCGCTTAGCCTTTCTTCAAACTTAATTAAATATAGCATTGATCTGCTCAGAATTGTGCATAAATTTGAAATAAATTTCCTGGAAATAGCCTCCCAGTTCCAGTTGTTGAACAGAGATGAAAAAAAAAAACAAGCCACTGTTCTTTTTTTAGAATGTGAGAGTGACTGCTGACGAAGCTTTTCATGTTTTATTAATCAAAGCAGCTATTGATAGACAGATGTGCCTTCTCCGTCTAATTAACTAATGACACATATTGTACCGCCAGACAACAGCATTCCCACATCATGCAAATGTGGAGCAACTTTTCATTTGCCTCATCAGAGCATCTTATAGAGGCTAGCCTGTTTCTGCATTCATGTCTCCCTGGGGTGTTTGCGGTATTTCTCTGCTCCAGCATCTTGTTATTGACATCAGCAGCTGGTTTGCAGCAGCAGAATGTTATCAACAAACATCAGCGTTGCATCAAAGGGAACCAGAGCCATTCACTCATATTTCACTGACTGACAGCATTGTGAATATTTAATTGAATATTTTATGTGTGTTTTCAGGAAGTTTATCAGACGTGACAGACAGAGTAGCGCCTCAGCTTGTCATTTGCAGTCCAGTCTGCAATCCTACAAAACACCAGATAAAACATTTTGACCAACAAGTAAATGTATGTCCAAAGCTATTGTACCATATTACCAGTATTCATTCATTCGTTCTTGCATAATTTACTGCTTATTGATTGGCCAGCCATATAGTATCATCAAATCTGACCCTAGCTTTTAAAAGAGTGTTTCTCTAACTCAGATTTCCCCTCATATATCATTCCCTCCAGCAGCCATAATAAGTATGAATGAGGGCGAGTCGCCATTGGAATTTCAGGGTTAGTGTCCCAAGTGAAAACACCACCTCTAGCATTTATGTACATTTAATTCCTGTTTAAACTGTCTTTTACAATGCATCACCATGACACACAATCTGTGGTCTTTCAGCCAAAATTCAATGAAAGTGTAGCCTTTTTTTAAACAGCAACACCTTCATCCATGTCCTCTTAACTATATTTATGAAATTTTTTTGTTTTAAACTGTCTTTGAAGCCCTTTTATTAGGAAGTTTCTGCACATATGAGGTGTTTGGGGTTTGGATCTTGAGGTGCTGAATGCTCATAGTTTAGTTAGATTTAGGGAACAGAACTACTTCCCTCAGCTTAAGACAAAAAGCACAAAACTCTGTGCTGTATAACAAAGCAGCCTTTTTAGTTTTCAAATGCATACTGTAGGTTTATGTATGATGATTTGCGCTCTATTTTTGGAACACGCCACTCTGCTCTGTACCGTATCGTGTAATGCTCATCTCATTTGTTTGACAAACGCTCATATGGGTCTTTATGAGTGGTACTGACACCCAATCCCCAAGGACAAGAAATAATAAATAACTAAACTGCTATCATAAAGGAGAGGCAGTGAAGAAGTAGCATTTATTACACATTTAATGCACACAAGCCTGATTCTCACATGCCACAGAATGAATGAATCACACTTGCAGGTCCAGTGTTTGTAGGCAAGCTCAAGGCTGAACATCTGTTATTTTCCATCATAGCATGACAGCAACTTCCACAAGTGACATTTACAGTCAGTTCTGGTCCAACATACTCGTCTTTACAGGGTAGTATTGTTACAGAACATATAAAAACTTCTTCTAAACCTAACTTGGTTCCTTCCCAGGTCATGTCAGACATCACAGCGCTAAGTGCATGTGATTTAAAAAGAAAATATATAACCATATAACTTCAACAGCCTATCATCAAAGATTAAAATGGACGGTCACGATGACAGTCATCATGAAACAGTGGATTGCTTTAAAAACACCATTTCAGAGAGAATGGATCACTGAAGCAATAGAAATGATGAAGTTGGAAAAGGTAGCTTTCAGGCTGCACAATAATGAGACAGAATACATTGAAACCTGGGCGCTAGGGGAAATAATGTCACTGAAAGAGGAGAGGAAGGTAGAGGGAAGAAAAAGTCAGAGAAAGGGAAAGAAAACTGATTAAAACTAATTATTGTCTTTTGTCAGTGCTGCTCTTCTGTATTTCCATTGCTGCACCTGAGCTGTACCACAAAAGTACAGGGAAAACTGAACAAAAAGAACAACATTTATCACTGATATTGTTTGAGGGACTCATTGGTAAAAAGTTGGTTCCAGTATATACCGGGTTGGATGAAGAAAATAAATGCCTAGTAGCCCAAATAGACTATTTATTTGTCTTTTGCAGGTCAATAGTATAGTCCACATATAAATGGTATACATCAGCTGAAAGTTGGCAGCCTGAAGATAAATCTGAGCTGCAAAGCACTGTGTCAAGTTTCTCCAGTCATACATCTGTAATAAATGTGTTTTAGTTTCTTTCCCCTCAAAAAAAGTCATGTTGGGTGTTTCTAGGGAAAGCAAAATACAATTTAGACTGTAATTTATGCACATTTATTTACTTATTGAACTTCCATGAATCAATTTTTTGTGTTACTTTGTCACCGCATTTATTTATTTTATTGCAACACCTAACCTGGAAGGGTTTTTTTTTTTTGCTTCAAACGGAAATCAGTGATCTGTTGCCTAAATTTTTCCAACCATCATCCTTACATGTGTGTTTATTGACGTGCTAATTTTAGAAGTCTCTGCTATACCTTAAGCCACCAAACACTCATATTGGTCATTTTGACAAAGGCTCGTCTGTGTCATTATGGGTGGTATTGACAAATGGCTTTTTCTGTCGTTTTGGTTGGAGGTGTTGTTGTTCAGATTGATCCCTATAGTTTGAAAGGTTCTCATGGCTTAAAACTGATGTTGGGAGCATCTGACGTCCAGTTCTATGCTCACTTACAGGATGTAGAACTGTAGGACTATTAGTTGTTCCAGCACCTGTTGAGTTGATAGCATGTTATGCAGATTTGATGCTAAACTGAACCAATTTGTAGCACCTGAAATGAAGAGGTTCACTCATGACTCATTCCGAGGACAAAGAGACGCCACAGGGCGCCACAGACACCAGACACCACGCTGACAGGGCCTTACATTGTAACTTATGTAAATGCTAACAATAAGCCTCTATACGTCTACAGGTATACGGGAAGCTTTTAGGACGTACTGAGACTGTATTGTGAGCTTTGCGATGTCCTGAAATATGTCCAACAATACTGTCTCGTGTTTGTCTGCAAAAAAAAAAAAAAAGCTTTTGTCCATCACACACAGAGCTCAGGAAAAAGACAACATAATTACCAGGGACTACAATCAGAGGTACAGCTATTATAGCTAACAGCCTGAAACCTTTCATTGTTTCTCCACAATTATGTGCCTGCAGTACTGTACTGTGTGCAGCCTGATAGGCTCAGGAGTCTGCAAATGGGTTTCAGTTCAGAGTGCCAGACAGAAACTACTGAAGATCCCCTGTTCTCGTGTCAATATTCTGTTTTAAGATCAGACAGAAATCTGCATCTTTTCGTCACACAGCAGAAAATAAAGCAGGGTCGGAGGGCCCTTACCGGAGGGCTCCAAGCATTGCCGCACACAGTGTTTAACACCTACACTAATGGAAGGTTGTGACTTATAAAGGTTTTTCATTTTCATAAAGCAGGCCCACTGACCAGCTCCGTTCACCTGGAGTGTGGTTACAAATCACTCAAAAAACAAAGGCAAACCAGCAAGCCTCAAGGAAAACATGGAGGGAAAGAAAGGCCAGAAAGATTTGATTCTCTAAAGCTACTGGATACATAATGGTGAAATTTATTTTGACTTTTGATTGACACAAGAATAACTTCACATTAAAAACTGCAAACAACAGGAAGGTTAATTGGAGCTTACAAATTCAGAAAAAACATTTAAATGTCTAATAAAAAAAATAATAAATTAGGGGTTTCAAATGCAAAATAAGCAAAGTGAATTAAGAATAACATTTACCTAGTTTGAATTGGTGATTCAGACCCTTTTTTATTGTTAATTACAGATATTGGATGGGAAAGAGAAAATTCAGGTGAATCGCTCTGGAAATTACCACAACATTTTTAAGAGAGGAATTCAGACCACATCAATTTTCATTCACGTTTTTGAATGTTTCAAACAAACAAAAAATCCCATGAAGTTGACTAAATTCAGATCCAAGTCACTATGTAGACAAAACTCAAAACACTTAAAAACTCTACTTGCAACTTCACACCAGTGACTGAACTACTGAAAAAATTCATACAACTTATTATGTTATTTTACGTCTGTTTTCTCTTTTATAAGAAGACGTGTTATAGAAACGAAATAAAATGGAAGAAAATGTTTTCAACATGTCTGTTGTGTCTCCTCTACAGTGAGGTTGTGCCATGAGTAGAGATGATAAGAAAGAGGGGTTACCATGTATTCATCCTGTATGGCTGACCTTTTAAAATGCCATCCTTTGTCGTCAAGCACTGACCCTCTGCCACTGGAGAGCAGTGTCAGTGCCGCACCACCTACGTACACGAAATGTCCTTCTGCTCAGGCGAACTTGAATGTTTTTCTTGTTTTCCGAGAACTTCTTGAGTGACGGTTAAGCCAGAAAAGGGCAAAAAAAAAAAAAAGAAATATTGGAGCTAAATAAATGTCAGACACATTTCGAGGATAAATGTTGAAAAACTAATCCACAGTCAGTTGATCTTTTGCATGCGGATGAATATCGCTTTGTGTAAACAGGGAAGATAATGCACAGCGGCTTTGCATGGCTGTATGATGCGAGATAAAATGATGTCATATTAAGCTTGTTTTCCAGGTCTGTTCTGGATGTAATCCAGCTAGCTTACCATTTACATCCTGCATGCATAAGCGGCTACGCTACAACCTGACAGGAGACAAACATGAGCTTCAGGCCGGGGCTCTTTATGTAAGCCTCATCCCCAAAACAGATTTTACAACAACAAAGAATTTTGGAATTTAAAATGTGTTATTACCCTTGCATACATAATGCATTTCCCCTTGTGTACTTGTCATGAGCTAAAATATTCCATCTCGCGTTCGGCACTGGAGGGCTCAACTTACACAGTCAATTACTGTATGCGGCTTCATCATATATCTTGCATGCAAATGAGGCTATAAATACACAGAGTCATCTCTCAGATGCATCTCCCTGTCAGGGCATTAAACAGTGCAGTGACACACTATAGGGCTCTCAGCGTCTAAAAGCTCCTCACGGCTATGAGAAGTACAAACTTACTTTCTGTCATACAGTGTCAGAACTTCTGCCCCAACAAAGGCTGCAACTACAGAAGCCGTGAAGTGAAGTTGAGAAAAAGTGTTTAAAGTTTTAAAGGCAGATATTTTTACCCAGAGAAATAAGAGACAAAGAGCTAAAAAGTGAAGGACTGACACTGCCTTCAGGAGAAACACAGTAGCTGCATAAGAGTGCGGTTTGGGCTTTCTCGTCCTTTCAGATTGACTTTGTTCGAATTATTTATGCACATGTGACAAAGCCTCTGATTCGCTGTGGGTGAAAGTCTGTCTAACTGCTTTTATTTTCTTAATACATGATTTATTACGTTTCAAAGTGCCAGAGAGTTAGCTAAACCACTCCATTTCCAAGGTGATATGACAATCTGCTAAGCTAGCTTAGCATTAATTACATAGGCACAAAGCTGCTGCCTAAGGCCCCTCTCGCTTTGTGTCTCACACTGCAGAGAGAGTCCACTTTAAATTTAAACTTGAATCCCGAATGAACACCACAGTTTGACTTTAGCTCGCATTACACACTTACACTGTTGAAACAGAGCAGCTGAAAATATTAGCGGGAGCAACAAGTTAGGAGACTGGCCCCTCGTCACTGCATTTATCTCTTTAAACTTTTTTTGTGTGGGCACTTTTTTTTTTTTTTTTTTAAGAAACAAAACGGGTTACTAATATAGTAATAAGTAATAATACCAGGTTCAATGAATGCTGCCAGAGACAATATGAAATACTTAGGTGACAATGAACTCTGGCGCTCAGGTAGATTGAAAGAGGACGATTGAAAGATGTAACTAATGATGTTTACTGTTTGTTGCTGTGCTTGTGTTGTATTTATGTAGATTATGTTATGGGGGAAATGGTTACTAATGTGACTCCAGTTCTATGAATTCTTAAAGAGTGACCAACAGAGAAGAGGTGAAATGGATGTCATTCAACTTTGGCAGAGAGATTAAAGCGGGGTGAGAGTACGGGATGTAGCTAATTAATTTTAATTCAGTATAATAATATGTAAAATGTTTCAGAGGTCGCCTTAAAATTTGACATGAATCTTATTTGAATTGTACAGCCCTTTTTTATCTTATGTTTTATTAATATGGCTGACCATTTGGAAAAAAAATTAATGATACAAAAGTTCTAGGATTTTTGGGGGGGCAGTCAGAAAAAAAAAATCATTGTTTTTTTTTGTGACTGTGGTGTCAAATTGCCTGTTGGTTATCATGAAATTCCACCTGTACTGGTAGCAACAGGTACATTTGTGGTATTATTTATATCCCTACTCCAGCAGATCCTCTTTAAAAATCTTATTATTTCATGA